>BTHU01000014.1:13556508-14081508 GCA_036184795.1 Tokudaia tokunoshimensis
GGGAAATTTATGGAGGGACTGTGTGAGGGGGTGGGGGACCAGGAAAGTGGGCATTGATTGGGATGTAAAGTGAATAAATAAATAAACAGGAAAAAAACATATGAAGTAAAACAAAAACAACAAATTTTTCTTTTTCACCCTCGTTGGCCATGACTATTTCTGTTTTTTTTTCTTGTCTTGTTTGATATATACACAAAACACAAAACTGTTGTATAATGACAGCTATAATTCTAGTCTGCTGAGTTGTTTTAATAAGCATTTCCCTCTGTAGATTTTTTTTAGTTATTTATTAGGTGTGTGTGTGTGTGTGTGTGTGTGTGTGTGTGTGTATGTGTGTACATCTGCAGATGATTATGGAGGCCAGAGCTAGACAATGGTGTCTTCCTCAGTTGCTCTCCACCTTATTTTATTGAGAGTAAACCTAGAACTCATTGATTCATCTAGCCTGGATGGTCAGAGGGACCCCAGAGATCTAGTTCTTTCTGCCTCCCCAGTGCTAGGATTACAGATCCATACCACTGTGTCTGCTTTACAGAACAATCCTTGTGTCCTCCTACTTGCAAAACATCTATACATGTCCTCTTTATGTGGAGAACTCAAACCTGGGTCAGCTTAGGCTTCCTTGAAACATGCAACCTCCTTGGAATGGTAAAATATCTCTGAGAATGAACATGCAGTTTTTATGTCTTGGAAGCTTCAGAGTGCCACAACCATCATATGCTACTAGCTCTGAGAAGGTAAGAAGCACATGCAGTTTTTCTGTTTTCATTCTTGGAAACTGCAGAGTGCCACAGCCATGATATGCTACTAGTCAAGACTTTAGACTTCCTGGACTTGGTTTTGGCCGTGCGAGCTCTTGACCTGTCTCTAGGCTTCATGAGTCTTGATAGAATCTCCTGCATGATCTGTGCTCTGTGCCCTCTCAGGTGCTGGTAGATTGGTGGGCAGGAGGGTAGGGCACTGAGGAAGTTCAGTAGCAGAAGTGTTGGCAATTAAGTGTATTCACCATTCCTTTTGCTCCAGAGGAGTGAGACTTCCTGAAGCATATGTAACAGAATTTTCATTAATATATGGTGTAAGAACACTCCAGAAAACAGCTCTTCCCAGTTTCATTGTCTCTAAGTCATAGTTGGTCATATCTGTGGACCAGATGGAAGAACTCTGGAGTGTGAAAAGGCAAAAAATGGTAGCCATAAATCCAAGAATCTGTTATTATTCAGAGATGTGGCTATGTAGTTCTCTACAGAGAGAGAGAGAGAGGGAGAGAGAGAGAGAGAGAGAGAGAGAGAGAGAGAGAGAGAGAGAGAGAGAGAGAGAGAGAGAAAGTCAGGACTTTGTTCAGTTGGATTTGTAGAGGGAAGTGATGTTGGGGAGTTGGCCTGTCTGTGTATGATAGCTTCCCTCTAGGATTACTAACTTTACCCAAAGTGTTTCAGTTCCTTCTATTATATAATGTGTTGTTCTGTGAGCTTCTGCTTTTTTAATTAGTTCTTTGAGAATTTCATACAATATGTTTTGGTCATCTCAAACCCCTCCCTCAACTCCAATACACATTCATAGTCAATGAGGAAGCAAGGCACCAGAGAATGAATTAGAAAGCTCTTTGCTAATGTAAATGAATTTTGAGAAGCCTCAGTTGCACTTGATCCCTGAAAGGGACATTGTCCAGTACCCTTAAATTACCTGAGGAGTCTCCTTCTACTCCAGTGATTTTTCAACAAATTTTTAAGTAGAGGCAAAGTCTACTTCATTGTCCTTGAGGGCCTCTTGCATCATTTAACTAGGTTTTACTGACTTGGGGACCTAGGAAAATATTTGCATATTTATGAAGACATCTATAATCAACATCATCATCATTATTATTATTATTATTATTATTATTGAGACATGGTCTCACATATCTTAGTCTGACCTCACACTTGCTCTATGGATTAGGATGGACTTGAACTCCTGATCCTCTTGGCTTCACTTTCCAAGTGCTGGGAGTACAAGACTCCATCATGGCTCACAACCAGCTCTAACTCTGTTTCCAGGGGATCTGACACCCTTTTCTGGTCTCAGTGGGCACTGAACACACACACACACACACACACACACACACACACACACACACCCCATTCATACACATAAAAACAAATGCATCTAAAATATTTTCAAATGAAAGATAATAGATGACAGCCAGGTAGATAATGAGATTTACGCAATGGAGTTCCTAAAACACCCTCATTGATCTGGAAACACTGTGTTCTTAACTGCACTGTGAATGTCCTCATAGAGACATTCTTTCCTTCCTTGTTCTTTCTGTACCTTGTAGGACAGAGGGGTGGAGTTAGCCAGGAAAGAAAGAACTCAGTGTTTCCCCTTCTGGGACTCCAGTACTCATGCTGTGATATACAAAGCAGCATTCAGGAGGATAGAAAGCAGGGCAGAGTTCTTCTGGGATAATGTCAGATAAAAGGCTATTGCTATTGTCATAAAGATTATCAGATGATCTTTGATAAAGAAGACTATAAACATGGTCCCACCTATATGCATCACTTACTTGGATCATGTAATTTTCATAGCACCTGTTTGGGGTCTAATCCCATCATTGGACAACCATGAAGGCAATACTAGAGGGTGTGAATCTTTGTCCTGATTACTCTTTACTGCAAAAAGATGCTTCTGTGATGAGGGGTGAGATATACACTAAAATAAGAATATAAATATAAGTACCTAGGGGGCAGTTTAATATGAAGGCTATTTATCAGAATAATAGTAATAGGTTTTCTCCTAGGGTCAATGGCCTACATAGCCATGGGTTCCTGGCCCAGTCATCAGTGCCAGGCATGAGTTCTGTCTTGTAGTAGGCTTTAAATAAAGTCAGAAACTGTTCAGCTATCCCAAATAACATTCATACCATTATTGTGCCAGTGGGGCTATATTAATTTCTAGGATTTATGATCCTTTTAAAAATCGATCAGTGGCCAGAGAGATGATAAAGTTGTTTAGAATACTTTTCTGCTTTCCCAGAAGACCCAGGTTCTTCCAATTTGTCTTTGAAGAGCTTGGAAAATCACCCTTAAGAGTTGATGGAATTTTAATCTTGGTTAAAGAGGAAGTGATAGGAGGTTAGACCTATGAACAGGCCACATATGCAGCCAGGATGACCTGCATTGGTGACCTGAAGTGAGTCTTCAGTGTACTCCATAGCATACAACTGTAGTGACTACCTATAGGGGCTTCTAAATCTTGATACTTAGAGAATCAAAGAGTCACATATTCCTTAACAGTTACTTAAAAACAATCCCATATCAGAGCTTCCTCATGTCAAGAGAAATGATGAACATCAACTCTGGAAGTTCCACAGGCAGTGGAGAGTCTGTGAGGTCTTCATGTTCAACCTCTCACCTCATTAGCAGAGACAACTTGTCCATACATCTTCTCCCTCCACTCCACAGAATAAATAGAACAGGTCAAAAGCTGTCAGAAGTGATTAAAAAAATTATGTTGGATTCAAGGATCTTCATCAACTGGTTCGGCCCTCTGGTTTTACAAGGAGACAGCTGGGACCATGAGGTACTCAGAGTCATGTGTGCATACATATGCGCCTGTTTAATATTTGCAACATTTTACCTCAGTCTAAAGTTAGAGATAAAGAGTCCTCAGAGACATACCAATCCTAAAATTCTCATGCTGTGAAGGGAACTCGGGGTCTCTTGATGGGTCTTGTCTTATACCTCAGAGGGAAATCATTTTAAAGGATGTTCCAAACTTAATTGCTTATCTTAGAAAGTTGGGCTCAAAGTTAAAATCCTATCAGTACTGCATCTGGAAAAGATAAAAAGATTGATGACCACGTTCAGAAAGCTATACTATAAGTGAGAAGTGTTTCAATTTTACCAGTGTGCACGGTTCTACAATTCCTGTTGATGAATTACCTTCTTTCACTAATGTATACAGATGTAGGTACTTGGTTTACAGTTTAGAGTTTGTCTTTAGAGTTTGTCAGGTAGGAAATGGTTTCATTTGAGATCTACCGGATAACATATCTACTAAACTGTCATGTGTTTTTATTACATGTGCTTGCTTAGACTTTAATCATGTGCCGTCACACTAAGAACTGTTTAAGAAATAAAACTAGCATTCCCAACTCATATATTCAGCTGAGTCTGTAGGAGGACTCAAGCACATGAGACCCTGTGGGGTTGAGGGGTATTGAAGCTGTGGACAGAAAATATGCTTTGCAATTATTGTTATGACTTTCTTACTCTTCATAATTTTTTCCTCCAAGGAAGAACAAGTCATTCCTGCTTCTTGAAAGAAGTTTAGGACGGGTCTTGTGACTTTCCTGGTAAGTTGTAAATAGTATTCTCTGATCAGTCCTTAGTCTATAGGTAAAGAGTCTTGTTTCAATATTTTATCTCTTTAAATCCAGATTCCATCTGAAGTTGAAGTCTGAGGCTCCAGCTTCATTCTGCTTCAGAGGCACGAGCAGCATCTCCGTTTCCACGTTCAGGGCTCAGGGCTCTGCTCCTCTTTATTCACTCACCAGGCTGCTTTTGACTTTTCTAAGGCCAGATCACAATGCAATGTAAAAGTGAAGGTAAAAGACAGGAAGGGACTTGGGTGGCATGTGGGTAACCTTACACTGGCTTCCCTGGGCAGCAGCAGGTGTTCGGCTAGCAGTATCTCATTAGGTTGTGTATAGACCCCTGTAGTAATGCAAGGATACCTTTTCAGCTGAGTGGCACATTTTCTTTTGGGTAGATGTTTATGTTTATAATGCTGAATCCCCACTTTATATCCGGCCAAATGGCCAGCCAGCCTATAACTTACTTGAAGTAACCACCTCTCTGCTATGTTCTTTGAGGCAGAGGTTTTAGAACTTTCCCTCCATTCCTCCCTCTCTCTTTTCTTTCTTTTGACAGGATTTGTCTGTATAGCCCTGGCTATCCTAGAAATTGCTCTGTAGACCAGGCTTGCCTAAAACTCAGAGATCCACTGTCTCTGCATGAGCCACTAAGCATGGCTTGTTTAGACATGAGGTTTTGAAGAAATGATGGTGTCATGAAGGTGATGACTTAATCAATGGATTGATTCACAGACAGATTTATAATTTGACAGTATTGCTGGGAAGTGGTGAGAAACAGGAGGTGGGGCCTAGTCAAAGTGTGTTTCTAGGCTGTAGCTTTAAAGTCTACTTTAAAGGGGACAAGTGATCTATGCAATAATGTCCTTACATTACTAATAACTTCCTAAAAGAAATTATTTGTGTGTGTATGTGTGTGGTTCTGCAGATTATGGGTTCCAGGGACCAAACTCAGGTCATTAGGCTTGGTGGCCAGTGCTTTATCCTCCTAAGCCATTTAGCAAGCTTTCAGAGTTTATTTCTTGCTAATGTGCAGTGCTTTAACTGGTGGGATCTTTCCTTGACATGATACCCCAAGAGTATCAATCTTTTTCTCTAATAGTTTACTGTAGTATAGGCCTCATGTCTCATATCCAGATGAGCAGGAAGGAGAGAAGGATAAAATGCATGGAACCAGACCTGGTAACTTGGACCATTACTTAGACTTGGTAACCAGAAGTGACATACTTACGTCCACTGACATTTTATTAGCAAAAACTTGTTACAACACTTCATTTATCCAAATGCAGACTTGGTCATCCCCTGTGTGTGTATGGCCATTTCTAGTTGACTCTGACACAGTTTGCATGAAGCAGAGACAATGAGTCACTTAGTAAACAGGAACCATCCACAGGTAGGGTAAGTCTCAGCCTTCTGGTATCTTCTGGTATCAGGCAGGCAGGGCATTTTCCATTTACCCTCTTGAGCTACACTGACTCTTTTTCTCTTCTTCTTGTTGGGCTTCAGAGAGCTCCCTGACCTTTGGGTTCCAGTGACGGACAGATGATAAAGAGCACTAACAGACCTAAAGAATGCCTTGGGGAAGAGTTGGGTTCCCCATCTCAACTTACAGGACTGCTGAGTGGTGCCTTTAATTAGCATCCCAACCCAGGTGGCTCTCTCCACAGTGCTCACTATTTCTGTGTTCTAACATCAGCTGTGTCTTAGTCAGGGTTTCTATTCCTGCACAAACATTATGACCAAGAATCAAGTTGGGGAGGAAAGGGTTTATTCAGCTTACATTTTCACACTGCTATTCGTCACCAAAGGAATTCAGGACTGGAATTCACACAGGGAAGAAACCTGGAGGCAGGAGCTGGCACAGAAGCCATGGAGGGATGCTGCTAATTGCTCAACTTGCTTCTTTATAGAACCCAGGACTATCAGCCCAGGGATGGCACGACCCACAATGGGCCCTCCCGCCTTTGATCATTAATTGAGAAAATGCCTTACAGCTGGATCTTGTGGAGGCGTTTCCTCAAGGGAGGCTCTTTTCTATGTGATAACTCCAGCTTGTGTCAAGTTGACAACACAAAACCAGCCAGTACAAGTTGCTTCTCCCTCCTTGTCCAGTACCAGTTCCTAACAGAACATCACTGCCATCCTTGTGGTCTCTCCATCCTGACCCATCCTTTAGCAGCCCTTTTATTAAATTCTCCTTGAATCAATTTTTACTCATTTCTGCTGGGATCATGCCTAATCATCAGTGGGGGATGAGGTGGGTTGTCCATGGTCCAAGTTGGGAAATACTAGGATGAGGAGGAATAAACCATATAAATGACCCATTTGAACTGCAGGGCCTTTTATGCAGCTGTAGGAATGAATGCAAGGGATTCTTGGGATGTAGAGACTGATCACCATGAAGAGCCTTTGTGTCTGTTGGGTTTTTGTCAGCAGTATTCCGATTAATCAGGAGGCTTTGAAGTAACCGAGGCTAAGAAATGAAGGTTTCAAATATGTTCCAGTGAACGGACTAGAAAAGAACACCAAGTTGCCACCATATAACCTACCCAAGCTGATTCTCAGGCTTCTGAACACGGAAGCACAGGCAATAACTGTTTGTAGAAGGGGCATAGGGAGGGAGCAGGAGCAGGAGCTCCAGGCAGGTCCTGGCTTTAGGGAGAGAGCAAGAGGAAAGGGGCCAGCATGGCGACCAGAGGTCCCCTCTGCCATAGCTCTCACCTCTCCATTCATTCCTTACTGAAAGGAGCTAGGTGAACTTTAGAAGCCTTCTCCACCTTCCTCCCTTTGTGGGAAGACCACTGATTGTAGGATCACTTATCACTGAAAAGATGATGGAATTTGTTGGACAGGCAGTTTTCCTAAAATGAGTTTGTTACATGAAGTGAGAAATCCCAAACTGGGAAGTCTGAAAGCTGTAATGATAAATCCCACTTGCTAAGTCGCAGAATGATTTAATGTTGCAGGCCACCTCTGAGATATCCCCAAAGACTCAAAGATTCATGCAGAGAGGGAATGAACTCTGGGCAGAAATCTTATGTCTTCCTTTCCTTATATTTTCTTCATAGAAATGGACACTATTATCTTAAGGTAAATGAGCCTTGCAGTGTTATATATTCACATAATTATTTTTAATCATTTATTTCTAAATATTATTTTCTCTATTTATTTTTGCTTAGGGTATATTAAGAGTTTAAAAATAGAATTCCAGCACTTGACATGTGAATGTTAGGTATAATTTTCCTACCAATTTTGCCCTTAATAATAGGGAACCAGAGGAATTTTGTGAGTACATGTTCCTATGAAGGGGTACACATGAGTACACGAGTGTGGTGGCCATGGGTCAACATTAGGGTACTTCTTCATTTGCCTCCTTATCTTAGTTTTTGAGACAAGGTCTCACTGAACCTGGAGATCACCATTTGGCTAGAAAGTTGAGGAACAAGTCTCAGGGATCTCTCTGTCCCTGCCTCCTCGGCATGGGAGTTATAGGTATGCAACACTATGCCTGTTGTTTACATTGGAGCTGGGAGTCCAATTTCAAGACTGCGTGGTTATGTGATGAGCTCTTTAATGGCAGAGTCATCTCCAGACCCTAAAAGACACTTTGACTTCTACCATTAAAAGAATGTGGCTTCTTTTACAGCAGAGGGAACAAAACCCTGTTTGACTGCTTCCCCTGTTGGTGATGGACTATGGGTTCATAAAGATTTTATAAGTTCCTACAGATTTAAACACTAGAAAACATTCTTGCCCTCCCTGCTGCTTAGTCATTTTGACGTTGGTCTTTGGACAGGCTCATGTACCAGCACCATTTGCAGTGGAACAATTATTGGCGTATTTCCAGACATGCTGCATTTTTCATGTGATGGTGCCTTCCTCTAGTTCAGTTTGGCTATATTGTCTAGTCAAGTGGAAGTATACTTTAAAAATGTGAACTATGTTTCAAGTTGGTCCATTTTACTTAGAATTAGGATGAAAATCCATGCCATGTTCCATGTTTGCTCTGTTTCTAGACAAGGTCAGTATTTATCCACACAGCGAGTACTGTTGGTGTTTATGTTGGGTGTTATGTGATCTACTGACTGGCCTGGGTAGAGAGCATGTCAACCCTAGGACTGGATATTTATCCAGCTCATCTTTTCATGCCATGGCACATAGCAGGCTATGTTTCCCTTCAGGAATTTGAAGGATGAATTACCAAGAGAAAGGGTGCATGTTAGTGGTGTGACCTGAGCAGTCATAAGATGGAGTTTATGTTGCCCACATTCTGATATTAGTATACCAGCTAGAAGATCCAAAGCAAAACAAAAGGACTTTAGCACTGGTCGTTCTGTGACCGACTTTAGACATTACAAGCATAAGTAACATTGAATTGGCTATGTGCTAAAAATTCAACACTCTCTTTTCTGCCCATGGTATTTTAGGTGGAACTCACATTTTTCACCCCAGTTGCTTCAAAGCCTTCTGGATAATCTTAATATTGTGGCTCTTATGGAAGCTACCACTCAGCAATCCTGAAACATGGGATGGAAACTTGACACTTCCACTGTCATCTATCCCTCTTTTAGATTCCTATTTGTGTATTTCATTGGCAGAAACTCAGTGAATGTCCTTTGGGTCAAGAGAGCTCAGCCATCCTGAGAACTGAAGGAGGTTGTGTAAGCATGTGTGAGAGAGTGTATGTGTAGAATCAAAATGCATTGCATACATATATGAAAATGCCAAGAAGAGTAAATAACAGCATTAATAAAAAAATTAAAAGTAAAAATAAATTTCCCAATGTTACCCTCTATGTCAAGAATTTCTTCCCAAACACACAATGGTATGTGATTTAAGCTTCCAGAGTAACAGTACTATGTGTGAGTTCAATACTATTCCCAGCTTTCCCATAAGTAGCCTCAGATACGGTTCCTTTGCTTTCATTGAGATTGTTAGGATGCTGTAGTAACACTCATCATCAGATCAGAAGTTACAAATAACAATTTTCCTCATTCTCTTTCCACTTAAGTGTTTTAATGTGATTTGAGAGATACGGTTTAAAATCTGAACTCTGAAGTTTGGATGTATAAGAGGTCCCTGAATTACAAGGTGCTGGTAGGAAGTAGTAGATTGGACCATGTGCCATGATGGGGCAAACTCAAGCTAATTTCACACCGTGACTTTTATGAGCTGACAAACTCATAAACACAGGTGAGAATTCCCAGTGGAGAGCAGAAGCATATGCAGGTTCTGATTTTATAGAGAAGAAAGAGGAAAAGTACAGGATGGTCAAATGTCCCTTCCACCAGTGTCTCATCCCTAGGTTCATTTGTCCGTCACCACAAGTGTATGAAGGTTCATATAGAATGTGAGTGTATACAAACCCCTGGACCTGTGACCCAAGAAGACTAGAGCCACATGACACTGGCTTACAATGCATGAACCAGACTCAAAAAGAAACTCAGGAACATGAGTTTGAATCAAAAGACACCCCATTTCATGGAGTGGGTGACAACTGTAAAGACACCACTTTGGATACAGATATGCATGGATCGAGTTCCTTTTCTACACAGACTTCCCTGCTTGAGTTTCCTCTCTGTCTCCACCTCATCCTTCATCACTCAGCCCAAGACAGAGCTTTTAGTCAGTTACCTCCCTGGCTGATTATCTGAAAGAGCCAGACCTGCAAAAATCACCAAAGCAGTCAAACAAAATGGTCCAATTAAGTAGTAAACAGTTGGCATCCACGTCAGAATTCAATAGAGAAACAGTGCTCCCCTTGGAATGACCGGCAACCTGGGGAATTGATGACCTTGTAAACCCAGCTGCTCAGAGCAAAATTTCATTGATGATACTAGAGATTCATGCTTAATGGATTACCAGTGAGAAAGAGATTTCCACTGTTGAGGTATAAAGGTTTTTTTCAGCATGTTTTTAGTACATGAACACTTGAAAAATGAAAATGTAAAGGCTATTCATGTTTTCAGTCTGGAAAACTATGCAAATAGTGGACACATTTGTCTCACATATCTGCTTAGTGAGAAAATGATAAATATGCAAATAATATTCCATTATATGCCCTGAGTGTAACTCAAAGCCACACAGATGCCTGCATTATTGAATCTACAGATTCCATTGGGTTGATATACTTCTGTTAGTGTTTGATTACAACTTTTGTTTCATAAAATTATGGCTTAAAAATCAACTGCAATTCTAGGAAAGAAAGCTGCTTAACAAGTATTGTTAGGCTGCCACTCCTTTAAATAAGTCATTGTAATCTCTTTAGTCAGGAAGGAACCTTCCCTTACAAATGGAAAAGGAGCTGTAATTCCATGAACTTTGAGAAACCACTTCTTTAAAAAAACAACAAATCAAACTAAACTCTATTATTACATTTTTACAAATCAGAAAAAAACAGATATGAAAATGTTATAATTTGCATTATCTTGGTGAAAGTATGAAAACACTCCAGAGTACTGGAAAAGCTGTTTCCTAGCAAGGAAAGCAGATAACCATGTTGTATGTCAGCACTTTTTATTCATTGAGTTTATAAGTCTATTATACTTGAAAAAAATTAAAAGTTAATTTGGGTGTCACATGATATTTTGGGCAAAGTTGTTTTTAATCAAAGTATTTTCTCTTCCCATTAGATAGGAACGTTTCCTTCCTGCTAAGGGAAAGCAGTGTAAGTGAGATGTGGAATAGAATCCAAACAAGTGGCATACCTGTAAACATGAACACAAAGCAGACATAGCTCTCTATGATCACACTGTGGGCATACAAACACAGTGGATTGCCTGTTACAAATGCTCTCACAAATCAGAGAAGCCAAAGTGGAACCCAAGACTTGAATGAGCATGGCGTTGTGGACTTTTCCCAGTGAGATGAAAAGCAATGTCTACTCACACCAAACAAGGCACTGATGACAGACCAAAGATAACAATTCCAAAAGAATCAAACTTGGTAAGCAAACAAGCTTGTAGAGGTTAACTACAAGACCAGTAACATCACCAAAAAGGTTTCAGGCAACTTGACAGGTTAGAGAGTCACCTCTCCCTAATAGTCCTCAGTACTTAGATAATGGTTGGCGGGGGGGGGGGGGGGGAGCACTTTTGATTCTTGTAAATTTCAGGACTTTTGAGATATGTGAGTTGTTCACTTCCTGGACCTTATAAATCCTACTTCCAGGGAGGGTTTTAATGAGCCTCCCTCCAGGGGAGACTTTCAATTTGGGAGATATTTCCCCATAACACATGAACATTCAGAATATAGCTTATAGCACCCAACTCCTCCTGTTTTCTGTTATTCCAGGAAGAGAAAACAGAAGAAAGAGGGAACTGTGTAGCAGGGAATTGGAGTTGGCCTGATCTGGCTTCCCTGAGAGGCATGTGTCATGGTGTTTTTAAGGTTTGAGCATGAATCTCCTGGGACATTTTATGTGCCTTTCATCTCCTAAGAACCTGAGATACTCCCTCAGATGATGAAGCATACAGGCCACCTATGTGTCCCTCTGTGTTCCTTAGAGGTCAGCAAAGAATAGACTTGGCTAAATAACTAGTGCTAGACATTAAGCCTATTTGGCTTGCAACCACCATTATATCATGGCAACTGTCATTAATAAGTTTATAAAAAGTCTAATTTCTTGAAATAAACTTCTCAGTCTCAGCCTTGCTGAGATACCTCCAACCACACTGATTCAGTCCCACCAACCACATCAGTGGGCCCTGGTTCAGTAAGCATTGGTGCTTATGACTTAGTACCTTTGCTGATGAGGTCAAGGAAAACTATGTAGAGAAGTCAATGTTGGGGCAGCATAGGTTATTGTCTCTCCTTATTGGAAAACTAAGAGCTTCTTCTATGCATCAGTCTATGTGATAGGCCTGAGATTCAGAGACAATAAGATAGTTTCTGCCTAAGGAAGTTACTAGGGCAAGTAAACATGTGAACATGTCCTAGAAGGATGGGCCCATGTGAACCAGGGTGATGTAACAGAGGAAAGCTTGCTTTGAGACTCCTACTGAAAAAAGATAACACTGTGCCAGGGTATAATTAAGTGGAACATTCCAAAGCATAGATTAGAAATAATAGTTTGTTTGTTTTTTTTTTTTAGGCAGGAAATGCACAGTTGGGAAGACAGTTGGCTACGACAACAGCAAAAATGTACAAGTGAAGGAGTGACAGGAAATAATGTTCTGAAGGCCACAGAGCTTGGACCTAGAAGATCTGGTTTCATATGGGACAGGGACAGGGACAGAGTTTAGCTGCCAATCCATAGGCAATTGTGAGAATGTTGGAGGTTTATGTGCTGGCCAGGGTGTGTGTAACTCTACTCTCTCGTTTTCCCAGAGGTATGTCTTAAACAAAGGAAGAACATCACCCCATTCAAAATTGTCATTCAAGTTATTGTCCAAGCAAGGGCAAAGGTTGAAGACTTGCATTATATATCTCACTAATAAATTATGATGGCATCATAAAATGACAGCATAAGTTGTATGAATGTATTTGAGGTGAGATCGTTGTGATTGCCAAAGACATTAAGACAAACTCACAGAGAGGCAACCGAGATTACTGGACCAGTTCTGCCTTACACCCTGTCCCCAGCTTCATAAATTATGTTACCCAGGATGATTCTAAGCAAGGCCCTAAAGATAAACAGACCATAGTTACTTCTCCAACACCTCCTCAGGTGACTTTGGAATCTCACCCTACTGTTCACCATGCATGGACCCTTCTGGATCTCTGTTTTCCCCTGTTTTATCCAGGAACATTTACATTGTTTCAGGGTCTTTTTTGTATGTGAAGCTTCACAAGAGCGTAATATTAGAATCCCAGTAACACTACCAGACAGAATCACTAGCTCTTATTGGGTAAACACCTTGGGAAAACAAGAATCTGTGACGTGACACCATCAATTGGGAAGGGTGCCTGTCTGTAGGAAGTTGGTGGAGCTATGGGGTTCTCTCCTTGGTATGGAGTTAGTGAAGAAATGGGGGGGGGGTTCTCCTTAGGGTAGAGTTGATGGAGCTGGTGGGGGGGTCTTTGCTTGGGGTGGAGTTGGTGCAGCAGGGGGTGGGGGGATGGTCTCTCCCTGGGAAATCATCTTATCACCAAAGTTAATCCTTCCTAGTTTGAGCCTCTAGGCTTGGAGCTATGAGATACTCATTTTTCAGATATTTCCTCTGCCTCTGCAGCCTCTGAGCCCGCTGACCATCTTCTGCTGGAGTAATCAGTTTCAAGCCAGGAATGTGCTGGAGAGTAGAGCTAAGGCAAAGCTCGTGCCAGATGCTGTGCTTTCATGCATGGAAAAGAGTTGATCTGATAATGTGTCTTGTTAAAATATCTAGAGGAGGCTGGAATTGGATGGAGCAGTAGGCAGACAGGAAGTTGGAAGCAATGTGGCACATACCTCCCAAAGCGCCAACAAAAATAGCCTCATGGGAATTGGCATTCGACCATGTATGCTTTCTCGCTATTTAATAAATATGAGGTGGCGGGTACTATTATATTAGACTCTAGATGCTGAAATACGGTGTGCACTAAAGCAAAATAAAACAGTGGGTAAGGGGCTTTCTTGAGAAGGTTCTAACTAGCATATTGCTGTATTTTGAAGGGTTATTTTTTTTTACAAGTATTCTTTCTTCAAGATAAAAGCAACACTTTAAACAGACAAAAAATTGGAATCCTAGATCCATAAAAAGCTCATTGCTTTGTCTAGAATCTATAAAATATAGTATGCAGATGGGGAAAGCCTGATGTATCGTGGCATTTGGGGATTTTCCAACTCTCTTACTAAGTTACATGATAGCACTGTTACAAAGCATCCAACAGAGCAAAGATGTCTCATGGACCACCAGCTGAGGAGACAGAGTCTCTTGACCAGTAATCACCATGACCATTACTCATCCTGCTTTAGAACCTTTCTTAAATTCAACAACAGCCTAAGTATACCAATTTTTGAAAAAAAATTAGTAAGAGAAACTCAAGGAAATGATGATCCATTTTTATCTTTATTGTCATCGAACTTCAAAAATTTATAATGGAGGTTTCTTGATAAAGTAAATAAAATAGTGTGGCTTTTGAAGGAGAATGCTGGAAAGATAGAACTGAGTTGGGTTCCTAGTTCATCTAGGCTGCTCCTCTGTATGTATTTTTAAGATAAGTGGAAAATGCCTAGATGCACATAAGTGGAGTCACTGTGTTCTGCAGACACAAGATTCATATGTGAACTCTCCCTTTAATCGAATGATATTTTCCCAGTTTCAGCTGAACATCCTCACATGTGTGACTTCTCACTGCCTGTCACTATTGCCGTCTCCTTGGAAATGGCTCTATTGTCTCATTCTCACCTGGGACCCAGCTCCTAGGCCACCATCAGAGCAGCAGCCACAACAAACCCCAAGGCCAGAGTTGAACCCAACCAGACATGTGAGGCTTCAGCTCACTTGGCAGGTGCCTGGAGTTGTAAGTGACATCAACTGGAAGCATGACTTACTGTTCCATAGTACAAAGATGGGTCAGGCAACCGGAGACAGGAGAAGAAGAGATGAAAGCTACATGCCCTTTCTGCTCCTCCAAGGCCTCAAGCTACCACTCAGATGGCCTTTGCAAAGGCACCTCCTCTGTCAAAGCAGCAGCCTCTGGAGTTTACCAAGTGGCAGATGGGTATTTGTATATGCTTCCATGTCCCTGGAGTCATTTTCCTTTCCTTCACTCATGCGGCCCTGGAACTGTGACTTCTAATCACATGTCACAGAAGCTTTGCCCCTAGGGCTAAGGCATTTACACTTCTGGTGGTTGCCTGCAGTTTGTAGTCAATAGTTATTCTCTCTTTTAGTTACCAGCTCTTCACACGGAAGTAAGACAGGGAGGAGAGCTTCTCCGTGGTACTGGCAAAATAACAGCCTAAGACCATGGGGTACTTAGATATTTTAAAACTCAGAATTCATGTGCCAACTTACAGAGGGCAAGCATAGATTTCCCTTTAAACATGTAACAATGTCCTTTACTTAGAGACTGTTGGAAGGATTTCCTTTTCCTATACCCCAAGAGCAGAAACCTTTAATTTTAAGGATACCCTGGAAGAGACTGTTGAATTTGGACCAGGAGAGGTATAACCTTGCTTTTCTATGTTTTAGTTAGAATAAGAATGTTAGCTAAATAATGGGTTTCATTATGACATTGCCATGTCCTTTGCTCACACTTACTCTCAATCTCTCTTGCTGAGCCCTGACAGGTCTCCTTCCTGACTTCTAAGCAGTCCCTCTTGTGAGTTCTTGTCACATAAATATTAAAACCTAGATTGTGCAAATGAGAGAAAGGATGCAATATTTCTTCCTTTCTTTGAGCGTGTGTTATATGTAGCAAGGAGAGCTGCTTCCGTTTTGGTACAGCAAGTATCAGTAGGTACGATCCACATAAAAGTGGAGTGTGGTGGAATCCTGGGGCCAATCAGTCAATAGACACCTCTGAAGTTGAGTGTTCTATCTAGATTAAAGACAAACCTCAAAGTGACACCTTACATATCTGTGTGTCACCTGTCCTCAGATGCTTTCTAATCACCTTTGTACCTGGCAATTTGCAGACAGACAGGAAAGAGGTGGATATGCTCTGCTCTCTGTGCTGCACTGCCCATAAATCTTGTTAGTTAGTCTTGGAAATGATCAAGAGATTAGCATCTCAATGTTTATATTTTGATGTATACTACTGTAAGAATCTGTGGCCCTTGATGCAGTTGTTGCTGCTGCCTATGTAAATGCATGTCTGAGACCCATGATCCAGTAGGCTGATCATATATCCTACATCTATCATAAGCAGTTAGTGTTTTGGGAGCATTGAGGAGAGCTGTTGCTCAGTCAGCCTTTTGAGATTGCAACTCTATGTGAATATTACATAGTTTTAAAAGTTTAGAACTTGGAACATGGATGATGGCTCAGTCATTAAATACTTGCCATATAAGTGCAAAGACCTGTGTTTGAGCTATGTTTTAAAAGGCACTTTGGTTCATGCCTGTAATTTCAGTGTTGGAGAAGATGATATAGAAAGATCCATGGGGTTTGCTGACCAGGTCAGACAGTCTAGCACAATCAATTAGTTCCAGATTTCAGTGAGAGACCTCATCTCAATAAAAGGGGCAGGGGAGCAATTGAGGAAGACATGTGACATGTGACATCAACTTCTGTCCTCTTCATCCTTTGACACACACACATGTGCCATCAAGAATGTACACAGAGTAATAATCAACTTAGATCTCTTTTCCTCTAGCAGTTTTTCTTCCTAAGATTTAGATAAAGAGTGGTGTTTCAGTGTTTGCTGTGAATGATATGTAGACAAAAGAAAGTAAGAATTATCTAACCACACTAGTGTAATGAAGTCAAATAGCATTAAACACTCATAGCAGCCAGATGTTCCCAACGCTGAAACCATTGGTATGCAATTTGGCTAAACTATTGAATTCCAGCACTATAGGGGATTAATTTGATTTAGCTTTCTGTTTTATAGAGTTATCACAAATATGCAATGTTTTCATTTAATTTAAAGTTTTACTGGAAATGCTAAATCTTGTAACGTGTGTAAAATAACTTCATGATATATACTAATTTCTAATTGAAAATTTTTTATCACATCTAGAAAACCATTCATTCATTCAGTGGAAATTGGTTACTAAGGATATTATTCTGAGCTTCTGTCTGTCTATTTCTCTCTCTCTCTCTCTCTCTCTCTCTCTCTCTCTCTCTCTCTCTCTCTCTCTCCACACATGTGCATGCGCACACACACACACAATCACACTCACATACACACATAAACTGGTAGTAACTCACAAACACCTGCTTTCCATAAAGAAGCAAAAACAAAAAACAAAAGAACAACCCAGAGATCTAATTTCCTAATTAAATATAACTATACATTTCACTTTACAAATAAATCATAAAATTGATGACCCTTCTAAAGTTTGTGCACTCTCCTATGCATTCAGACACTCAAGAGCTGAGCTCACACTCCCTGCCATTCTTTCTTCTCTTTTATTGAGCATCTACCACATTCTTGCATGAAAGTGGGCTTTGGGGATATAACACCAGCCAGCAACCCCGTCACACAGAACCCAGCAGCCAAGTATGCCATCCAATATGGCAATGGACTGTTAGCTTGACAGCTAGTTTCTCACTACAGCAAACTAAGGGCAAGAGCTCACATCCCCCCTCCCTTTAATTTCTAATTGAGGTTGTTGTTATATTGACAGTGTTATATATCAAGTTATTTCCAGTTTCAAGCATCAGGATATTGACGTTTAGGTTGTACCTTCCTCAGGAAGCCCAGAGGCGGTAGCTGCAGTACTATTTAGTGGCTGAACACTGTCTATCCCTCTATCATCCTCAGACATCTTGATATCAAGCAGAGCTAAAGGAGAATCTCAGGCACTTGGAGAACCACTTCCTCACATGAGGACATCCAGTAGTGGGGAAGGTAGAGTAGGGTCTCTTCATGGCTCTCTCTCTATCAGTTAAGGAAACATTTGCCATATTTTTCTTTATATCTTCTTGGCTACCTTAAGCTAGTTTATAGAGACGTAGGGAAACTGCATATTTGGTATGACCAGTTTCTACCATGAAACAGTGAGGGAGAAGAGTATTTACCTCAAAGATGAATGAGAATATTGGCACAAATGTGCAAGTGAAAGCCACAGGGAATAGAAAGTAAACAAAACCCCCAGATAGACTAGAAGACAGGACAGTGAGATGCTGAGCATGCTTAGGATGACTGGAGTCAAAGGTCATGGCCAAATTAGGGAACCCTCAGTCCTCAATATATTTAGGAGTTTTGGGGAGGAGATATTTATTCTTTCTTTCTTTCTTTCTTTCTTTCTTTCTTTCTTTCTTTCTTTCTTTCTTTCTTTCTTTCTTTCTTTCTTTCTTTCTAAGACAGGGTTTCTCAAGGTAGCCCTGACTGTCCTGGAACTCATTCTATAGACCAGACTGTCTTTGAACTCAGAGATCTGCTGGGAATAAAGGTATGAGCCACTAAGCTTGGATGTAGTTTTAAAATTATAGCAATGATGGCATGAGTAATAAGACCTAAGAAAAACATTTCAAGATGGCGAAGGTCCATGGTCTGCCAGGCAATATGGAGCAACCCTGGCATTGGCCAGTCAGCTTCACTCCAGATCCTGAGGGCTTCTGAAAGGATGGAGAGGTTCTTCTCAAGTGAACAATCAAGAAATTAGTGCATTCTGGTTCAAACAAAGGAAGAAAATTCAGACAAGGTTCATTTTGTTATGAAATACACAGGAAATTTTATTTAGAAAAAAGCAAGGAGTGACCAGAGCAATATTTTTAGACAAAACTGTGTCTTAAAGGGTGGGGAAGCAAGCAGAGCAGGAAGGAAACTGGGGTGAACAAATGGGAAAAAGTCAATTTCATTCAAGGTTTCAACTCCACCTATTGGCAAGATGACAGGAATTTAAGAGAGTGGGAAATCAAAGATGAAGTGGAAGATTATGCCTAAACCTAACTGGCTCCATGAGTTATGACTCTCCAGTGTGATGCAGACCAACTCCAAGTAAGTTCTCTCTCTCTCTCTCTCTCTCTCTCTCTCTCTCTCTCTCTCTCTCTCTCTTTCTCCTTCCTTCTTCCCTCCCTCCTTCCCTCCCTTCTTCCTTCCTTCTTCCCTCCCTCTTTCCCTCCCTCCCTCCCTCCTTCCCTCTCTCTTTCCTTCCTTCCTTCTTCCTTTCATTCTTTTTTCTTCTTTTTGGAAAGGAGGATGGATCCTAAAGCTGCTGGGTCTCAAAAAGTGACAAGAACTAGATTCTGGCAAATTTCCAGAACCTTCCCATCTGTTTCTGTACATTCAGACCATTTGCCTCTGCTATCCCAGGCTCTTGACAGAACACAGCCACCACACACTTAAATCTACATGTCCTATTTCATCCTGTCCTCCAGTGTGCTGACAAGGCTTCGTCCTCGGAGAATATCTGATTGGCGCTTTTCAGGTCAGGTAGAATCTTTTCTGTATCAGAAAATGATAGAACTTTGTGAAAATGTTGTGGGAAATAACTTTGTGATGTAAATTCAGCTTTCAGGAGTTCATTGCTAAAACTGGGGAAAAAGAATGTTCTAAGAGAAAAATGCTGCCATGTGGTATGAACACATCCCATGTATGGGGTCAGCACAGGTGTCTGCTGGGTAGCACTGTGCACAGCACTGAGCACAGCAGAAGTCCTTACTGAGTGGCTCTACACAGCTCTGGGCAGCAGGGATCTTGAGTGATTGCCAAGTCCAGGAGTAGGATCTCAGTCTAGCCTTGTCTGAGGGTCACATTTTCTCCTGTCACATGGTTATCATGGAAAATGAAAAACATTGAAAGTCAATTCCAATGTCTAGAAGTTTCTTGTACATGTCACAATGAAGATGGTATTTGGACAGAGGATGGGTGCATGGAAGGGAAGAACCATACTAGACACAACAGCAGAGGTGATGGCAATTCCTCCAGCACAGAGTCTTCCAGCACAGGGTCCTCTAGCACAGGGTCCTCTAGCACAGGGTCCTCTAGCACAGGGACAGACTATTTCGGTGTTACCACAGAAATCATAAAATCTACAAAATACCAAAAAAAAATGCGCTTTGGGAAATGATCAACTAACAGCTTTCATGAATTTGAAATTATCTTTTAGTAAATATCATAACTCTCTTTTAATAAACTTTTTAAAAAGGTAAACATTCCGACCATCCAGTCATCTAGATGCAATAAGCTAGCATGAAACAGCCAACAGAACCCTGATTTTATAATGACATATCTCTTGGTTTGAAATTCCAGCTGGGTAACCAGGAAAACTCATTTCTTTTTTTCCTCTGTATTTATTCTTCTCTTCTACAATACATCCTGACCACAGTTTCCCCTCCAGTCACTCCTTCTTGTCTCTTCTCCACCTCCCCTCTTCCCCAGATCCATTGTTCCTCCATTTCCCTTCAGAGAACAGCCTCCCAGGGATATCAACTGAAGATGCCATAACAGTATGCAATAAGAGTAGGCACAAACCCTCATATCAAGTGTGGATGAGGCAATGCAGTAGGAGGAAAAGAGTCCCTAGAGCAGGTAAAAAGTCAGAGACACCTCTACTCCTGCTTATAGGAGTCCCATAAAAACTTCAAGCTAAACAACCATGGCTTATATGTAAGAGACCTAACTCAGACCCATGCAGGCTCCATGAATGAGGTTTCAGTCTCTGTGAGCCCCTGTGAGCCCTGCTTAGTTGGTTCTGTGGACCATGTTCTTGTGGTGTTCTAAACACCTCTGGCTTCTATAACTCTTCACGCCTCTCTTCTGTGGGCTTTCCTGAGCCTCACCTAATGTTTGGCTGTGAGTCTCTGCATCTGCTCCTGTCTGCTGCCAGAGAAAGCCTCTCTGATAATGACTGGGCTAGGCACTGATCTATGAGTATAGGAGAATAATATTCGGAACCACTTCATTGACATTTTTTTTCTTTTTGCTAGTTGTGTTTGGCTCTAACCTAGGTCTCTGTGCTATCCAGTTTCTGGTTTGGGGCTATCCAGACTATACTGGGCATGGGCTCATTATCATGGCATAGGCCTCAAGTTAGAGTAGTCAACGGTTGGCTATTCCCATTAGCTTTGAGCTATCATTTCCCAAGTATATCTTGCAGGCAGGGCAGATTGTAGTAGGTAGAAGGTTTCATGGTCATGTTGGTGTTCCATTCCCACTACTGGAAGCCTTGCTTGGTTACAGATGATGGTCAATATCCACCACTATTAGGAGTCTTTTTTGGGGGGTTGCTTGTTTTTTACACAAATAAGGAAACTGACGATGAAGAGATTAATATCTTTTTCAATAAGAATAAATAAATGTGAAGACCAATTTCTGTGAAGATGAATTTGTGTAATGACAGATGGAAAGCAGCATTAGTAATTACTCAAAAACTGAAGGACAGATGCTTCTGTAATAGACCAAAGGGATGATTCCCATTTCAGCTAGTTGCCCTGTTGTAGCAAGTGACTGGTATAGGGACAGGGGACAATGAAGTGGGAGCAAAGACTGAGAATGCAGGATTAGTCTGTTCAGATCAGCCTAATGTCAGCTGGGAAACTTTCTCTCATAAGAAGATTTTTTGACTATTGACAGAAGTGACTCTTCAGGTAAAGGTGCTTGCTACCAAGCTTGCCAACCTACTGACATTTGTTTCAACTCTGCGACAAACATGGTGAAAAAAGAGAACTGACTTCAGCAAATTGTCCACCCCCAATAGATACATTTTATATATATCTCACAAAGTAGCCTGTTGTGGCATAGAGAATTCTGCTTCAAAGATTTGACTCATGGGAGTGGGGAAAAATGTAAAGGAAGGATACAAAAGTCCTGACTCAGTTTCCCTTGGTCAGTTGTGCTCAGAAGACTGGAGTACGGATGATGTTCTAGAAATGAGTTGAGAATTTTCTGTTTGGCCATACATCTATTTACTCTAGAGGTCATCTGGGACAATATAGGAATGTCCAAACACGAATAGGCTTGCATTATGCAAGAGAAAGCCTTGCATGGGGAAATCTGCTTGCTGAGTTCCAGAAGCTACTTGGATTTCTACAAGCAAGCTCCTTGAGCCTTCTCAAGATGCTTCTACATTTAATTTTTTTTCACTTGGTTTCAACTGTCCTTAAGACAATAGAATGCTCTGTGATACTTCAACTAGTTCACTGTCCACAGAAACTCTCTGAAGCAATTTGGCTCTAAGAGGTTATACAGAACCACAGAGCTCTCTCAGTAGAACTCCCAGGATGCCTTATCCTAAACCCTAGCCTCTTTTCCAGTACGCCAAACAGGAGTAGTAGACAGTGTATACATCAAGATGGTTGATGGACAACCTAACCATTTGCATTGCTACTTAAAATAGGGAAAGGGCCAACAGGATTAAGTAAAAAGAAGAACTGAGGAAGAAAGGAGATGTTTAGAGTAAAGGGTAAAGAAATCCACCACAAGCCAGAGGGGAATCCCACTCTTTTTGCATGAACTTAGTTCCTCTTTTACATGCTTGGTAGGGTGGTATAATTAGCTTAGGAGACCAAGAAACTTCAAGGCATTTGGAAGTCCCCCTCTAGTCCTCGTTTCAAAAGGATCCTCTTAATCTGGTCCTGAACACAAATGTGCTGAATCAGGTCCTCCAGGCCTTCTGCCTGCCAGCAGGAATGGGACTCTTGGAGGTGTGGTTATCAGGAAGTTCCACTCACTTTCTGGTAAGGAAAACACAGGGAATGACCCTAAATTTTGAACTATCCAAGTCCTCTCAGATGACAGTTTGTCAGTTGTTGATTGTACACATTTCTGCTTCAATCATTGTTACCTCTTTCCCAATCAAGGGGACTGCATCCTCATCAAAACCAGTCCTAGTTAAACATCAGAAATTGGATGCCACAAGAGCCAGATTGAAAGCCACTAAAAGGAACCTTGCTAAAATTGCTATCTAAATACTGCAGGCTGTATTCACACTGTGTAGCCAAGGATCACACCCTAATTTGACTACACCTCTCTGAAGAGGTGGAAAACATCAAATAAGTCAATGCCCTTCTAATCTATTGAAGTATTGGAATTAGTTTCAGTGATTTGGGAAGGTTATGAAAGAACTTGGTAGCAGCAAGGCAAGCTGGGGAAGCCTCCAACAGTTGGCAGATGGGAGCCATCTACACGAGATGACTCATCTGGGCACAGATATATAGCTCTAATATAAAGAAACTGCTGTTTAACTTTGAGGAAAAGGCTATCAATTTGGGTGACAAACCCAACTCAAACTCATGGTAAAAGTGATTCCACAGATAAACTATGAAGAGGACAGAAAAAGGCTTCAGCAATCCATGAGCATGGATGATACCAGGTTTTCCTCATGACTTGTTGATGACCTTTGATTGACTGTTTATATTAAGGCACACTCACAGAGCTTGAGAGATCAGTATTAAAAGCACTGGCTACTCTTCCAGAGGAAGTTCAATGCAGGGCATCCACATGGCAGGCTCATAACCTTCTATAATTCCAGTTCCAGAGAATCTGATGCTATCTTATGGCCTCTGCAGGCACTGGGCACTTAACATGGTGCACAGACATACATGCAGGCAAAGTTTCTATGTAAATCAATTTAAATTATATTAAAAAACATCCTTAGCTCTTGGGAACATCATGCTCTTGGGAACATCATGTTTCATGACTCTTCTTCAAAGGTTACTATGGGGTCAGGCATCCCTGGCAGCCTTCTGACCAGTCTGCCCATTTCCCTCACTATGCAAATTTTGTTCCAATCATTCTTGATCTCTGCTCTTCTGCGATCTCATTATCTCTATTGCTGCCAGAGAGTTCAATTGTATCACAGTGTCTACTGTTTGTGTCAGTTCATAGTGGATAGCTTACTGGCAATGCTGATATGCCTTCACTAGCATTTTCATTAGGGCAATGGCAAGATATAGTATACCACTAGGTTCTGCTGAGGAATGTGACCAATACATATAGAGTGGATCACAGCCTCACGTCTTTTAGCAATATTCCTTTCTCAGTATCCTTTAAGTAGTTCTGGCATTTCTACTTCATTTCATCATCATGTTTGTGCTTCCAAAAACTCTCCCAGCCCATTCACTCAAGGTCCCATCCAGACTTGCAATCCAAGGTCAAGGATGAATGGCATCATTTCAACAAACATCCATACACTCAGGCTTGTATTTCTGCAACCCTGGCTGACTATTCTCCACGCCACCCCCAGTATTCTTTCCTGCCATTTGCTTGCATCTTGTGCAGGTTCTATGGATCTTTGCCTACCTTAAAAGGCCTAGGACTTACTCAAGATGCTTCTGCTGATATTTGGCCCTAGCTATGCATTTGGTAGATAAGGAATTGGGTAGAGGCAGAGCCTGAAGTGGCAAGTGTTTTATAAGACATGTGTCTTATTGAAGGCGTCATCAAACTTCTCAAGGTAAGAAGAATTCCATCATTAATTCCATCAGAGGTTTGAACTAACTTCTATAAACTACAAGGACTTTGGGTATCAGGGAATTCAAAATTCTTAAGTCTATCTCATCAGATGTCCTCATTCCAATTCTCAAAGACTTCTTTCTTACCTAGTAGATCCAGAGTTACTTGTGTAAGATTCTTGACATTACTAGGAATGCCAATCTTTTCTGAAGTTCTGCCTCTAATATTAACTTCTGTACCCAGTTGTCACCTGGCTATAGTGCTATAGGCTAGGCTGAGACAAATGAAGAACCCTATGATACAGAATTTAGGGAAGGCATATCTTCAGAATCACACAAATACTGATCTTGCAGTGGCTTAACCCTAAAGCCTTTTCAGGTATCTCATTCTCTGTAGCTTACCTTTACCCCCTGTGTAGCTAAGCTGGCCTCTAGATGGAAAGATCTTTCAAAATGTCAAGGATGGGCAAGGGGGCTAGCTTAGTCAGAAAAGTGCTTGCCTTATAAGCATAAGGACCTGGGTCTGATACTTGGAAATTATATTTAAGAAAAAAAAAGAAAAGAAAAGTCTCATGATACACACTTTTAATTCTAGCACAGAGGAGGCAGAGAAAAGTGGATCTCTGGAAATTGCAGGCAAGTTCCAGGCCAGTAAGAGACCTTGTCTTAAAAAAAGATGGTGGAAACCCAAGGAACAACACATAAGGTTGTTCTCTTCTACAAATGTACACACATGCAGACCCACATGCACACACACATGCACATACATGCAAAGTGTGAAGGAGGCCATGTGAACCCTGCTTTGTCTCTGAAACTACAGACTAATATACCTGAGTCTGTCATTTTATTTTCTACCAAGTCAGTGGTACTGAGGATGTAAACAGATGGCTGTTTTTCTCTTCCCTCCTATCTCATAAATCCCCCAACATATGGTATAGGCTATGCTTTCTTTGTTCAAATGTAGCTCATTCCAGTTAGTTTTATCAGTCCTTCTATTCTTAAATTCTAAGAACTATATTTATTTCATGTGTTTATTGCCACACAGCTAGAGAGCCATCCAATGTCACAACCCCATCCTTAGAGTGAGGAAAGCACATCCCTGGTTTGAGTTGAGTCTTGGTGTGAGTTCCCAAGAAACAGAGTGAAGATGAAGATTCCTAGGTGCTTAATGGTGTAAATCCTCTGAGAAAGGAAATAAAAACCAAGTAAGAGTAAGTGTGGAAGATGGGCAAGATGTCACCTAGGGCAGCTTCTCCTTGCTCTGGTGCTGCAGAAGTTGTGAGGCAAAACTTGTACTATTAAAGTAATTCCATTGCCCAATGGGAGTGGACTAGTCTTCTGTGCTTACAGACCATCACTGGTCAAGGTCTGGTCCCACTGGAAGGTGAAGGGAATAGGCAAGTAATATAATGACCCCTAAATTTCTACTTTTCCAGAATCATTTGTCCAGCAATTGTGAGCTGAAGTGAAAACTTAAAGGGTTCTTTGGAAAGTCACTTGTGTTGGATAATGTTTTGCTGGGGCAGACTTGTGAAGGAACATTTGGTTGAAACAGACACACGTGAAAGGATGTTCTGCTAAAGCACGCACACGTAAGGACATGTGATGAAGGATTCTTCGTTAACAACGTGCATGCGTTGGTCCGCCTTACATTTTGTAGTTGAGCTGCACTTGTCGGAACTCCCTAGAAAGAAATGCACCAAAAAACTTCTGGTAGTGTGCCATGGCTTCTTGCCACTTCCAAGGACTTGAACTGATTGGCAGAGTGATGTCAGTTGAGACAGATGTATGTGCTGAGGTAAGACATGTAGTGAGACAAGGCCCATGGAGGACACATGATGTTTGAAGGGAGTATAAATACGACTGAACAGATAAGGACAGAGGCTGTGCTAGGCTTGCTTATAGAACTGATTATGCAATGCTTGTTGGTTTTGTGTCTTTGCTAAGAAACTCTACCTAGCAGCTCACTGAAACAGATGCAGAGACCCACAGCCAAACATTGGATGGAGCTCAAACACTTTTATAGAGGAGCTTGGGGATGGATCGTGGGCCCCAGAGGGATAGGAACTCCTCAGGAAGACCAACAGAGTCAACTAACTTTGGCATTTTGTGGTTCTCAGAGACTAAATCACCAACCAAGGTCCCCTGTTCATATGTAGCAGATGTGTAGCTTGGTCTTTATGTGGGTTCCCCCAAAACTGGAATGGGGGATGTCCCTAAAGCTGTTGCATGTCTGTGGACCCAATTCCCCTACCAGGGCTGCTTTGTTTGGCTTCAGTGAGAGGATGCACCTAGCCTGCAGAGACTTGATGTGTCAAGGTCAGGGAAGACCTGGGAGATGGGGACCACCACTCTCAAAGAGGAGAAGAGGATGAGGTATGGGGGAAGGGACTGTGTGAGGTGGGGACCAGGAGGATGTGCAGGCAGTGATCAGGATGTAGTATGAATAAATAAATGAATGAATGGAAAAAAGTCTTGGCCTTTCTTTCTGAACTCATCTGTTCCTCTCTGGATGAACAGTGGGGCTTGTGAGTCCCAGTTTATTCCTGTCTTTTTCAGGGAGAGGCTGTACTCTGAGATATGTGTGCTTCCCCATCCCCCATTGTCAATTTCCCAGAGACAACTGGTGATTTCGTGTTCTGTGGTCACCATTGTCACTGTATTGGCTAAGTATCTGAATCTATACTTGCTTTGAGAAGTCCATTGCCTGCAATTTATAATATGTTCCAGTGCCAGCTGCAAGACTACTCAACCTGCTGACATTTGTTCTGTCTACATTGTTTAAGGACTCAGAAAGAAAATAATCACACATGGCACCCCTAAACCCCTCACTTACCTTGGGAGTATATTCCAGCTGTGCTGTGAGATCACCGGGGATGTATCCAGGCAAGGATGTTTCTTGCTCAAATTTGTCACCTAGACATCAGCCTACAGGGAACACAGGTGTTATGATCAATATCCTAAATGTTCCTTATAGACTCATGTTTTGGCATCTTTATCTTCAGTTGATGGTATTAATTTTGAGAATTTCTGGAAACTTTTTGGGGAAGGACCTGAGTAAAGTCCTGAGGTGAGTACTTAAGGAGCATATTACTACTTGCTGCTTCCCTTCTGCCATAATGGGCATCACTCCTGTCTGTCACAGGCCTGTCACTATGATGTTCTGCTCAGGTATCGGGCCATGCTCTATGGACTAAACCTGAGACTGTGAGCCAAAAGAAATGTTTCCATGTCTCTGTTAGGTATTTTGACCATAGCCACCAAAAAACTAACCTAATGTAATAACTGACCGGGGACCTCCTTGGCCTGTGCCCTGGCCTTCACTGGGCATCCAATAACCAGTTTCAGCTCAGAGCTTCTACCAACTTCATCCTAGCTTTCTCTGGTTGCACTGTGCCTTTCAGAGTGCCCAGACATTCTCTCCTTGTCCCCATGACAGATTCACATGCCTGTCTGAAGGCTCTCTCTACTGGCCTACAACTGTTCTTTTCTCCCTCACACTGTGAGGAGCCTCTGTACAAGTTTTACTTCATCTTATGTTACTGACAAACGACTGAAAGAGTTAGTCACCTCAGTCTGGAGATGAAACAAGGGATTAGTTCATCCATGTTTCAACTGCCCTAAACCTCATCAGCTGATTATTCTTCTCACTCACTCTTCCATGTCTTGTAGCACACATTTCACTAACTTACTGGAAGCCATTCCTTCGTGGATGCCAATGCAACCTGGCCTGTAAACCCAGATAATTATGGTTGACAATGTTGATGTAATCAAGAGACTAATACTAATTTCTCTAATACTGCTTTCTTGACTACTCATCCACCTTCATGAACTTTGTCACCCCATTGAGAGAAATTATCCCAGATCAGTAACTACTCCTACTGTTTGTCACTAGCCTGCGAAAGGTAGCGACTATTCAAGTTTGTACTGATGATGGAATCCCTCTTACCACTATGTCCTTAATGACCTTGATGGATGGGTATTTTTGATTTTACAGACAAATCTTGGTACCATTTTTGTCAGTTCAATACTCTGGTAACCAGAAGCTGAAATGTAATTATAAGTAATTAAAAATATAAGAGATTTGTTAACAGATAAAATATTTCTTAAAGTACAGACAACCATAGACACAGAATAACATATAATTCTTTTAAGAGAGTACATTGATACAGGTGAAGGTCTTTTTGTTTTCCTCATTGCCACCTTTACTTCATTAGGCTATACTGTCTTCTTGACTATTCTATGTATGATCCAACTATGCATTACACACTTAATATGTAATATCCCATCATAGGGGGTATAAACAAGGAAAAACTCAGACCCCAATTCATGGTGCCTATGAATATTAATGTCAACAAGAGAACTTTTTCTGTAGTGACTTTAACATTTCTCTCTGCTAAATACTACACTCTTGCCTGGGCATATTCTTGTTTATCAGTCCTTTAAATGAGTCTTCCTACTCTCTAGCATCATGGGGTATGAAACATTTGGCTTCCACATGTACAAATTGTGATGCTTGTCCAATTGGTGAAACTATTAACTCAACTTCACTGAAAAAAAAAAAAGACACATCTGTGTTGAAGATTCTGCAGATCTACTGATGGATTGGAACCTTGGTGATTGCAGGAAGATGGAATGCTACAGATCAAGAGCTAATGTTATCTTGGGCTATCCTTAGTTCCTTTAATGGCCATTGATCACCTGCTTCTGGATCTGATCTAACATCCTGTTGACTCTCAGGTAAAACCTTTGAAATGGAGCGGACCATTAGCTTCCACCAATCTCAAGGCTGAGAATGCCGAGAATGTCATTAGATAGCATCTGAAACCTACAGCAGAGATTTCTTACTTCCTTTAACATACCTAGTTTCACACTAATGTATTCTGTGCATTGCATTGATTTATTGAATTCTTTTGCACTGTGATTATAAAAGTTTTACATCAGTGGTAGAACATCTTATGAAGGATAACAAGAATCCATGGTCCCAGACCATGGTCACCCAAATTTGGCTCAGAATAAATTATTTCCTATCTGCCCTTAAAAAAAGTATTTAGAGGTTTGTTGATGTATATAATCTATAAAATATAAAGGGGTTGAATTTGAAAAGACATTTGGCCAACTTACATATTAGATAATACCTTGTTCAACTTTAGGGACCACTGGAGCAAATATACAGTAAAGTTCCTGATTGTCCAGAAATGGCCGGGTAGGCCTTAGTAATCCAACTATATAGATGGTGCCTGAATATCTAGCTGAAATTCTAAATGCCGAGACAACCTATTAGCTAATTGCTTTCTCTGTTCATTCATCAAAGGGGATCTGAGCAGAGTTTCTCTGTGACTGCCACGGAGTGATAATTTCCTAAGGAAATCCTCCACAGTTTCTGAACCAGAGCTTAGATCTCCTGAGCTCTTCATAAGCTTAGATATAAAGGTTGCCTTTGAAAAATGAGGAAAGAACAGTTATAGGAAGGACAAAGAAACAACACTAAGCTGAACAGTTATTAAAAAAACAAAAAACCTTAGGAAACAATATAGGGCCGGGGGATGGCTCAGGGGTTAAAGTGCTCAGTGTGTAAGTAGAAGGACAGAAGTTTGGATCCCCAGAACCCATGTAAATGTCAGTTTGAATGGTGACCCACCTGTGAGTCCAGGGATCAGAAAGCGAGACGGAGGATCCAGGGAATGTGCTAGCTAGCTAGCCAGATTAGCTCGTGTTGCCCAGCTTCAGGATGAGACGCTGTCTCTCAATGAATAAGGAATAAAGTGTTGAGGAAGCTTCCCAGCATCAGGCCTCCAGATGCACAGCCATACATGTGAGCATGTACCCAACACACATGCTTGTGCACATGCACACACATACACACACACACACACACACACACACACTCACACACACACTCACACACACACTCACACACACTCACACACACTCACACACGAGGAAAAACAGGAAAATCATCACCATAAACTGATGGCTTGTGACAGTGCTTAAATATGTTATGGGCAGATATTTTTTGCCTTTCACTAAGGGAGGAACAGTGAACAGAAGGTCCCAATATCAGCAATTGTCTTTGTCTCTGGCTCTCTATGCAAAGATCAGTTTTGCTCTGGCATACTTTTCCCTTTGTGGTTTTTTTTTTCCTACATGACCTGAACTCATAGACCCGAGGTCTTTTCTTAGTTCACACACCTATATCAGTTTACTTAGGGTTCCACTATACAGTGACACAGGGTCACAGATTGCGTGGCTTTTAGACAACCATTGTCACCATGCTGAAGACTGAGATGCTGGTGATCTTGCTGGTGAGTCCCCTGTCCCTAAGTCATGGCTGGCTGGCTGTCTTCCTGTTCTATCTTCACATTCACTCCCTCTGATCTCTTTCCTAAGGACTCAGCTCTCATGACTTAATCACCCTGTTCCAAGACCCCTGCCTCCTAACACCATGGTCTTGGGGATTTAGGAGACCATCTTAGCTTAGGGGCTCAAGGAGAGATAGACATTCAGACTGTAACAGTTCCCTAAAAGTGATCGTGACATGAGGATTTGGGACTTCTTTAGAAGGAGAGTGTACGCAGGAGTGAAAGAGAGAGGAATGGGGGAGAGAGGGAGACAAGAAAGGAGGAAGAGCCAGCAGGAGATGCCAACTGGAAAGATCACAAGTTTCTCAGAGTTGCCAGGAATGGAATCCTCTCAGTGCTTCCAGAATGCATAGTGTGGATAGCAATGCCAGAGAAAAGGAATTCTTATTCCATGGCCAGAAACTGAAACAGGACACGCTGGAGCCTCATAATCCCCATTGAAAGCACAAGACCTAGAAACAGCCCTCTAGGCCCCACCCCATACAGAGTCAATGAACTTTCAGTAGCAGTATCCTGGGACAAGAGTCTTAACAAGCATAAGTATTTGAGGGACATTGGATATACAAACTATAACAAGTGCATATAAAGAAAGATGCATTGATCTAGATGTGAGCTGCTTCCTTAGCTTAAGGACCTCAGAAGTCCCACAGTCTGGCAGACTAAAGGATAGACACCTGAGACTGAGGTGACATGAAGTCCTACACTAATGTGGGATCACTGAAAACCTTTTATTGTGTTCTGGTCCCATCACGGGACTTTCCATGGTTACCTCTGGGATATGCCTGAAACCTCTCTAGTTCCTAATACCGTGACAACTGAGAAGTTCTTTATGACCTTGGATTCTGGCTTGTCCCATGGTTTGATTCCCTGAATATTTTAGGCTTCTCTCTGGGCTTTTCACTTAATCTATCTTATTCTAAAACATGGATATCATCCATATTTAAGGAGGGCAATACAGACCTTGCTTCTTGATATGAAAAATAAAGTCCACAATGAATGCTGTGCATTTAGGACACATTACAAGAGCAATTCATGTTCTATAGTTGGTTATACTCAGCAGATATCATAGGCAAATCATTTCCTTGTTTCTTCAGTTAGAGCTTTTCAATGATATACATAATCTTGGGTACCTATTACCAATTAGAATTATATAAAGTTATATAAAAACCTGCTTTAATAAGTACAAAAACACATTTATGGTGAGCTAGTAAGATACTTTGAATACTAAACAAATCACCAAAGTTCACAGGATTTGTATCCTAGAACCATCATTGTCATGGGGATAATCCTGACCTGTGATGCACATGACCTCTTACATCTCATAAGGCATGGGAGTGCTTATAAAGTTTACTGATAGAATTGACCTGGACTGTCTTTCTGCAGCACATACTATGCTTTTTATTATGACAGGCTCTTCCCCATTTACATCTAGCAGACCCCAAAGTAGCTCATTTAAGCCAAGTAACATGCTTTAGGCAAGACAAGGATCTCCAAAGAAGATGCTGGGAGTCTTAGCTGTCCTCCATCCCAGAACACAGCCCCTCCCACTATAGGGTTAAGAGGTGAGATACCTTAACCAGAAAACACAGATCCACAGGAGCATACTCCATCTAGACTTGCTCACACGCTGTCAAATATGATGACTCAGCAGATTCTGGAACACTGTCTTTGTTTAGAGGACGGGGAACCAACATACTCATAAGCACTATTGCTTTGAAATGAGGTTCTACAACTCCCCACTGACAGAATTTGTCTTAGTCTCCTGAACTGATTTTCCTGTGAGACCTTCACTTGTTGTTCTCATTTGACTTTTAGCTTGGCTTCACTCTGATTTAGCTTCTCTGCATCTCCTTCCTTCTCTGGGTCCTTTCTGTTTATCATCTTTGATGTCTGCTAAGCCTGGTCAACATCCTCCTAACTATCCCCTGCCCCCAGCATCTGGAGAATGCAGCTGTGCCTCTGACTCCTTGAGGCCATCTCTGTTTGGTTGCCTTTCTTAAAAACTCCTGAAGCTTTCTTGTCAAGGCTTTCTCCAAGCCAAAAGTGGCTCAAAACCTGGGAGCTCTTTTGTGATTGGGTTACCTCACTAAGGATGATATTTTCAAGATCTGACCATTTGCCTAGGAATTTCGTGAATTCATTGTTTTTAATTGCAGAGTAGTATTCCATTGTGTAGATATACCACATCTTCTGAATCCATTCCTCTGTTGAGGGACATCTGGGTTCTTTCCAGCTTCTGGCTATTATAAATAAGGCTGCTATGATGTAGGGGAACGCCAGGACAGAGTAACGAGAGGGGGTTGAATGGAGAAAAGAGGGAGGGAAGGGGGCTTATGGGACTTTCGGGGAGGGAGGAAATGGGAAAGGGGAAGTGATTTGGAATGTAAATTAAAAAAATAAAATAAAATAAATAATAAAAAAAATTGATATCTGTAAAAAAAAAAACCTGGGAGCTCTGCTATATGATCAGATACTGCCATCTCATGGTGAAAGCACTGAACTTGGTCCCATCAGATCTTCCAGTGCAATTCATCTCTGGCTTGAACTATATGCTTTCCCCACCTATACCACCAGCCAGTGCTGGAGCGATTCCTGTGGCCTCTCTTATCTTACAAGGCTGGCAGTATCACCTTGTAGGTCAATATAAACCCTGCACTCTCTCAAAGCTCAGCCAACCAATTCTGTAGAGGGACACTTTTTGATCTGGATCCTGGATTTTAGTATATGCTTTTAACTTTCATGGTCAAATGAATCATCTGAAATGTGTGTGTGTGTGTGTGTGTGTGTGTGTGTATTCATTATAAATGAATGTAAAAAATCATTATATATGAAGTATGTAAAACTTCATTATGGTCATATATATTCAGAGGATTTCCAAATTGTAGTCTTTCTCAGCAGCAAGGTCAACTGGGTTTCTGTACAATAGTTTTAGAGTTAGTTTCTGTGTGAGTGCTTGATCCGTATTGTTTTTCATTGCTGAAGTATTGAACCCACGTTTTCATACTTTTTAGATAAACATGATATCCTCACTTATACCTCTAGCTATGAAGTTTTAAGTTTCTGATGAATGACTCCATATTAATATAAACAACTCCTGCTGAGTTATTAATCCACTTAGTAGATGGAAATACAATAAGCATAATATCTACTTTGCTGAGTGACATATTCAATATCTCTGTCAAAGATAAGAAACATAAACCAAAATTCTCATCATAGCCTTAAGCCAGCAGACCCCATAAAACCCATCTTTTCCCAATTCTCATTCCTGGGCTCAAAATGTAGAGGAGGTTCTGGAAAAGAGGATTTGTCTCTCACATGCAACATTGTCTGGGAGCTATGGACTCACCAACTATGCTTAGAAATTCTCTTGGGAGCATTATAGAAAACATCTCTATTCCTCTGGCAGAAATACTTGAATATCACAGGATAGACATGATCTGTAGAACAAAGTTGTGTCCTCTAGAAGTACAGCAAAACTGCCAAGGAATGTTTCTAGATGTAGGAAGAACAAACTATTGCAGAATAAAAGGTCACACACTCCACACACACCAACAAATATTTTATGAAACCCAATCTCTACTTGGAAACAGAGACTTTGGGGGAGATAATTAAGATCAAGTGATATAAGTGTAGGACTCTAATCAGATAGCGTTGATGGTCCCATTAAGAAAAGGGAAAAAATACCTCATTCTGCTGATGCACAGAGGAAAGCACGTGAGGACAGATCAAGGAGGTGACAAAGTTCAAATGACGAGTTACCAGAATCCTGTACGGCAGGAACCTGAACTTCAGACTTCTAGTCTCCTAAGGCTTGAGAAAATAGATTATACTGTTCAAACCATTCAGTCTTACTTGCACTTTACAAGCAGTAACAACGCATCTCTCTCTCTCTCTCTCTCTCTCTCTCTCTCTCTCTCTCTCTCTCTCTCTCTCTCACACACACACACACACACACACACACACACACACACACACACGCACACACACACAGACAGAGAGAGAGAAAGATAGAGATGGAGAGAGAAGAGAAGAGAAGAGAAGAGAAGAGAAGAGAAGAGAAGAGAAGAGAAGAGAAGAGAAGAGATCTGGCTTTAGCTTAATTTGCATTGGACTTTACTCATTTGGACCAAATTTACTCCAGGCAAAAGAGATGAAAATTTTCCACCAGGTAGAGCTGTTTAATGACTATAATGTTGGTATTAACACATTCTATCCTCTTAAAAAAAAAAGCACTAGCTGTATTTTGAGCAAACTTTTTTTTTCTGTTCAGTCTTCTTAGAAACAGAATTGGAATCATCTGCTGCCCCTTTCCAAAAGAGTAATTGAGAAGAGTGACGCTGTGAAGTGTTGATGGAAGGCCACAGAGCATATCTAGTTCTTCCTGTCCCACACTCCATTGTCAAATTGGAGAGGACCCTCATGGCCTGGCTAATCTTCTCTTAGCCTTACACATGATCACATTTGCTGGGCTGTTTTGTCATTATGCCTTCAGCTTTCATCAAAGGATGCTATGAGGAGAACAGGCTCATGACATCAATTATTCTTCTTGCTCTAGGAACATGGACGACATTGCCCATTGCACCTCCTAAGTGTCTGTTCTAGAAAGCCTCTCATGAAAGGCTTCGGATGGTTCCTGTTAGAAAGGTCTTTGTGTCCCCTGAGAAATCATCATAATTCTTCTTCCACTGATAAGAGCAGAGTAATAGTGTCTTCTGGAACTTTGCCTAAGAGAAACTCAGAGCCCTTAAACGTTGAAGACATAAAACATCCATCCAGTACCAAAAGCTGGGAGGAGGCTAAAGTAACATTCTGGAAGGCTAGCATGAGATCTCAGTCAATACATCTTCTAAATTAAATGTCAGTGGGGAAATAGTTAACATGTGTTATTTAATGTGTATGGGCATTTTGTCTACATACACGTCTGGTGTACCATGTGTATACCTGGTACTCATAGAGGCTAGAAGGGGGCATCAGATGCTCTGATTGTGGGTGGTGGGAATCAAACCCATCTTTCCTCTGGAAGAAGAGCCAGTGTTCTTAACATCTGAGCCATATCTGCAGTTCTAGCAGGAAATAATCTGGAGAACATTTCTGTGCTAATTTATAAAGTTGTTGAAGTTAGGGTTGCTAACAGCTATGAAGTTGCTTTCTTCTCACAGTGTTTGTTTGTCTTGTCAAACAATAGAGAAGGGGACGATGACTTCCAGCTATTAGCAAATGTTCCACATTACATGCACTCTAAATTGATCACTCCACATTTTTGTACTTCACAAATTGCAGGCAGCTTTTGCTGGCTCTTGATCTTCATTTCTTGTTTCTCTGTTGACGATTCCTCCCTAGTGTTTATCTCCATTGACATTCCCTTCTTGGAATCCAGGAAGCAAAACTGAAACCTACACGTCCCAAATGGTGGTCTTGCTCTGCAGCAAGGTCTGAACAGCTCCTGTACCACTTTGCATTTCCTCTGCCATTTGTGAATGCAGCCACTGCTATAGGGAACATTTATACTTGTGTAGTTTATTTCATGCTGGCATGATTTTTAGTGGAGTTCAATCTCTTTGTTGACAATTTAACATTTTATACCACCCTCTTGTCTCAATTATGGTGCGTAATATATGTCTACAATTTTTTCTTGTTCTAGATTTCCCAGGTCATTGATGTATAATGTTCTTTAATATGTCCTAGAGGTCCTGTGCATTTCAGTGATATCTTTGTAATATTTCTCTTAGAGGATCTAATGTTATTAATTTGTGCTCCCCCTCTTGCTAGTTTAGTTAAGGGTTTTAATCCTGTTTTTTTTAAAAAAACAACTTTATTTGTTGATCTTTAATGCTATTTATGTATTAAGTTTAAAAAATTGAAAACATCATATATGAGTACTATATTTACATCATGTCTACCCCTCTGGCTTCTCCCATGTCTGCCACTCCTTTTCAAATCCATGGCTTAATTATTATTATTGTACACACATGTATAGATATATAATCTGTTGAATCCAATGATCATTTCTTGCATGTATATGTGTTTAGGGATAGGTGCTAGTATTGAATAACCTATTAGATGGCTGGTCCCTGGAGGAGATGGAAGCTCCCTTTCTCAGCAACTATTAATTGCCTATAGCTTTTTATCTAGGGATGGAGCCTTGTGAGATTTTCCTCCATCTATGTTAAGTTGCCAGCTGGTGTCATTGAGCAGGTCTTATTTAAGCAACCAGGTTGTTGAGGCTTTCCTGAGTACATCCTTCCTATCATATATCTATCTCACACCAGACATCCTGGTGCCCTGACTTTTACCAGCCTCCTCTTCTTCCATGTTGCATTAGGTATAGGGGTTGTATTGTAGATGTATCAGTTGGGGGTTGGGCACCCCATGCTCAGTGGTCCTTTGCATCTTTAGTAGTTTTGGACTCCTGTAATGCTTTGTGCTGTGAAAAGAAGCCTCTTTGATGAGGTATGAGAGCTGGAACAGGAGTTGTGTGACCAGAGCTAGGTCTCCGATTTGTTCTTTTGGGTTCTGAGTTTTGTTCTTTCCTTCTGTGAATTTTGAGTTCTTATAAAATCCTGTTATTGTAAAACCTGTATATGCACCATTAAATTGAGATTTTTCCTTTAAAAAATGAATGTAGGTCCTGTCTTAGTTTTCTATTGCTGTAATGAAATGTGAGCAGGAGCAGCTTGAGGAGGAAAGGGTTTATGTCCCTTTTTATCTTTTAAATCCACCATCCAGGGAAGCAAGAGCAGGAATCCTAGGCAGGAACCTGGAGACAGGAGCTGATGCAGAGACCATGGGGGGTTGTGCTTACTGAGTAGTTCTTGCTTTACTCAGCCTGCTATCTTATCCATCCCAGGACCACCCACCCAGGGATGCACAATGAGCTGGGCCTCCCATGTCAATTATCAATCAAGAAAATACACCATAGGCTGCCCACAGGCCAATCTGGTAGGGTCATTTTCTCAACTCAAGATGACTCTTCCAAAATGACTTTAGCTTGTGTCAAGTTGACGTAAAATTAGCTAGCACAGCACCTAGAGCTATAAGTTTCCTTTCTAAAACTGACTTCACTGATTTCTATAGAATATAAGTTGAACTTCCATTTTCATTTAATTCTAGAAAGTCACCATTTCCCCATGATTTCTCTGATGATCCATTGTTAAAATGAAGTATATCATCCAATCTCCATGTGTTTGTATAATTTCTGTTGTTGATTTCTAGTTTGTACTGTTACAATCTGATAATAAAAAAAGGGGAAATAACTTCATGCATGTTAAGACTTATTTGTAAAATATGATCTATGTTGAATAAAGTTCCATGTGCTGATGACAGGAATGTGTATTCTGTTGCCCTTGGATGGAATATTCTGATGATATCAATTAGTTCTTTTTCATATATAGTGCAATTTAACTCTTGCAGCTTTGACTTCACATAGTTCGATTATTTGTTTGACTCTGGATGATATAACAGTAAGAGAGGAAAACTGAAGTTACCCACAATCACTCTGTGACTTATTTTTTTCCTTTGTTTCATAAAATTGAGTTCTGTGAATGTTCAGTGTCCATATTCTTTTTTTTTAAATTTTATTTTCTAAGTTTATTTTTATTTACATTCCAAATCATTTCCCCTTTCCCGTTTCCTCCCTCCCCGAAAGTCCCATAAGCCCCCTTCCCGCCCTCTTTTCCCCATTCAACCCCCTCTCGCTTCTCTGTCCTGACATTCCCTACATCCAGTCTTTCCAGGACCAGGGGTCTCTCCTTCCATCTTCTTAGAAATCTATTGATATGCAAAATGTGTCTAGGGTATTCCGAGATTCTGGGTTAATATCCCCTTATCAGTGGCTGCATACCATGTGTGTTCTTTTGTGATTGGGTTACCTCACTAAGGATGATATTTTCAAGTTCTGATCATTTGCCTAGGAATTTCGTGAATTCATTGTTTTTAATTGCAGAGTAGTATTCCATTGTGTAAATATACCACATCTTCTGAATCCATTCCTCCGTTGAGGGACATCTGGGTTCTTTCCAGCTTCTGGCTATTATAAATAAGGCTGCTATGAACATAGTGGAGCATGTGTCCTTATTGCATGCAGGTAAAGCCTCTGGGTATATGCTCAGGAGTGGTATAGCAGGATCCTCTGGGAGTGTCATGCCCAGTTTTCGGAGGAACCGCCAGACTGCTTTCCAGAGTGGTTGTACCAGCTTGCAATTCCACCAGCAGTGGAGGAGTGTTCCTCCACATCCTCGCCAACAACTGCTGTCTCCTGTGTTTTTGATCTTAGCCATTCTGACTGGTGTGAGATGGAATCTCAGGGTTGTTTTGATTTGCATTTCCCTAATGACTAAGGATGATGAACATCTCTTTAGGTACTTCTCAGCCATTAGATATTCTTCAGGTGAGAACTCTTTGTTTAGCTCTGTACCCCATTTTTTAATAGGGTTACTTGCCTCTCTGGAGTTTAACTTCTTGAGTTCTTTGTATATATTGGATATTAGCCCTCTGTCGGATGTAGGGTCAGTGTCCATATTCTTAATCTTATCTTTTCATCAACATGTGGTATCCTTATCTCTTTCTAGGTAGTTTTTTCTTCAACTCTGCTTTCTTGGGTAAAGGTAGAGCGATGTCAGATTTCATTATAAATTATAAAGATAAAATTTCATTATTTTTATCTTTTCACTTTCTGTGTCTATATATGTTATAAGAACGTCACTCTCCTGATAATTTGTTGAGTCTTGTTTTTCTTTTTTAAATCCAATCTGCCAATCTTTTTCTCTTAATTGGAGAAATTTAATCATCTATATTATCCAAGGTCGTTATTAAAAGTTTTATACTAGTTCCTTGTATTTTAATGTCTTTCTTTTGTAGTTTTGAAAAAAAATCTGTGTTTGTGTCTTTCTCATTATTCATCTTAGAAATCTGGTGGTGGACACATGCTCCACTATGTTCATAGCAGCCTTATTTATAATAGCCAGAAGCTGGAAAGAACCCAGATGTCCCTCAATGGACGAATGGATTCAGAAGATGTGGTATATTTACACAATGGAATACTACTCTGCAATTAAAAACAATGAATTCACGAAATTCCTAGGCAAATGGTCAGAACTTGAAAATATCATCCTTAGTGAGGTAACCCAATCACAAAAGAACACATATGGTATGCAGTCACTGATAAGGGGATATTAACCCAGAATCTAGGAATACCCTAGACACAATTCGCATATCAATAGATTTCCAAGAAGATGGAAGGAGAGACCCCTGGTCCTGGAAAGACTGGATGTAGGGGAACGCCAGGACAGAGAAACGAGAGGGGGTTGAATGGGGAAAAGAGGGAGGGAAGGGGGCTTTTGGAACTTTCGGGGAGGGAGGAAACGGGAAAGGGGAAATGATTTTGAATGTAAATAAAAAAAAACTTAGAAAATAAAATTAAAAAAAAAAAGAAATCTGGTGGTTTATCATGTAATTCTTTCCTGCTCTCATTTGCTTTTATCTGCTCTTCTAAATAGATTGATTACTTCCTGTGTTCCCAAGAATGTTTATCTTGAATCATCCAGTGCATCCAGAATTTCTTTCAGTATCTTCTGTCATGCTATAATGCTGTAATGGCCATGAGTTCCTTTCGTTTATCAGGGTTCAGAGGTCTTTATTTTTCGTCTGCTTCTGAAGGATAGCTTAGCTGGATATGGTAGTCTAGGTTGGCAGTTATTTTCTTTGAGGTCTTGAAATACATCATTCCCCGACTTTTTGTGCATAGGAGTTTCTCCTGAGAAATCCTCTGTTCCTTTGATAAATTTGCTTTCATATATGTTTGGTACCTCTTGACTTCTGCTTCCAATAGTATTTGTTCTGTACTTTAGTGGTTTGTCATCTCTAATATGACATCGAGAGCTTCTTTTCTAGTTGATCCTGCTTATGGCTCTAAGTGTCTCCTGTCCTCGAATATCAAAAATTTGAGACCCTTTCCATTTCAGTGGCTAGACTATACATACTCAACTTCTCCATTTATTCTGATTATTCCTGTGTGGAACAAAGAAAGATTTTAGCAACTTGAGGTACAATGGGTTAAACCACTACAGAGATGGGTGCACTCTATTGATGTGGTGTATAGTTGGAGCTGTGATCTGTATTTCTTGCAGAAGAGTAAGAGTCTGTTGTTCAGGACAGGGACAAATTTACTCTACTAGCAACTGTCCTATAAATCTAGAGACATTATTAACTCTAAAGAGCTTTGTGACTTGGTGATATACGGACAAGACTAGCACCAACTTCTTCCAGACTCCTCCCAGTCAGTGTACCCAGAGACATGGCAAATGACTAACCCACTGCAGGTTGGGGCATGCCCCTGAGCCTGAAGGAAACAGACTACTGGAGTCTATGGCAGAGGTTGAGGCATCATGAGAACTAGCAATGCTGGCCAACTCTCAATAGTCTTAGGCTCAGCTCCTCACAGCAACTACATTCAGGGCTTCCCCCACTACATCCCTACAAACCAAACCCTTCACTGCTTGTAATTCTGTTTTTTCTTTCTTTCTTTTTTTTTTGTCTCCAACATAGTTTAGTTCTTAATAGACCCCTTCTCAAATGACATGTGGTTATAGGACTCACATAGTGAAAAATGCAACAGAATTATCTGGAGCTAGCTTATTATACAGGACAGATACTTTTATAGTAAATCCTTCTATATGACTGAGAGCTTGTAATGACAATTTCTTCCTGCTGGGAAGCTGGGGTTGGAGGTGTGGATGCCATCATACCTGTCTCTGAGATACTTTTCTACTTCTCCATGCATTTTAGATTTTCTATCCACTCTTTCTTGGTTCCCAGAACCCTTCTTTCTGTCTCTCTTTGGAGGAGAGCTTCTCCTTGGTTGCTTCAACTTGGAGAGTCATGAAAAAGGTGCTTCTATTTTACTATCACTTTAGAAGTCTAAGATGGTACCAATGCTATTGTAGCACCTAACGGAAGATTGGGTATTAACTCATGATCCCATTTCTTCTTCCAATGGACTTATCCTCTCCACCAAACTGCTATTCCTAGTTTATGTCATATCCTGCAGATAATGTAGAAATTTCTTTGCACAGTTACCAGGACTCATTTGTGGCATCACAGATGATTGTAATGAGATTTTTATGGGTTATCAGAATTTGGATATATCTCCAAACCTGGGTCGTTGATGATGGCAATGGTTATGCTAGGAAAGGTCTCCCAGAGATGCATCCAAGATATAACCAAACACAATCCCTAGTAATCAAATAAGTTGAAATGTAAATCCAAATACTTCTTTCCTATGTGTAACAGTATCAAAGTACAATGTGAATTAGAATTTTATCTCTAGCAGTAACCACTTCACTCCCCAAGTTATATTCGTTTAAAATTTTCATGTCTATACAACTCGATTAATGAGCTTGTGCTAAAATCCTGTGAATTATGATCAAACCTATGGATTTTTCTGCAGTATAAAGTTTAATATCTTGGAAAGAGATATTTTCTGAGCAGAAGTAACTGATATATTTCTTGACAGTCAGCTAAGAGACAACCGGCCTGTAAAGTCACATGAAGGTCATTTACAAACTGTCCAGTTATAGTAGCACTGTCATTTTGATACCATGTGCCTTTGACAACAATATTACTGATTTCATGCTGGCATATATTTCTCAGAAAAAAATTAAAATGCTCTTTAACTAACCCTTAGGACTTGATGAGCAAATAAACAATAATTACAAAATACAATTGATTTAGAGTTCATCCAAAGAAGAATGCTTTCCAACTGAAATTAGCTCATCTGCTATCACTCAAATGGCTCTAATTATTTAATATAGAACAGTAACATGGATTGTGATTTATAACAACAGTTTGTTATTGTCTGCTTAAGTCCAAAATAAGCCATGAATTCTAAAGAGATGCCAGGCAGTGATTAAAAGCAAACCCACTGTGTAATTAATTCCATAAATGACTTAGTTTGCCCTCAAAATATATATACGTGGGGGTTGAGATTCTCTCAAAGCCAACAGTGTCTGAGCTGTCACTTGGTCCCTACTATCTAAAACAAACATCCTTTGGTCTATTTTCACTCTGAGCAGGGAAGTAAAGTTATCCAAGACTCCAACAATGTCCTTGTCTGAACTGCAGCCATCTTAAGAAGTTTCTAGTCAACATTTGTTTCCACAGGAATTTAGTCACGTGTTACATGTGACTCATAACTGTACCTTTGTCTTTCCTGATACAATTAAACATGTAAGGAAAGTTAATGTAAGAACATTAAAGAAAGACATCTGCCCTGGCATTTGCTTCTTTTGTAGTATGAGAAGTGGTCTGAGGGAAACAACAACAACAACAGCAACAACATGATAATACAGGGATTTGGTCTTGGCTTATACACTATCCAGTGTTCATTATCTGTCCTTGTTAGAGGGGCACAACAGAATATGCTATAAGGTACTGATTTAGTTAACAGTTTCACCAAAGTGACCCTGACAATGCTTTCTGAGGATGAAAAGAAGGGATACTTCAAGTGCAATAGTGTTGTCTTTGATAATCTAGGGTGTGGCGGAACAAGGTGGAGGAAACAAAGCCAACTGCAGAATTGACCACTGAGATCTTGTATTGATGCATTACAGCAGGATAACAAGGAACCATTGCTGTTAATGAGTAGTTAAGGAACTACTAAGTCATTGAGCTTTCATGGTTGCTTATCAGAAGTCCCACACTTCTTTAGTGCAAAGGCAGACATAACTAAGCCCCAGTGTACACACTTAACCTAAATCATCGAGCTGGGGAGACTTTGGAGTGCTGTGCCAAGGGTTTTTTTTTTTTCTTTTTTAAATATGAAAGTCAAGACAATAGGGAAAACCTAACAACTTAAAACAAGGAAGCTAGACATGAATGGGTGCCCTGAAGATGTTGATGCCTCTAGACCTTTCATGTTTGCAGAGGTGGCTTAACATCTCTAGAAATGTTAGTTTCCCCCTTGTACTGAAATATGCTGAAGACGTCTCTCTTCTATAAAATAGAACTTTCTCTTTTTCAGAGGACTCACTCCTCTTTCTCCAACTTCTAGGTTGACAACTAGAGTAAAGAGCAGCTTCGTGCGTGTGTGTGTGTGTGTGTGTGTGTGTGTGTGTGTGACCCATAAAGAGATTAACCAGCAGGTACTCGGAAAATTAGGAAATTACACTTGAGTTTAGATTTTTGAGGATGTTGTATTACAGAGTGGGGGTGGGAAATTTTTTAAGTATAGATTTTGAGGACATCTAATTCTGGAGTGGGCCTCGGGAAGAAGAAGCACTTCCTTAAGGGTACTCTTAAAGACATTGGGTTAGATGCACTGTTAGGAATCCAAGGAATGAGGCAAAATCCCTCTTTGGAAGACAATTAGGAGCCTAGAAAAGCTGACTACAAAATTCAGTGTAGTGGAAACACATGTTACTTATACCGACTGAAGAGAGTAAAGGAGTCAGGAAAGCAAGTGTATTAGGACTCTCAGTTCCTCTGTTAAACTTTACTGATATGATCGGCCTCTGGATTTGCAATGTTATCTCATCCTTTCTTCTATGTCGCAAAGACCTCTTAAGCATCAGTAATTAGGTTAGATGACCACAAAGTGGCTATGATATTATCTACAGAATAGAGGCATGTTCCACAAGATGTCCTCAGACTTCAGGCCTCTTCCAGCAGCTATGACTCTGATCAGTTATCACTCTGACTCTAGTGTTGTGTCTACTGTTAGGTGTTGTCACATGGTCTTTGTTGTTCTAGAATCCAGTCCCCTTCATTGTTATCCATCCCAGGACTGTACAGGTATCCCCCGTATCTCATGGTTAGTTCTAGACTGCAGAGGACAGCTACCAAAGAACTGCAAGGGGAATCTGATTCTGCGCCAGCACACTATTTATTGCTCTAATAAAAAGTGTCGCTCTGTTCCGGTAGACTGCACTGAAGAGACAGGTACCCAGGCTCTCCCCAATATAACTTCACTTGGGTCACGGCCTGTTGGGGCTTCCACCTGCGCCCAAGAACGGGACAGCGCTGTGGTCGTCTGGGTGCCAGATCTGCAGGCCATCGCCTCTGCAGGGTGAGCAGCGCCACGGAGAGAGTGCAGGGTGCACTCCGCCATCTTTGCTCCAGTGGCCGGGAAGTTGGGACAGCCAGGCTCTGAGACAGACAGGCATAATATCGCTTGGGTCTCGGGTGGCTTGTGTGTATGCAGCTCCCAAGTGCTGGGCTGATCTGCAGTAACCAGCGCGCCAGCTCTGCTGTGGGACTTCTGCCTGGCAGAGGGACCCCGCACTGGGCGGGAGCCTACCAGCTTCCCTTCCGCGACCTCTGTTCCGGTAGACTGCACTGAAGAGACAGGTACCCAGGCTCTCCCCCAAAATAACATCACTTGGGACACGGCCTGTTGGGGCTTCCACCTGCGCCCAAGAACGGGACAGCGCTGTGGTCGTCTGGGTGCCAGATCTGCAGGCCATCGCCTCTGCAGGGTGAGCAGCGCCAGGGAGAGAGCGCAGAGTGCACTCCTCCATCTTTGCTCCAGTGGCCTGGAAGTTGGGACTGCCAGGTCCTGAGACAGACAGGCATAATATCGCTTGAGTCTCGGGCAGATTGTGTGTACGTGGCTCCCAAGAGCTGGGCAGATCTGCAGTAACCAGCATGCTAGCTCTGCTGTAGGACTTCTGCCTGGCAGAGGGACGCCCCCTCCCCCCCCACTCTAGGAGAGATCACACACCCCTGCACAGGGCAGGAGCCTGCCAGCCTCCCTTTGGCGACCTCTGCTCCAGGAATCCACTATGCTGAGCCTTTGGATGTGCAAGGACTCCGCAATATAACATCACCTGGGGCAAGGCACATCAGGGCTCCAAAGTCACTCAGGAGCAGGGCAGGCCCCAGAAATCTGTGCCAGGGGAATCCTGGTAAACCAGGGGGGGGGGCAGAAATAGCTTTGCAGGCTCACAGGAGGTCCAACCAACAGCCAGAGACAGCAGGACCAACTAACATCAGAGGTATCCAGATGGCAAAAGGCAAACGTAGGAATGTTACTAACAGAAATCAAAGTAATATGGGACCATCCGAACCCAACTCTCCAACAGCAGCAAGTCCTGGATACCTCACCACACCCAAAAGACAAGATCTGGATTTAAAATCACTTCTCATGATGCTATTAGAGGATCACAAGAAGGACACAAATAAATCTAATAAAGAAATACAGGAGACCATGAATCAACGGTTAGAAGCCCTTAAAAGGAAACACAAAAATCACTTAGAGAAATGCAGGAGAACATGGATCAAAAGATGGAGGCCCACAAGGAGACAACACAAAAATCGCTTAACGAGATGAATCAACGGGTAGATGCACTCACAAAGGAATCACAAAAATTGCATAAAGAAATGCAGAAGAGTATGGGTCAACAGACGGATGCCCATAAGGAGGCAACACAACAATTGCTTAAAGAAATGAATCAACGGTTAGATGCCCTTACAAAGGAAACACGAGAACTGCTTAAAGAAATGCAGGAGACGATGGATCAACAGATGGATTCCCATGAGGAGGAAACACAAAAATCGCTCAGAGAAATGCAGGAGAACGTGGGTCAACAGGCAGAAATCCTGAAAGAGGAAATGCAAAAATACCTTAAAGAAATACAGGAAAATACAAACAAACAAGTGAAGGATCTCAGCAAATTCATCCAGGAACTAAAAAAGGAAGTAGAAACAACTAAGAAATCACAAAGGGAGACAACTTTGGAGATAGAAAACCTTGGGAAGAAATCAGGAGTCATAGATGCAAATATCAACAATAGAATACAAGAGATGGAAGAAAGAATCTCAGGTGCTGAAGATTCCATAGAAAGCATCGACTCAACAGTCAAAGAAAATGCAAAATGCAAAAAACGTGTAACCCAAAACATCCAGGAAATCCAGGACACAATGAGAAGACCAAACCTAAGCATTATAGGTATAGATGAGAGTGAAGATTTGCAACTTAAAGGGCCAGTAAACATCTTCAACAAAATTATGGAGGAAAACTTCCCTAACCTAAAGAGAGAGATGCCGATGAACGTACAAGAAGCCTACAGAACTCCAAACAGACTGGACCAGAACAGAAATACCTCCTGTCACATAATAATCAAAACACCAAATGTTCTAAACAAAGAAAGAATATTAAAAGCAGTAAGAGAAAAGGGCCAAGTAACATACAAAGGAAGACCTATCCGAATCACATCAGACTTCTCACCAGAGACTATGAAAGCCAGAAGATCCTGGGCAGATCTCATGCAGACACTAAGACAGCACAAATGCCAGCCTAGACTACTATACCCAGCAAAGCTCTCAATCACCATAGATGGAGAGACCAAGATATTCCATGATAAAACAAAATTTTCACAATATCTTTCCACAAATCCAGACCTGCAATGGATAATAGGTGGAAACCTCCAATACAGGGAGAGAAACAACACCCTGGAAAAAATGAGATAATAACCTTCTTGAATCAAACCCAAAAGTAGATAACCACTCAAACATAAAGATAGTGTCAAGAATGGCAGATGGCAATAATCACTATGCCTTAATCTCTCTTAATATCAATGGTCTCAATTCCCCAATTAAAAGACATAGACTAGCAGACTGGATACGTAAACAGGACCCAGCATTTTGCTGCATGCAGGAAACGCACCTCAGTGTCAAAGACAAACACTACCTCAGAGTAAAAGGCTAGAAAACAATTTTACAAGCAAATGAGAAACGAGGTGGAGTAGCCATCCTAATATCAGATAAAATTGATTTTCAACCTAAAGTCATCAAAAAAGACACAGAAGGACACTACATACTGATCAAGGGAAAAATCCACCATCAAGAACTCTCAATTCTGAATATCTATGCTCCAAATGCAAGGGCACCCTCATTCATAAAAGAAACTTTACTAAAGCTCAAAGCACACATCGCACCTCACAGAATAATAGTGGGTGACTTCAACACCCCGCTCTCTAAAATGGATCGTTCAGGAAAGCAGAAACTAAACAGGGACACAGTGAATCTAATTGAAGCCTTGGACCAAATGGAACTAACAGATATATATAGAACATTTCATCCTAGAGCTAAAGAATACACCTTCTTCTCAGCACCTCATGGTACCTTCTCCAAAATCGACCATATAATTGGTCACAAATCAGACCTCAACAGATACAAGAAGATAGAAATAATCCCATGCCTCCTATCAGATCACTATGGAATAAGGGTGGTCTTCAATGGCAACAAAAACAAAAGAAAACCCACGTACACATGGAGGCTGAACAATGCTCTACTCAATGATAACTCGGTCAAGGTGGAAATAAAGAAAGAAATCAAAGACTTTTTGAAAGTTAATGAAAATGAAGGCACAACATACCCTAATTTATGGGACACAATGAAAGCAGTGCTAAGAGGAAAATTCATAGCCCTGAGTGCCGCAAAAAAGAAACGGGAGTCAGCATACACTAACAGCTTAATGGCACACCTGAAAGCCCTGGAACAAAAAGAAGCAAATACACCAAAGAGGAGTAGAAGGCAGGAAATCATCAAACTCAGGGCTGAAATCAATCAAGTAGAAACAAATAAAACCATACAAAGAATCAACAAAACTAGGAGTTGGTTCTTTGAGAAAATCAACAAGATAGATAAGCCCTTAGCCAGACTAACCAGAGGGCACAGAGATAGTATCCAAATTAATTAAATCAGAAACGAAAAGGGAGAGATAACAACAGAAACTGAGGAAATTCAAAAAATCATCAGATCCTACTACAAAAACCTGTATTCAACACAACTAGAAAATCTCGAGGAAATGTACAATTTCCTTGACAGATACCAAATACCAAAATTAAATCAGGATCAAATAGACCATCTAAACCGTCCTATAACCCCTGAAGAAATAGAAGTTGTCATTGGAAGTCTTCCAACCAAAAAAAGCACAGGTCCAGATGGATTTAGTGCAGAATTCTATCAGACCTTCAAAGAAGACCTAACATCAATACTCTTCAAACTGTTCCACAAAATAGAAACAGAAGGAACACTACACAACTCGTTCTATGAAGCCACAATTACACTAATACCAAAAGCACACAAAGATCCGACAAAGAAAGAGAATCTCAGGCCAATCTCTCTTATGAATATCGATGCAAAAATACTCAATAAAATTCTTGCCAATCAAATCCAAGAACACATCAAAATGATCATTCACTACGATCAAGTAGGCTTCATCCCAGGGATGCAGGGATGGTTCAATATAAGGAAATCCATCAATGTAATCCACTATATAAACAATCTCAAAGAAAAAAACCACATGGTCATCTCATTAGATGCTGAGAAAGCATTTGGCAAAATTCAGCATCCTTTCATGCTAAAGGTCTTGGAAAGATCAGGAATTCAAGGCCCATATCTAAACATAGTAAAAGCAATCACAGCAAACCAGTAGCCAGCATCAATCTAAATGGAGAGAAACTTGTAGCAATCCCACTAAAATCAGGGACTAGACAAGGCTGCCCTCTCTCTCCATATCTTTTCAATATAGTACTTGAAGTTCTAGCTAGAGCAATTAGAAAACAAAAAGAGGTCAAAGGGATACAAATTGGAAAGGAAGAAGTCAAACTATCACTATTTGCAGACGATATGATAGTATACTTAAGCGACCCAAAGAACTCCACCAGAGAACTCCTACAGCTGATAAACGACTTCAGCAAAGTGTCTGGATATAAAATCAACTCAAGCAAGTCAGTAGCCTTCCTATATTCAAAGGATAAGCAGGCTGAGAAAGAAGTAAGAGAAATGATACCCTTCACGATAGCCACAAACCATATAAAGTATCTTGGCGTGACTCTAACCAAACAAGTGAAAGATCTGTATGACAAGAACTTCAAGTCTCTGAAGAAAGAAATTGAAGAAGTCCTCAGAAGATGGAAAAATCTGCCATGCTCATGGATTGGCAGGATTAATATAGTAAAAATGACCATCTTACCAAAAGTAATATACAGATTCAATGCAATCCCCATCAAAATCCCAACTCAATTCTTCATAGAGTTAGAAAGATCAATTCAAAAATTCATCTGGAATAACAGAAAACCCAGAATAGCTAAAACTATTCTCAAGAGTAAAAGAACCTCTGGGGGAATCAGTATCCCGGACCTCAAGCTGTACTACAGAGCTATAGTGTTAAAAACCGCATGGTATTGGTACAGTGACAGGCATGTAGATCAATGGAACAGAATTGAAGACCCAGAAATGAATCCACACTCCTATGGTCACTTGATCTTTGACAAAGGAGCTAAAACCATCCAGTGGAAAAAAGATAGCCTTTTCAACAAATGGTGCTGGCTCAACTGGAGGTCAACATGCAGAAGAATGCATATTGACCCATTCTTATCTCCTTGCACTAAGCTCAATTCCAAGTGGATCAAGGACCTCCACATAAAACCAGACACACTGAAACTAATAGAAAGGAAAGTAGGGAAGAACCTTGAACATATGGGCACAGGGGAGAATTTCCTGAACAGAACTCCAATAGCTTATGCTCTAAGATCAAGAATTGACAAATGGGACCTCATTAAATTACAAAGTTTTTGCAAGGCAAAAGACACTGTCAAAAATACAAAGTGGCAACCAACTAACTGGGAAATGATCTTTACCAATCCTACATCTGACAGAGGGCTAATATCCAATGTATACAAAGAACTCAAGAAGTTAACCTCCAGAGAGCCAAGTAACCCTATTCAAAAATGGGGTACAGAGCTAAACAAAGAGTTCTCACCTGAAGAATATCTAATGGCTGAGAAGCACCTAAAGAGATGTTCATCATCCTTAGTCATTAGGGAAATGCAAATCAAAACAACCCTGAGATTCCATCTCACACCAGTCAGGATGGCTAAGATCAAAAACACAGGAGACAGCAGTTGTTGGCGAGGATGTGGAGAAAGAGGAACACTCCTCCACTGCTGGTGGAATTGCAAGCTGCTACAACCACTCTGGAAAGCAGTCTGGCGGTTCCTCAGAAAACTGGGCATGACACTCCCGGAGGATCCGGCTATACCACTCCTGGGCATATACCCAGAGGCTTTACCTGCATGCAATAAGGACCCATGCTCCACTATGTTCATAGCAGCCTTATTTATAATAGCCAGAATCTGGAAAGAACCCAGATGTCCCTCAATGGAGGAATGGATTCAGAAGATGTGGTATATCTACACAATGGAATACTACTCTGCAATTAAAAACAATGAATTCACGAAATTCCTAGGCAAATGGTCAGAACTTGAAAATATCATCCTTAGTGAGGTAACCCAATCACAAAAGAACACACATGGTATGCAGTCACTGATAAGGGGTTACTAACCCAGAATCTCAGAATACCCTAGACACAATTCGCATATCCATAGTTTTCTAGGAAGATGGAAGGAGAGACCCCTGGTCCTGGAAAGACTGGATATAGGGGAATGCCAGGACAGAGAAACGAGAGGGGGTTGAATGGAGAAAAGAGGGAGGGAAGGGGGCTTATGGGACTTTCGGGGAGGGAGGAAACGGGAAAGGGGAAATGATTTGGAATGTAAATTAAAAAAAAAAATAAATTAAAAAAAAGTGTCTAGTCCAGGCTAACCTGTGGGGCAGTTTAGGGTAGCTGGAACTCTTAAGTAAGGACATCTGTTTGATCTTATTCTACCAGGTCAGAAAGACATGAGTGTGACAGGAAGGAATAACTTAAAGTTGGAGACATTTCCTTTGCTGCTTGCTTAATGCTCCACTCAAGCTTTATTCTGAATTGACTTTCCATCTAACAATAGATAACCACTGGCCCCATTCAATCTAATGACTTGTTATCTCTGATTTAACCTAAGTATGGGGGAGTTCCTGACTTTGTAGCCATGTGGTATATCATATTCACACTCATATTCACCTTACTCCAAAACTTTAGCAGTCTGAGATTCATGTAGCATCTTTATCACCTGAGAAATGTTTGTAACTTCTTTGGAGAACTCTCTTTCCTTCCTAATCAAGACTAGCACACCCCCAAGTCTGTTATGTTGTGACTGAATATGGGAGGGAATGTGTGGGAAGTGGAAGATAGAAGGTGTGAGCAAGGAGTTTGAGCTCTCCTGGGCAAAGAGACACCGCAACTCCATGGGACCACTGGATAAGCTCTGGGGGAGTTGATGACTTGAACACAATGTTGTTCTGTTCCAACTAGGACTCTGACCTTGGCTTAACTAGACCCTGCCTAGCTGGTAATCAAACATGGTTTGGAATCTCACAACACCTCTGAGCAAATGAATGGCTCTATGGCTTTGTCTTGTTTTCTCTGCACCTATCAAGAAGGGTTCTGATTTTCATGCTTAGATTTCCAATCTCAAATTAAACACTCTTAACATTTTTCCAACACATTAATCACACTTAGCAAGAGTCACCTAATTACACAGCACTATGGCTAGAATTACACTGTATTTCTCAAATGTCCAGTATGGGGCACCTATTTGATCATTTCCTTCCAGTTATCTACATGTGAACATTTTAATCATTGGAATGTATACCAATAGTCATCTGTAGTCTGCCTATCATCCAGGAAGGGGTATATCACTGTCCTAGGCCCTCCTCCATAAATAAATTATCACAAACTGGACAGAAACATATTCTTGTATTATTAAGGAACCAAGAAGTCTAAAGTCAATGTAACAGCAGAACTATGCTTCCTTATGTCTCTAGGAGATAATCCTTCTTTGCCTCTTACAACATGTAGCGGCTTCAGGTACTCCATACCTTATCACATATTAACCTCCACCTCCACATTCTCAATCTTTACCCCCTGGAACTTTGCCCTAGGAGACTAGTCATTGGATTAAGAAGCCATGTTTATCTAGTTTTATCTTATCTCTAGAGTTAACTAAAGATTGTATTTCTAAACACGATCATGTCCTGAGGTTCTGGGCTGGCAGAATTTTTATGATTGTGCTGGTGAATTTAACCTCTTTTGCTACAGCAGAACTGTAGCATGTAGGGAATGCCAAGTGCCATCCTAGCCCATCATAACAATGCTGGGTCCCGAGTTCCAGAAGAGGTGACCATCTATTTCATCTCAGTAAAACAGAAGGGGACTTGAAAGATTGTCCTCTGCTTTACAGGATTAGTGGAAGAATCAAAACCCAGGGCAAATGTCCAAATACAACCCAGCCCTCACTCCAGAACAGCACTACAGAAGCTTCATGGTACAGTTACAACCACAAAAGTTCTTATATCCAAAATCTGTAAGGCAGAGAGTACCTGATCTCCTGTGACAAGGTCATCACAGCTGCTGGCTATACAAAACCAAGCTGTTCTTTTTTTAAAAAAATTAATTATTTATTTTTTACACTCTATATTTTATCCCCCCCATTCACCCTCCTACTGTTCCACATCCCATACCTCCTCCCCACCCTCCCTGTCTCCACATGGATGTCCTCACCACCCACCCCACCTGACCTCTAAACTCCCTGGGGCCTCCAGTCTCTTGAGAGTGAGGTGCATCTTCTCTGAATGAACACAGACCCAGCAGTTCTCTACTGTATGTGTGTTGGGGGCCTCATATCAGATGGTGTATGCTGCCTGTTTGGTGGTTCAGTGTTTGAGAGATCTCAGGGGTCCGGATTAATTGAGACTGCTCGTCCTCCTACAGGGTCGCCCTTCTCCTCAACTTCTTTCAGTCCTCCCTAGTTCAACAATAGGGGTCAGTTGCTTCTGTCCATTGTTTGGGTGCAAATATCTGTATCTGACTCTTTCAGCTGCTTGTTGGGTCTTCCAGAGTGTGGTCATGCTAGGTCCCATTTTGTGAGTGCTCCATAATCTCAGTAATAGTGTCAGGCCTTGGGACCTCCCCTTGAGCTGAATCCCACTTTGGGCCTGTTGCTGGACCTTCTTTTCCTCAGGCTCCTCTCCATTTCCATTCTTTCAGACAGGAACAATTATGGGTCAGAGTTGTGACTGTGGGATGGACCCCCTCTCCCCCATTTGATGTCCTGTCTTCCTGCTGGAGGTGGGCTCTATAAGTTCCCTCTCTCTACTGTCTGGTATTTCATCTAAAGTCCCTCCCTTTGAGTCATGAGAGTCTCTCACCTCCCAGGTGTCTGGTGCATTCTGGAGGGTCACCCAACCTCCTATCTGCTGGAGGTTGCCTGTTTCCATTCTTTCCGCTGGCCTTCAGGGCTTCAGTTCTTTTGCCTCACTCAATACCAGTTCAGGTTCCCTTCCCCCAACTTCCCCACCCCATCCACTTTCCCTCCTAGGTCCCTCCTTCCTCCCCACTTGTGATTGCTTTCTTCTCCCTGTCAAGTGGAACTGAGGTGTCCTCACTTGGGACCTTCAGCTTATTGACCTTTTTGAGTTCTGTAGCTAATATCCATTTATTAGTGAGTGTATACCATGCATGTCCTTTTGGGTCTGAGCTACCTCACTCAGGAAGACATTTTCTAGTTCCATCCATTTGCCTGCAAAACTCAGGATGTCCTCATTCTTAATAGCTGAGTAGTATTCCATTGTGTAAATGAACCACGTTTTCTGTATCCATTCTTCTGTTGTGGGACATCTAGGTTGTTTCCAGCCTCTGAATATCACAAATAAGGCTGCTATGAACATAGTGGAAAATGTGCTCCTGTGGCAGGGTGGGGCATCTTTTGGGTATATTTCCAAGAGTGGTATAGTCAGGTCTTCAGGTAGATCTATTTCCAATTTTCTGAGGAAACTCCAGATTGATTTTTCAGATTGCTTGTACCAGTTTGCAATCCCACCAGCAATAGAGCAGTGTTCCTCATTCTCCACATCCTCTCCAACATGTCTTGTCATCTGAGGTTTTGATCTTAGCCATTTTGATTGGTGAAAGGTGTTATCTCAGGGTCGTTTTGATTTGCATTTCTCTGATCACTAACGATTTTGAACATTTCTTTAGGTGCTTCTCAGCCATTTGACATTCCTCAGTTGTGAAATCTCAGTTTAGTTCTATACCTCATTGTTTGATTGGGTTATTTGGTTTTTTGGTGATTAGCTTCTTGAGTTCTTTATAAATTTTAGATATTAGCCCTCTATCAGATGTGGGTTAGTGAAATTTTTTCCCAATTTGTAGGTTGCTGATTTGTCTTATTGACAATGTCCTTACAGAAGCTTTCCAGTTTCATGAGGTCCTATTTAGCAATTCTTGATCTTAGAGCCTGAGTCATTGGAGTTCTGTTTAGGAAATTTCTCCTGTGCCAATGAGTTCAAGACTCTTTCCCACTTTCTCTTTTATTAGATTCAATGCATCTGGTTTTATGTTGAGGTCCTTGATCCACTTGGACTTGTGTGAAAAGGTGACAAAAAAATGGGTCTATTTTCATTTTTCTACCTGTAGACAGCCAGTTAGACCAGCACCATTTATTGAAGATGCTTTCTATTTTCCATTGTATATTTTCACATTCTTTATCAAAGATCAAGTGTCCATGAGAGTGTGGTTTTATTTCTGGGTCCTCAATTCTATTTCATTGATCAACATGTCTGTCTTTGTACCAATAGCATGCAGTTTTTATCACTATTGCTCTGTAGTAAAGTTTGAGGTCAGGGATGGTGATTCCCTCAGCCATTCTTTTATTGTTAATAATTGCTTTTGCTATTCTGTGCTTTTTGTCTTTCCAGATGAATTTGAGAATTGCTCTTTCCGTGTCTTTGAAGAATTGTGTTGGGATTATGATGGGGATTGCATTGAATCTGTAGATTACATTTGGTAGGATGGCCATTTTTACTATGCTAATTCTGCCAATCCATGAACATGGGAGATTTCTCCATTTTCTGAGATCTTCTTTGATTTCTTTCTTTAGAGACTTGAAGTTATTGTTATACGGGCCTTTCAGTTGTTTGGTTAGAGTTACCCCAAGATATTTTAAATTATTTGTGGCTATTATGAAGGGAGTTGTTTCCCTAATTTCTTTCTCAGCCTGTTTATCATTTGTATAAAGGAAGGCTACTGATTTATTTGAGTTAATTTTATATCTGGCCACTTAGCTGAATTTGTTTATCAGTTGGAGAAGTTCTCTGGTAGAATTTTTGGGGTTGCTTATGTCTACTATCATATCATCTGCAAATAGTGATACCTTTATTTCTTCTCTGACAATTTGTATCTTCTTGATCTCTTTTTGTTGTCTTATTGGTCTAGCTAGCACTTCGAGTACTATATTGAATAGACATGGGGAGAGTAGGCATCCTTGTCTTGTCCCTGATTTCAGTGAGATTGCTTCTAGTATGTCTCCATTTAATTTGATATTGGCTGTTTGTCTGCAGTAAATTGCTTTTATTATGTTTAGGTATGGGCTTTGAATTCCTGATCTCTCCAATACTTTTAACATGGAGGGGTGTTATATTTTGTCAAATGTTTTTTCTGTATCTAAGGAGATGATCATGTGATTTTTTTTTCCTTTGAGTTCGTTTATATAGTGGATTACGTTAATGGATTTTCATATATTAAAACCAACCTTGCATCCCTGGGATGAAACCTACTTGATCATGGTGAATGATGGTTTTGATGTGTTCTTGGATTCGGTTTGCAAGAATTTTATTGAGTATTTTTGCATCAATATTCACAAGCAAGATTGGTCTGAAGTTCTCTTTTTTGGTTGAGTCCTTGCGTGGTTTAGGTATCTGAGTAACTGTGGCTTCATAGAATGAGTTAGGTAGTGTGCCTTCTCTTTCTGTTTTATGGAACAATTTGAGGAAAATTGGTACCAGGTCTTCTTTGAAGATCTGGTAGAATTTTGCACTAAATCTATTTGGCCCTGGGCTTTTTTTGGATGGGAGGTTTTTAACTACTTCTTCTATTTCCTTGTATGATATGGGCCTGTTTAGATAGTTTACCTGCTTTTGATTTGATTTTGGTATGTGGTATCTGTCTAGAAAACTATCCACTTCATCTAGATTTTCCAGTTTTGTTGAGTATAGGCTTTTATAGTAGAATCTGATGACTTTTTGAATTTCCTTCTTTTCTGTTGTTATTCATTTCTGATTTTGTTAATTTGGATACTGCTCTTGACCCTTTAGTTAGTTGGGCTAGAGGTTTATCTATCTTGTTGATTCTCTCAAAGAACCAACTTCTGGTTTTGTTGATTCTTTGTATTGTTTTCTTTGTTTCTATTTGGTTGATTTCAGGCCCTGAGTTTGACTGTTTTGCTTTCTACCCCTCTTGGGTGAGTTTGCTTCTTTTTGTTCAAGAACACTCAGGTGTGCTGTTAAGTTAGTGTAAGATCTCTCCATTTTCTTTACCAGGGCACTTAGTGCTATGAACTTTCCTCTTAACACTGCTTTCATTGTGTCCCATAAGTTTGGGTATGATGTGTTAATATTTTCATTAAATTCCAGGAAGTCTTTATTTCTTTCTTTATTTCTTCCTTAACCAAGTTATCATTAAGTAAAGAGTTGTTCAGTTTCCATGTGTATATGGGATTTCTGTAGTTTTTGCTGTTATTGAAGACCAGCCTTAGGCCATGGTGATCTGATAGGATGCATAGTATTATTTCAATCTTCTTGTATTGGATGAGGGTTGTTTTGTGACCAATTATATGTTCGATTTTGGAGAAGGTGCCATAAAGTGCTGAGAAGAAGGCATATTCTTTTGTTTTAGGATGAACTGTTCTGTAGATATTTGTTAAATCCATTTGGTTCATAACCTCTCTTAGTTTCAGTGTGTCTCTCTTTAGTTTGTGTTTCCATGATCTGTCTGTCTATTGATGAGAGTTGGGTGTTGAAGTCTTCCACTATTATTGTGTGGGGTTCAATGTGTGTTTTGAGCTTTAGCAAAGTTTCTTTTATGAATGTGGGTGCTCTTGCATTTGGGGTATAGATGTTCAGAATTGAGACTTTCCCTTGGTGGATTTTCCCCTTGATGAATAGAAAGTGTCCTTCTTCATCACACTTGATAACTTTTGGTTGAAAGTCTATTTTAGTGAATATTAGGATGGAAACTCCTCCTTGTTTCCTGGGACCATTTGCTTGGAAGTCCTTTTTCCATCATTTTTCTCTGAGATAGAGATAGTGTCTGTGTTTGTTATTGAGGTGTGTTTCTTATATGCAAAAAAAAAATGCTGGATCTTGTTTGTGTATCCATTCTGTAAGCTTTTGTCTTTTTAGGAGAGTTGAGTCCATTAATATTGAGAGATATTAAAGAGAGAAGACTGTTGGTTCCTGATATGTTTGTTTTTATAGGTGGCTTTATGTGGTTGTAGCTTTTTCGTTTTGGCTTTATTGTGGGATTCTTAATTTCTTTCTTTGCAGGTACCTTCCTTTTATTGTAGTTTTCCTTCTAGGATCCTCTGTGGGGCTGGATTGGTAGGCAGATACTGTTTGATTTGGTTTTGTCCTGGAATATTTTGCTTTCTCCACCTATGTTGACTGAGAGTTTTGTTGGGTACAGTAGCCTGGGCTGGCATTTGTGTTCTCCTAGAGTCTGCATGACCTCTGCCCAGGCTCTTCTGGTTTTCATAGTCTCTGTTGAGAAGTTTGGTATAACTCTCATAGGTCTACCTTTGTATGTTACTTGGCCCTTTTCCCTTGCAGCTTTTAATATTCTTTCTTTGTTCTATGCGTTTAGTGTTTTGATTATTATGTGATGAGAGGATTTTCTTTTCTGGTGTCATTTATTTGGTGTTATAGGCATCTTTTACCTTTGTGGCCATCTCTTTCTTTAGGTTGGGGAAATAGTCTTCTATGATTTTATGGAAGGTATTTTCAGGTTCTTTGAGTTGGGAATCTTCATTCTTCTCTATTCTGATTATTCTTAGATTTGGTCTTCTCATTGTGTCCTGAATTTTCTGGATTCTTTGGTTTAGGAGTTTTTTATGTTTTGAATTTTCTTTGACAGTTGTGTCAATCTCTTCTACAGTATCTTCTACACCTGAGATTCTCTCTTCTATCTCTTGTATTCTGTTGGTGATACTTATATCTGTAATTCCTGACTTCTTTCCTAGGTTTTCCATTTCTAGGTTTGCCTCCATTTGTGTTTTCTTTATTGTTTCTATTTCTACTTTTAGGTCTTGGATTGCTGTATTCAATTCCTTCACCTGTTTACCTGTGTTTTCCTGCATTTCTTTCAGTGAGTTATTGATATCCTCCTTAAAGTACTCTATTATTTTCATGAGATAGGATTTTAGGACAGATTCATGATTTTCAGGTTTGTTGTTCTATTCAGGACTTGCTGTGTTGGAAGAAATGGGTTCTAATGATGCCCACATATTTTGGCTTCTGTTGCTTATGGTCTTGTGCTTGCCTTTCTGGATATCCCTGGTGTTTGTTGGTCTGGGTGACTGTCTGGAGTCTGTCTTTTTTGTCCTTGGGTTGCTTCAGGTCTCCTGGTAGACCTACAGTATTGGTTGTAGCAGACCATCTGTGGGGTCTTCCAACTGGGGGCTCTTCACTGGAGCAGAGAAGCTGCTGATCTGTTGCCATGGCTGAAGTAGATCTCCTTGGAGGCCTTCAGACTGTCAGGTCTTCACTGGAGCAGTCAAGCTGTTGTCCAACTGTTCTGAGTGCAGCTGATCCTCAACTGCTCTGAGTGCAATGAATCCTCTACTGCTCTGAGTGCAGCAGATCCTCTAGGATGGATCAGGATATAGTGTCTTCATGGGAGAAGACCAGCTAGGAGTCTGCCCCAGCAGAAAGGATTGGGCAGAAGGAGAGTGGTATCCAAGCTGTTCTTTATGGTCATCACCAACAAAATTGGCTTTCATGGCATTGAGAATATACAAGCCACCAAACTTGTTTTCTCTTAAGCCTGCTAATAGGAAAAATATTATTATGTACTTAAAACTTAGCTGCATCAGAATGCATTGGCAAAAGGCTAGTTTCCCCATATAAGAGCAGCTTGCAACAGAAATATTATTTTTTTCAACCTCTCCAGACTTTTTTGTTAATCACTACCACATCAGAATTATATTGTCAGGTGAATGCTGATTAGGGATCTACATCTTCATAATTAATAAACTGATGGATGATTTCAGGATATTAGTGATTAAATGTAGTACTCAACAAGTTTTATATATGTTATATATCCATCCATCCATATTTCTCCATAGGGAAATATGAAGTGTTCCTAGTAAGTAATAATAAAATGCTCAATGACCCAATGAAAAACAATCAGCAAAATGAATGGACTGATAATTGGGTCAAAACAATTAATACACAGTCAAGCTTATTGATAGGACATAAAAACAGCACATCCCATAAATAGTAAGCACACTGACTGCCTAGATTCTGGCTCCTAAAGACCTTATCTTACTGAAAAGAGGCCTACTAAGCTATAGCTTATGAGACAAATTTAGCAATAGGAAAGTATCCATGAACCATTTATTTATAGTTTTGCTTATAGCTATATTGCACCACAACTGCACAGAGTAGCTGTGGCAGAATCATGTCATATTTACTAACTGACCTTTTGCAGAAAACATTTGCTGACCTTTGATTAAAAGAAACTACAGCACCTACTATCAATGAGTGATTCTAGGGCTGAGTCAGGGGAAAATGCAAGATAAACTAGGAACTACTCATGCCAAAAAGACAGAAAATGTTCAGAAGACAGAGAACCCACTCTAAAGGGGTTCCAACTGGTTAAAGCTGAGACAATCTAACCTTTTGGGAAAGCAGTGGGTTCTAATCTATTTGATTAAAATGTATGTGTAGATAATGAAATACACATGGGATACAAGAAAGAGTTTTTCCTTATGATTGAATATATGTATATGTAGAATATATATGTTAATATATGTAGAAATAATAAGAACAAAACCCAAACAGCAGCTGCCATAGTTATAAAGAACTTAACTGGTAGTCACCCACAGATATTAAAGCCAGTGAGTAGAAAGTTGAGACCAACCCAATATCCTACTTCTTAGCATAAATCTTCCCACAATCTGTTAGTCAATTACAAAGGATAAAATTGTACATGCAAAGAAATGAAGTCAGCACAACAGGAAAATCAAGTGATCAACAGCAAACTTGGTGAGACAGGTCAATGTCATGTGTGTCCTAATATAGTCTGATAAGAAGAACACAGGTTTCTGGATGGTAGACTTCTATCAGGATTAGAATTCTAACTTGGATGTTTTTGTTAGGGCTTTTTGTTTGTTTGTTTGTTTATAATGGGATTCTAGTCTTCCAGGAATACTCCTGGGATGTCCAAGGGCTGAAGGGCATCATGTCAGTAACTTCATTTAGAGTGTCTCATCAAATATATGATGATTCCCTATAAAGAGAATGGTGGAACAAATACATTATAGTAACTAGTGAGTTTAAGTAATAGAAATATGATAGTTTTCAATGTTCTTATAATGTTTCTCTAACTTTGGAATTTCAAATTAAATATTATTAACTTACTTCTTTCTTAAATCATCTTTATAGTAATAATAGCTTGATCACTGCTACTTTGGCAAGTGTATGCAATCAAATAACTTCATTTATTTCCTGGTGGCAAGAAATTCTACTTCTAGGAATTAATTCTCCCTCCACCCCCCCCCCAAATACACACATATCTCACCCATAGACACACATGTACAAATAGATATACACATACATATAAACACAAATATACATATGTGTGTGTTGATGGGGGGAAGTAGGGTGGGATACAACCTCCATGTACTCTAAAATAAAAACACTTAGGTATAGAACTTTGTGAAATGTGCAATCACTCATTAAAAAAAGAATCATGAATATATACTTACAAATGCCATTTTTAATCTTTCCACCACTATGACAAAAATGTTTGAGATAATAAATTTATGAGTAGGAAAGATTGATTTTGGCTCAGGACTCCCATTTGTTACTTGATCCTGTAGTTTGGAACCTCTGATGGTCCAGTATATCATGGTGGGAACATATGGAAGGACGTATTGCATAGTTCATGGTTGCCTTAGAGAAAGTAAGGATTGAAGTCCCACTCTCCCTTTAAAGGGATATCCCTAATGACTTAAACACCTCTAGATAGCCACCTTACCCTTTAAAGATTCCACTACATTGGGTCAGGGTCCAATCCCACACATGGCCTTTTGGGGACCCTTTAGACCACACTATACTAGTGATAGCACTAAAAGAATAGAAAATAAGCTCAATGACTGGGTGGTATTGTGGGTAAGAGACTTTGCTCATCTTGCAAAGTGTAAAACAGATGTTGATATAGGAGAAGTTGAGAACTGAGGTTATTTATGTAGTTGTGACTTTTAAAGTTCAAGGAGTAAGGTGATCATGATTTTATAGGGATTAGGATTAGAACCTAATTAGGCACAGAACTATAAGCCAGTTTCAAGGTTAGGTATCAGAAAACCTGGAGTGCCATCAAAATTGTGCCCAGAGAGAATGGAATGAGTTACAAATAGAGCAGAGGCAAGAACTTCAACCACAACCAAAATTAGTCAGTAGCCAGCCAACTGTAAATGTGACCCCAGCAACAATCAGCAGAATTCAGCAGAACCTCCAAGTGATCTTCAGAACATGATAAATGGTTGGGATTTATGTTTTAGATTATAATATAATAAATATAATATAATAATATAATATAATATTAGTATAATATAATAAACATTAACTTTTCATTCCCTCTTTTTATTCCCATATACCCCTCCTAGATCTCTTTCAAAATCATGGTTACTATTTTCACTAATTGTTGTTATATGCATATATGGAAGTGCGCACGCATGCACACACACATATACACATACATACACACAGAGGAATATATAATGACAACCTGCTCAATCTGTATAGTGTTACTTGTGTGTATGTTTTCATATCTGTTTCAGGGCTGACCATTTGGTATCAGACAACCAAGAGTTTTCTTTTACTTTTTTTTTTTTAGATATATTCTTTATTTACATTTCAAATGCTGTCCCCTTTCCTGGTTCCCCCTTCCCCCAAAAATTCTATAAGCCATCTCCTCTTCCCCAATCAACCCTCCCCCACTTCCCTGTTCTGGTATTCCTCTACACTACAGCATCAAGTCTTTTCAGGACCAAGGGCCTCTCCTCCCTTTGGTGTCTAACAAGACCATCCTCTGCTGCCTATGTGGCTGGAGCCATGGGTAACTCCATGTGTACTCTTTAGTTGATGGTTTTGTCCCTGGGAGTTCTGAGAGTACTGGGTGACTCATATTGCTGTTCCTCCTGTGGTGCTGCAAACTCCTTCAGCTCCTTGGGCCCTTTCTCTAGCTCCCCCATTGGGGACCCTTTGCTCAGTTTAATGACTGACTGAGAGTGTCCCCCTCTGTATTTGTCATGCACTAGGAGAGCCTCCCAGGTGATATCTATATCTGACTCCAGTCAGCCAGCACTTGTGGGCATCCATAATAGTGCCTGGGTTTTGTAACTGTCTATAGGATGGATCCCTATGTGGGGTAGGACCCTGTTATACCACTCCTGGACATATACCCAGAGGATTCTCCGGCATGTAATAAGGACACATGCTCTACTATGTTCATAGCAGCCCTATTCATAATAGCCAGAAGCTGGAACGAACCCAGATATCCCTCAATGGAGGAATAGATACAGAAAATGAGGTATATATACACAATGAAGTACTATTCAGTCATTAAAAACAATGAATTCTTGAAATTCTTACACAAATGGAAGGAACTGGAAGATATCATCCTGAGTAAGGTAACCCAATCACAAAAGAACACACATGGCATGCACTCACTGATAAGTGGATATTAGCCCAGAAGCTTGGAATATCCAAGATATACTTCACATATCAAATGATGCCCAAGAAGGAGGAAGAACAAAGTATGGATCCTTGGGTCCTTTGTAGAAAGGGGAAAAATGCCCACAGAAGGAGTTACAGACACAAAAGGTGGAGCAGAGTCTGAGGGAAAGACCATCCAGAGACTACCCAACCAAGTCTTCAAAATTATTTTATTTTGTATTTTATACGTTAATGTTTTGCCTGCATGTATGTCTATGTATCAAGTACATACCTGGTGCTGGTGGATGACAAAAAAGGGCATCACATTCTTCAGACCTGGAATAATAGTTGTGAGCTGCCATGTAGGTGCTGAAAATCAAACCCAGGTTCTCTGGAAGAGCAGCCGGTGGTCTTAACCCTGAGCCAACTCTTCAGCCCCAGTGATTGTTGGTTGGAGCTACTAAGTCTTTGTTGTTTGTAGGATTAGTTGGGTAATTAGTTGGGTAAGAAGACATCCTTACTGTGTTCTATCTGGGGCCCCATATGTAGAATTCTTCCTGCCATAAAACCTAGAAACCCCTAGAAATGTATTCAATGTTCCCCTGTCCACATGGGACAGAGACCTAGCTCATTAATCAAATGCTTGTGTATAAAACTTTGAGTGCAACTGTATCTAGGAGTGAAAATCAAAATTTACAACATCCCAAGCATTCATATTGCTTGCTTCAGACCATGATGGTGGCAGTTAATGCTGCACATGGTCCCTGAACTGACAATTTTAGTCAGTTCTAATGAGTTACCAGCTATCCTTCTACTTAAATTCCTAAGTACATTTGATTCCTACTGACAGTTTCATGAATTGAGAAATATTCTCACATACCATTTATCTCTGTTTACATGGGCCAGTTGGTCCATTCCTGCCCACTCCCCTAAATAGAAATCATTCACTTGGAATTCCTTTGAATCAAAGGTGACTGACTACCTCAAGTTCCTGCTGTGATGTCTCCATGCTGAGTGACTGAAACCTCAAATGTAAATCAAAGTAAACTCTTTCTCCCTTGAGTTGCTTTCTCAGGGTATTTTATCACAACAACAGAAACAAAAACTATGACAACTAGCCAGAGATTTGTAGATATGGACAGTCCAGTACTTTATGATAAAGTTACATGAAAAGAAGGTACAGAAGAACTTCAGAAGATATGATTCAATACTATTTGCCTTTGAAACAAACATTTCAATTCCTATATTGCAATAAATACAGAAATTATAATTTAATATGGGTGCCTGTCTTAGGGTTTTACTGCTGTGAAAAGATACCATGACCAAGGCAACTATTATAAGAACAACAATTAATTGAGGCTGGCTTATAGGTTCAGAGGTTCAGCCCATTATCGTCAAGGTGGAAACATGGCAGCAACCAAGTAAGCAAGGTGCAGGAGAAGCTGAGAGTTCTATATCTTCATCTAAAGACTGCTAGCAGAATACTGGTTTCCAGGCAGCTAAGATGAAGGTCTTAAAGCTCACACCCATAGTGACACACCTACTCCAACAAGGCCACATCTACTCCAGCAGGGCTCCACCTTCTAATAGTGCCACTCCTGGGCTGAGCATAAACAAACCATCACAGTGCCTTTGCACTGAACACAAATTACACACAAAATCTTCCTAGCAATTTTCATCAAGGATGACAAGATTTCAAACTTTAATTTTATTTTATTAATATTTTTCTCTTCTCTCTCTCTCTCTCTCTCTCTCTCTCTCTCTCTCTCTCTCTGTGTGTGTGTGTGTGTGTGTGTGTGTGTAGGGTGCTTTTTGGATCTTCAGAGCTAAAATTACAAGTGATTGTGAGCTGCTGTGGTGCTGGCAATGGAGCTTGTACTCTCTGCAAGAGCAGCAAGCACCCCTTAACCACTGACCTATCTCTTCAGCCCGTTAAATTTTATTTTGATCTTTTTAGATTTGTGTTGTGTAACAGTTTTTTCAACATAATAATTTATTGATTCAGAGAATTTCACATCATGTACCCTGATCACACTCATTTTCCAGTCCTTCCAAGTCTGCCCATGATCATGTGACCCCCCCTCCCTAAGTGGTTTTTAAGTTTTGATTGCTCTCATATTATCCTTTATGGAAACCTAAAGCCACAATCATTAGTGGGGCACTTAAAAATCTTGAATTGCCCCTGGGTCACTTGAATTTTAATCTCAGAAAATCTTGAGTCAGAGAAGAAATTGGCTAACTACCAACTTCCCCATCTTTTGGTTGTCAGTTGTCTCCCAATTAGTTTGAAACTTAACAGACTGAGGACCCTGGATAAGGTTCAGCTGGCATCGTTCTAATCTTTGTGTGTCTCACATACATCATGGCTCAGTACCAAGATGGAGGCCCTCACCTCTCATCTAGATTACAGTAACTCAAGAGGCATAGGAACTTCCTGTGTGACAGGAGGTAGGCCTTGTGTAACGTGGTCCTCACTTCCCATTGCAGCTTCTATCAATCTCAGGATAAAGACTTCTGACCACATTAATTATTTTCAGAACAATGAGCCCTCTACACAAAACTCTTTCACCATAAAGCCTTTCTCACTAGCTGAATATCTACACATCCATCAAGTCTAATTCAATAACACATACTATGTGACCCCCCAAGTGACACTCATTTCTGATAGCGCTGTTACACATTCAGTCTTGTTTCTATAACATGACATCTATTTCCCCACCTCACAGTTGTTCAGTATTGTTACTTTCCCATGATGCAAGCTAGACAGGTAGAGCACTCAAATGATGTCTTTGGAGAGTATGGATCTGGATTAAAAATGAAAAGGGGGAAGAAACAAAGACTCTGATGTCCCTGGAGCTCAATCTATACTGCAAAAATATTTAAAGTGTTCATTCTGCCAAGAAAAGGTCCCTGACATTTAAGAACCATATTTATGAAGAGTGACAGAATGAAATTATATAATAATTATTGCTTTGGTGGAAACACTATTCTGAAACAACATATCCATCATACTAACAATGAAGACTCCTCCTTCCTTTTAACTAACAGAACTAGAAGAACAGTAGTTGACAGGAGATCATGGACATTTTATGACTATTGGCAATAGTTATGGTTTGAATCTGGCCTCCATAAGTTTCTTGCCCTCTGGTCCTGAGTTCCTTGATTTGACAGGATTCTATTGCTGTGCTAGACATCCTATCAATAAAAATACTTACAAAATTGTATCAAGATATAACTCCTCTCATGTAAATGTTTACAAGAGCTAAAACTGAGCAGCAAGTAATTTTCAATTATGTGATGTTTATAGCATCCAGTTTTAAGTATTTAACTCTATTTACTGATTTGGAAATTGTTCTTGACAGTTTGGTGGGGAAACATATTGAATGTGTATGAACATGTCTCTAGAAAATATTTTGGATTACTACATATTTGTATAAAATAGTTGGAGGAAGAGTTGACAAAGTAATGATTTTAATATAGCAAAACATAACAAATACTTTTTTTTAAGTTAAATTGACACGGCACTGTCTTTCTTCATCTTGTTGATACATCTATAGACAAAAGCAACTCTCCTCCTTAAGGAGAGAATCTCACTTTGCAACACATGGTCAGTACAGAGCATTCTGGCTGCCAGGATGCTCTTTTCATTTTTTTGTTTTGATTTATTTTGGCTTTTACATTTATGGTTAGGTTTTGCATAATTTACTTGTATAGGGGAAGTGGTAGTTTCCATAGGTATAGCCACCATAAACTCATGTGTTTGAATGCCTGGCCCACAGGGAATAATACTATTAGGAGGTGTGGTCTGTTGGAATAGGTGTGACCTTGCTGGAAAAAGTGTGTAACTGTGGGCTTTGAGGTCTCCTATGCGCCAACCATGCCCAGTGTGGCCCAGTCTCCTGCTGATGCCTTCTAATCAAAATGTAGAACTCTTTGCTCCTTCTATAGCACCATGCTTGCCTGCACTCTGCCACATTTCTATCTATGATGATAATGGACTAAACCTCTGAAACTGTAAGTGAACCCCATTTTAATGTTTGCCTTTATAAGAGTTTCTGTGGCCATGGTGTCTCTTCATAGCAACAAAACCCAAACTGAGACAGGGAGTCTACATGTGGAGGTGAGAGAAAAATTTGCAGGAGGGGATTATTTCCTTCCATCATGTAGATCTTCTAAGGCTCCAATTCAAGTCATCAGATTTACAGCCAACCCTTCCTAACACACTGTCCCAAGCACAGTCGTAAAGCAACCACCATTTATTTTAATGATAGGGCCACTGAGGTTTGCAATGAGAAAGGGAATATTTCCATGGGAAATGTGAAGGTTCAACATTATGTGTCAGGAAAGTGACCATATTATGCCCACATGGAGCCCTCAGATGGCAACAAAGCATCCCAGGTGATTAAGAGCACTAGGGAACAGGAGGCAGCAATAACAATAACAAAAACCAAAACAAAACATTATAACATATTGGGCTTAACTCTAAGGTAGGGCATTTGCCTTGCTTGCAAAAATGTTACTTACTGCTTCTCAGTTACTTGGTCTCTGAATCAGTTTCTCAAGTCATCTGGCTATGTACCTAGAATAACGAGAATTTCTGAGCGATTGGATTACAGGGATGCACTCTAAAGCCCAGAGGCATGTCATTCTTAGACCTAATCCAGATCATTAAACTTGTTAGAAAAAAATCAATTAAGTGAAGTTACTCAGCCCTTTTCAAGACAAAAGTTGAGGCCCTGGGTATTGCTTAATAGTTCTATATAGAAACTATATAAAGAAACTTACACACACACACACACACACACACCCCAAATGAAAACAAAAAAATCTTGAGAATGAAAAGTTAAAGGTGATTCCAAATATTTGATTATGTGAAATAAATATCTGTTTTATTGTGATTCTATATGTATAAGTACTTAACCTATAGAAATTCCTCATATCCTTAGTTTGCCCATGATATAAAGTGAAAGACCAGGAACCTAGATGCTGGTACTCAGCCACTGAGCTGAACCATCAAGTTTGAAAAATTTACATTCCCTTTCAAAGCATGTGAAGCTGGAGACAGAGCCCCAGGGCATCATACATGCCAAGCAAGCATACAACTACTGAGATACATCTCCAGTTCACTTCAATCAACTCATTCATTTGTTCATTTTTGTAAGCTGCTGTATTTCCAGAGGGTTTTATTTTGTAGCCTACACTGGCTGATAATCAATTCTATCCACTTACTTCAGACTTGAGGATTTTGGGGCAAGAGATGTGTATGGACACTCACAGATTTTTACTTTTATTTTTTTGAGGTGGCCACTTATTCTTCAGATCAAGTTTGGTCAAGTTTTTAAATCTCCCGCCTTATCTTCTGATACCAACAAACATGGTTTAAAGACAATGTCTCAAATATCTTTATATCAGGAAACAAGAATATTCTGTATCAGTATGGGTTGCATGCAAGCCTTGGAGACAGCCTGATGGCCTGGGATGGGTGCTTACCCATTTGGTCACTGTGTGGACACATGGAACCAGCTTGGCAGAGCTCTCAAGTGTCCAAGAGCCCGTACTGTGACCTCAACCAGGGAATCAGTCTCTATACTGGCTCCTATGGGACTCTTTGTTGCTGTTGAACAGACTGTCTTGTATGAACTGCTTCTGCAGTAAGACAGACTGTATACTTCTGATCCTCCTGCCTCTTCTTTCCATGTGGAGGAAAGAGCAATATATCAAGTCCAGCCTCCAGCAAGGATTTGAATGACCTTTGAAATTATATTTCCCATTTCAATCAGTAGCTTCCAGTACCAATTTCTCTTTAACAGAGAACAAAAGAATATAATTCCACAGAACCTTGTTTCACTTCTGGCTGTGGTGGTCCACACCTCCACTCTCAGGATTCAGGGGTGGTAGCATCAGGATAAGGATTCAGGCTAGCCTCAGCTACATGGCTGACTTCACACTAGGTTAGTTTACATCAGACTGACTCAAAAATACATGTGTATGGAAGGGAGATCAGGGCATATCATCTGTAAGCTGCTGACCCAGATCCCCCATGCTCTGTTCAGGGCCTCACCCAAATCTGGATGTAGAGAAAATGAACCAGAGCTGCAGGAGGATGTGGCCCATCCATGCAGAATGAACTCTGTCCCTGCTGTAAGTCACTCCATTCCCTTAAAACTGGGAGTCTCATGTGGCTGTCTGACATGAAGACCCTTCTTACCGTGTCCTCTTTCTACAGTTGAATAGCTCAGACAAGCAGGAGATGCTCATTGAATGGATCTAGTATGTGTTCTTCCTGAGAGAATGTTGGTCTGTGAGGACTACTGTAGGTAAAATGTGAAACAAGGTAGGCAGAGGATTTTTTGGAGTCATTGTGCATCTCTGCCTGAGGCACTCATCTTGAAAATAGCTGAATATCAAATAATCTCAAGTTCTGGTTTCTGGAAAATCACTTCTGTTCGTGTTTCTAATTCTTTCAAAAGTGAGAGCTTTCAATTGTTTTGCAGATGTTAAATAACAATGAAAAAACCCCAATTATCAGTCTATATTTTAATAAACAGTAAAGAACTAAGAGTATGAGCAAAATCTTTTATTATCACTATATTGGGCCCATAGAATGGGGTATAATTGAATATTTGACAATTAAAGAGACAAAATAAATATAGATTACAATAAAAGTGTTAAAGTACAATTATTTGATTCATTAAGTGATTTGGCATACTTGGAAGACTTCTGTTTTGTGTCGGAGACCTTAATATATTGTTAGTCACTCAGTATGTAGGAACACAGAAGAGTGTGGCCCCATAGCCATGTGGCATGCAGGGTTGACAAGGTGGTCCATGTTAGTAATCCTATCAGTTATGAGGCAGAGCCACAATCAGTCAGAGAAGTGAGACTTCAAGACCAGCAGGTGATGGGGGGTTCAGCACTGAAGAACACTTGCTTCTTCTTCAGAGGAGACAAGTTTTGTTTCTTGCCCCATGCCAAACAGCTCACAACTGTCTAACTCCAGCCCTGAAAATCTGATGCCTCTAGTCTCTTATGCTTCTGGCACTTACACTACTATGAATGCATACTCACATAATTAAATGATGGAAAGAAAATTTCATAACAGAGTTCAAGACTAATAGGTTACCTGGCAATTTTAAAAAGAAAGATACAAAGTAGAGTGAATCCGGTGGCTTCAGTCTCATTCCCTTTGCTCTGTGCTACTTTCCTTTGGCCACGTTTGATGCATACACAGTGACTCCTGACCTGAGTATCCTGGATTTCAATAGTTTGTAATCCCTAAAACCTCCTTCATAGGAGGGTGTGTCTCCATTGCTCACTTCAATGTAATAATTTTGTACACATAAACCACTGAACAATTCTCTACTCAAGTCCCTGAACAGACATATGAGGAGAATATAACTAATGGACAAAAGGTAAAGGGCATTTTCCAATTTTCTGCAAGCAGAAGCAAAGTATGGTCTTTCTATCATACACATAACCTGTACCCTTCCCCCAGCCTTGAGCAGGCTAATCAGACCTTGTTTGCCACCGTTGCCTAGCCCACCTGGGGTGGAGTCTCCAGGTGGAAGCCTCCTGTTTACCACATCCACAGGATTCCTCAGGAACAAGACTGCCTGCCTGCCTGCCTGCTGAGCTTGTTTTGAAACAAGAACTCAGCTGAAACTAAGGATGGATATTTATCTATATAAAGGAAGACTTGAAAATTAAGCTTTGAGCCTTGATCAGAACTTTTGTCTTGGCTTCACTCTTCTCTCACTCCCCTACCTTAATTCCAACCTCTCTTTCAGGTAAACCCATTTTGCCCATGGTTGCTGTATGGCTACAGATGGTGCCTGAATGAGGGGGTCTGAAAACAGGGGGAACTACTGAGAAACATTGTCTTGGGTGGAGCTGCACAGAAAACAGAAGAAAAGTGAAAGTATCCAGAAAGCATGGTAAACAACATACAGAATTAATGCTAGTGCTAGACATTTGAAACTGTTGCTGTAAAAAGGTGCATTCAGAGGGATACAGGCTAGGCTCAAGAGGTGTTGGCCCAGTTGGCCCAACACTGACTTCACCTAGGTGTGGCAGTGTAATGGGGCAGGGAAATTCTAAACAGGCATTTGTCTGCAGTCTAAAAGAGCTGCTCCAGGCAAGAGGAGTAGGGTTTTCAAAACAGACATTAGAAAAATTTTTAGTTCAAGTAGGTTTATATTGTCCATGGTTTTCAGAAGAAAGAATCTTAAAATAGGATACCTGGAATAGAGTTGGAGAAGTTCTAGAAGCCAGTCAGACAGATTCTGTTACTTTCTGCCTGTAATTGAGACAGTTGATCAGCAGGGCAATACAGTCAGACAATATCAAATGTTAGAGTTCAAAGGGATAAAAGAGTTAAAAACAGCTGTGTCACAGTATGGTTCTACAGCTCCCTTTACACAAGCTTTATTGGATAATATGATGGAAACAAATTGAACTCCTGAAGACTAGAAAACTATAAGGCTACTTTGTCAAGAGGAGGTTATTTACTTTGGAGTTCTGAATGGCGTGAAACAAGTAAAAGAACTGCTATGATTAATGCTCAGGCAGGTAATGCTCAATGGGATATTAATATGCTTTTAGGAGAGGGTCAATATGAAGGTAAAGCTAATCAAATTGGGCTGCCTGCAGGAGCCTATGCACAGATTGCATTGGCTGCTCCTCATGCTTGGACTCAGTTACCAACTAAAGGGGATCTCAGTGGAAATTTATCTGGCATCAAGTGAGGTCCTGATGAGCCATTTCAGGAATTTGTGGACAGATTGCTAAAATCCGCTGGTAGAATTTTTGCAGATGCTCAGACAGGAGTTCCTTTTGTTACACAATTGGCTTATGAGAATGCTAATGCAGTATGTTGCACTGCTATTACGCCATACAAAGCAAAGAGAGACTTACCTGGATACATTCGTCTTTGTGTCAAAATTGAACCTTCATAAATCAAGGTCTAACTATGGCTGCTGTCTTACAGGGGACCACTGTACAGGCAATGTTTTCACAGAGATGAGCGAAAAAAAGGATGTTTTAAATGTGGAGGTCAGTGTCACTTTAAGAATGATTGTCCTAGAAACAGAGGCATGTCTGGACAATTGGGTCCTGCCCCAAGATTTTGTCCTCAATGCAAGTAGGGTACTCACTGGGCCAGGGATTGTAAATCTAAAACAGATAATCAGGGTCATCCCTTATTGGGAAATGAGCAGAGGGGTCAGCCTCAGCCCCCCAAGCATGTCCAGAGCAAGCAGCTTATGGGGCCATGAAACTGCTGCCAAGTCAGGGAAATCCATTTCTGAACTTATCAGAGCAACCCCAGGAAGTTCAGGATTGGACCTCAGTTCCACCACTTACACAGAAATGGGAGTTCAGACACTGCCTACAGGAGATTTTTGGGCCCTTACCTCCAGGGACACGGGGGCTACTTTTAGGCTGAAGTAGTAGTATTATAAAAGAATGACAAATCTATACAGGAGTTATAGTGATTATGCAGGAGAAATTAGAATTATGACTGCTTCTCCCCATGGCATTATAATTGTACCTGCAAATAAAAGAATTGCTCAACTTGTTTTAGTTCCCTTGCATCCACTACCTTCTAAATTTGTTAAGAGTAATAGAGGACTGGCCAGGCGGTGGTGGCACATGCCTTTAATCCCAGCACTTGGGAGGCAGAGGCAGGTGGATCTCTGAGTTCGAGGCCAGCCTGGTCTACAGAGTGAGTTACAGGATAGCCAGGGCTACACAGAGAAACCCTGTCTCAAAAAACCAAAAAAAAAAAAGAGTAATAGAGAACAAGATGGCTTTGATTCATTGGATGTGTACTGGATTCAATCTATTACTAATAGGAGACCTAAGCTTATGATGTACAGTCCTAATGAAATGGTAACTAGATAAATGCTAAGACAAGGATTTTACCTTGTCAAGGGCTGCGAAAAGATGGACAAGGCATTAAGACATTTGAAAGGCCTAAATCTAACACTAAAGGCTTGGTATTTTCAGTAGTGGCCACTTTTTTACCTGCATCCCATGCTGATAACATTCAATGGCTTAATAATGTTCCCATGTGGTTTGATCAGTGGTTTTTATCTAAAGAGAAAAATAGAAGCTACGTCATTGCTTGTGCAGGAGCAGTTAGAGGCAGGACATACAATAGAGTCTTAGTCACCTTGGAACACTCCAATATTTGTTATTAAGAAAAAATCTGGTAAATGGTGATTGTTACAAGATCTAAGAAAGGTTAATGGAACCATGGTACCTATGGGTGCTCTACAACCTGGGCTCCCATCACCAGTAACAATTCATAAAGGATATTATTAAATAGTAGTAGATTTGAAAGATTGTTTCTTTACTATTCCTTTGCATCCTCAGGATTGGGAAAGATTTGTTTTCAGTGTTCCTTCTATTAATTTTAAAGAGACAATGAAAATGTATCAACAGATAGTTCTTTCTCAAGGCATGGCTAACAGTCTACATTATGTCAAATTTTGTGGCACATGCCATTCAACTTATAAGGCAGCAATGATCAATAATACACATTATATATATTACATGGATGATATCTTGTTATCAGGAAAGATCCTCAAGACTTGCTTCTACATTATAAAGATTTACAACAGGCATTAGCTGATAAAGGATTACAAATAGCTCCAGAAAAGGTACCAACTCAAGATCTTTATAATTATTTAGGTTTTAGGCTTACAATTCAAGCTGTTTTTCCTCAGAAAATAATCATTTGTAGGGACAATTTAAAAGCTTTAAGTGATTTTCAAAAGCTGTTAGGTGATATCAATTGGCTCCATCTTTTTACTGATAGTCCATATGTAGCTCAGTCAGTTCCTTTGTTGGAAACTTGTGGAACATTTCATTTCAATATGCCAGCTGGATCTCTATTTTCACAATTGCAAAACATCATTCTTGCTAAAAAAAAAAAATCCTTTTTATATTGGCTATATAAGAGCTCATTCTGATCTTCCTGAACCTTTAGCTGCAGGCAACCATAGTTTGACAGAGCTTTAATAGGAGAAGCTTTAGTTTCAGATCCTATTGTTTTTGCTAAGTTTGATCATAATGAATGTCATCTTTCTAGTCATACCTTAAGGTTCCAACATAAGATCACTAAGGAGCAGGCTGGAATGATTGAAAAACAATACCCCAACTGTCTTATATTATATCCAGTTCCTCAAGTAGAGGTTAATCCATGAGGCCTTATGCCCAGTCATATTTGGCAAATGGATGTAACTCATTATTCAGAATTTGGAAAATTGAAATACATACATGTTTGTATTGACACTTGTTCATGATTCATTTTTGCTTCTCTACATATAGGAGAAGCTTCTAGAAATGTAATTGATCATTGCTTTTGATAACCATTGACTTTCAATGCTATAGGATTGCCAAAAATCATCCAAGACAGATAATGGGCCCAATTATACAGGAAACAACTTTATACAATTTTGTAAAGAATTTGGAATTGAACATAAAACGAATTCCTTATAATCCAATGGGACAAGGAATTGTTGAATGTGCACATCTCACTTTGAAAAATTGGCTTTTGAAAACAACAAAAGGGGGACTTATACCCTCCAAGGTCACCAAAAGCACATCTTGCTTTTGTCTTGTTTTAAACTTTTTGCAAACTGATTCTAAAGGTCAGTCTGCAGCAGATCACCACTTCACTTCAAACTCATATGCCATGGTTAAATGGCGAGACCATTTAATACATGAAATGGTCCTGGCCCAGTTTTAATATGGGGATGAGGTTCTGTTTGTGCTTTTCCACAGAAAGAAAATGGAAATCAATGGCTGCCAAAAAGATTGGTTCATAAAGTAGACATGGATCCTAAGCCTTCTAATGATGATGATACCAATGATGAAGATAGCTCAGAATCACTATCAGCCAGCTAAGTTAACCTGGAGTGTAGTCTCTACCCTTACTGGAGAGCAGGTGTTTTCTATCAATTCTCAAAGCCACTCTCCTTATACCTGGTGACCTGATCTTGTTTTTGATCTTTGTCAGCTTGCAGCAGGACTAGACACTTGGGATATACCTAAGCAATACCCCATGGAGATTTACCTGGGTGTGATGGTAAAGAGTCCTGCTCCCTAAAACCTTACTCATGCAAAGGTTTAATTGGAAATGTAGGATGTGTACATCCAGTGCTTAGAGACGGTCTAAGTACTTGTTCTTTTTATGTGGGTCCTCAGGATGGTAGAACTAGATCCCAAGATCATAATTGTGGAGGTGCAGAAGATTTTTTTCTGTGTTGCTTGGAGATGTGAGACCACAAGAAATGCTTATTGGAAACCCCCAAGAGATTTAATTATAGTAACTAGGAATTTGACAGGCCCTGGTCTGTCTAGTTCTAGTGGCAAAGGCAATGAACATTATTTTTGTCACTGCTTTAGTTGTGTCAAGGTTGTGCTGTTTGAATCCTGGACAGGAGTAGGATCTTGCATTTGTTTTCTCTTCAATCCTATTGTAGTGAAATTCACTGAGGCTGGAAAAAAGGCTAAAGTTTGAGAAGGACTTACACAAAGGAAAAGAGAAAGAAAACAGAATCAAGGATGGTTTGAATCTTGATTTTCCACTTTTCCATAGCTTACAACTTTAATTTATACATTGCTTGGGCCATTCATTATAGTTTTGTTGCTTTTAATGTTTGGACCTTGTATTTTAAACAGGTTGGTTGCTTTTATACAAGATCTCTTTTAACAAGCTCAGCTATTCACAATGGCAGTTGTTCATGATTATGGAAATATGCCTTAAGTGCATATGCAGCATGCAGCTTTAACTTGTCCTTTGTGGCTTTGGTCTGAATGGAAAAAAGGTGTGCTATGAGGGATGGTAGTCAAAGATGGGTCACTGATGTTCTGTGACTCTTATCAATCTAAGACAGAGGCATGTGCCCAAAGACTGTGTTTGTTAGTGATAAACACTAAAAGTCCATATTTGTGCAAATAAACACAAGCAAGCTACACATGTACTCAGGGACAGGTAAGAGAGAGCACAGACTTAGACCTAAGCCAGACTCAGCCGCCAGTCACCATAATTCCCAGGTGGGTCCATGGAGCATAAGTCTTATGCCCCAGTCCAGCTAATTTTTAACAAATAAAATGGGAGGAATTGTATCCTTCCCTCAGCGTTGAGCAGGCTAATCAGATCTTGTTTGCCACAGTTGCCTAGCCCATCTGGGGTGGAGTGTTCTGACCAGGTGGAAGTCTCTTGTTTACCACATCCACAGTATTCCTCAGAAACAAGACTGCCTGCTGAGCTTGTTTTGAAACAAGAACTCAGCTGAAACTAAGGATGGGTCTTTACCTAAATAAAGGAAGAACTGAAAATTAAACTTTGAGCCTTGATCAGAACTTTTGTCTTGGCTTCATTCTTCTCCTCCCCCTCCCCAACCTTAATTCGAGCCTCCCTTAAAGGTAAACCCAGTTCACCTGTGGCTGCTGGAAAGCTATAACAACCATTTACTATATATTTCACAGGCTCTTCTAGCAAAGACTACCCTTTTGGGCTGCCACATAGCCCTGGTTATTTCCATGAGCTCAGAACAAAGTTATGTAAATCTATGGACATATTCCCTGTGATCATAGCACTCTAGGGGTACAGGGTACAGCTCCTTAATCCTCTCTCTCTCTCTCTCTCTCTCTCTCTCTCTCTCTCTCAGGTTCTTTGGGTGGTTCACAACTTCACTTAGGACATACATGGAGATTTTCTTGCATAGACATTGACCTTACTGAGTTAGGATTAGGTAGGAGGACATTGATCTGTCCTCTCACACCCCCGAAAATCTGGTGTTTGAAGAGTGTCTGCCACATTCTCAATGAACATTTTCAGAGTCTTGAGACAAAGAGAATCAAACAGAAATCATGTCCAGACATTTTAGTTCCCTTAGCCTCACACTGGGACAATTGATCTGGGAAAATAGACAGATACCAAATACCAAAGTTAAATCAGGATCAGATAGACCATCTAAACAGTCTTATAACCCCTAAAGAAATTGAAGGAGTGATTAAAATTCTCTGAACCAAAAATAGCCCAGGACCAGATTGGTTTAGTGGAGAATTCTATCAGACCTTCAAAGAAGACCTAAAACTAATACTCTTCAAACTATTCCATAAAATAGAAACAGAAGAAACACTACACAATTCGTTCTATGGAGCCAAAGTTAGACTGATACCAAAAAACACACAAATACCCAATAAAGAGAACTTCAGACCAATTTCCCTTATGAATATCAATGCAAAAATACTCAATAAAATTCTTGCCAACCGAATCCAAGAACACATAAAAGAGATCATTCACCACTATCAAGTAGGCTTTATCCCAGGAATGCAGGGATGATTCAATATACAGGAATCTATCAATGTAATCCACTACATAAACAACAATGAAAAAAATTATTTCATTCAATGCTGAAAAAGCATTTGACAAAATTCAACAACCCTTCATGTTAAAAGGCTTGGAAAGATCAAGAATTCAAGGCCCCTACCTACACACAGTACAAGCAATATACAGCAAACCAGTAGCCAACATCAAACTGAATGGAGAGAAACTTGAAGCAATCCCACTAAAATTAGTGACTTGAAAGTGCTGCCCTCTCTCTCCCTATCTATTCAATATAGTACTCGAAGTTCTAGCTAGAGCAGTTAGACAACAATAGGAGGTCAAAAGGATACAAATTGGAAAGAAAGAAATTAAAAGATCACTAGATTCGAACTGTCTCTGTGATTGTTTGTCACTAATTCTTACCCACCTGAACTTCAAGACCCTCATCCCAAGGACTCCCATCCTGGCTGGGGTGGTCCGTGGCAACAGGAGAACACAGGTAAATAGCTAGAAGCCCTTAAAGGGAAAACACAAAAATCCCTTAAAGAATTACAGGAAACAAAACTATCCAGTATCTAAAAATGGAACTAGAAAAAATAAATCACAAAGGGAGATAGAAAACCTAGGAAAGATATCAGGTAACATAGATGCAAATATCTCCAACACAACAAGATATAGAAGAGAGAATCTCAGGTACAGAAGATACCATAGAAAACACTGAAACAACAGTCAAAGAAAATGCAAAAAGAAAAAAGCTCCTAACCCAAAACATCCAGGAAATCCTGGACACAATAAGAAGACCAAACCTAAGAATAATAGGCATAGAAGAGAGTGAAGATTGCCAAATTAAAGGGCCAGTTACTGTCTTCAACAAAATTATAGAAGAAAACTTCCCTAGCCTAAAGAAAGAGATGCCCATGAACATACAAATAGCCTACAGAATTCCAAATAGGCTGGACCAGAAAAGAAATTCCTCCAGTCACATAATAATCAAAACACTAAATGCACAAAACAAAGAATATTAAAAGCAGTAAGGGAAAAAGGTCAAGTAACATATAAAGGAAGACCTATCAGAATTACACCAGACTTCTCACCAGAGACCATAAAAGCTAGAAGATCCTGGGCAGATGTCATACAGATCCTAAGGGAACACAATGCCAGCCCATGGTACTATACCCAGCAAAACCCTCAATTACCATAAATGGAGAAAACAAGATATTCCACGACAAAACCAAAGTTACACAATATCTTTCCAAAAATCCTGCCCTACAAATGATAATAGATGAAAAACATCATCACAAGTAGGGAAACTAAAGCAAGAAAGTAATCTTTCAACAAACCCACACAAATATAATTTCACCTCTAACAACAAAAATAACAGAAAGTAACAATCACTTTTTCTTAATATTAATATGAAAATTAATATTACCAACATATCCTAATCGATAGAAATTCAAAAATATGAGGAATTAGAAATTTGTTGGCTGTCACCCTGTAGTCTCTGTAATTTGGTAATTGGAGGGATATGTCCAATATTGTACAATCCATATATACTTTCTGCGTGTTTGAATACAACAGTGTCTTGCTGTGTACCACATAATGGTCTTGGAGTCATGCTTCTCCTATCTCAGCCTCTTTATGAGTAGTATTGTTTATTTGATGTTCTTACACTATACTATGGTTTTCAGAACAGCTTACCTATTTAAAAATTATTTAAACAGCCAAAACAAACATAGACAATTAAATTGGGAGTTGGCCTGTAAGAAAAAAACAAAGAGTGAGACTGAATGTTTTCCTTGTTATTCATAGTTATTGTATCAATTTTGAAGAAGATGACTTAGAAGTTATTCTTTCTCTGAGATGAATGCTTTTCAAAATCATCACAGCCAATACAACAGAATCTTACCCTCACCTAATGTCTGTGCCACCTTCCAAGAAGAACCACTGTTTATTGAAACAGTTGATGAATGACTTTATGGATAGACCATCTTAATACATACACCATTTCTTGAATGAATGTAACCTGTTCCCTGTGGGTTGAGAATGATGTCAATCACTCAAGTCAAATAGCTTTGACCATAGCAGGAAATCTGTATGCAAGTAATCATGCCTACAATTCAGTCTTAGGTAAGTTGACAGCAGAACTGTCAACTCTTAACTTAGGTACTATGGAGGTAAAATCCTTTGGTGATGTGAGGGATATGGAAATACAGCCTTATTACAATGAACTCCAATGTCCAAAAGTTGTTCTTATTTCGGGTTTGTATCACAGTATGAGCCAGGATCTTAAGCCCTACTAGAAACAAAAAAAACCAAACAAACAAAAAGACTTTATTTATGTTCATTCAATAACATGTCCTTCATTTTTATGATTGGTATAAAAATATATATGCATTGTGTTGAATATAATAAAAAAAGTTTTAGCCAATTTACCATACTTGTAGGTAATGACCTATACTAATTTTAGTAGTTGTGTGGAAGTCTATTATGCAGAAATATTATTTATTATTCATGAGCTATTAGCAAGTTTTTGCTGTTATAAAAGTAATAAGACTATTTTAAAAAAAGCAATACAGGAGAACACAGGTAAACAGCTTGAAGCACTTAAAGAGGAAACACAAAATTCCCTTAAAAAATTGTGGGAAAACACAACCAAACAGGTGAAGGAATTGAACAAATCCATCCAGGATCGAAAAATAGAAATAGAACTATAAAGAAATCACAAAGGGAGACAACCCCAGAGACAGAAAACCTTGGAAAGAGATCAGGAGTCAGAGATGCAAGCAACACCAACAGAATACAAAGATAGAAGAGAGAATTTCAAATGCAGAAGATACTATAGAAAACATTTACACAAGAGTTAAAGAAAATGCAAAAAACTCCTTACCCAAAACATCCAGGAAATGCAGGACACAATGGGAAGACCAAACCTAAGTATAATAGGTATAGAAGAAAGTGAAGATTCCCAACTTAAAGGGCCAGGAAACATCTTCAACAAAATTATATAAAACTTCTCTAATCTGAAGAAAGAGTTGCCCATAAGACACACACAGCCTACAGAACTCCAAATAAAAGAAAATTCCTCCCATCATGTAATAGTCAAAACACCAAATGCACAAAACAAAGAAAGAATATTAGAAACAGTAAGGGAAAAATGGTCAAGTAACATATAAAGACAGACCTATCAGAATTACACCAGACTTCTCACTGAGACCATGAAAGCTAGAAGATCCTTGGCAAATGTTATGTAGACCCTAAGAGAACACAAATGCCATCCGTGGCTATTATACCCAGTAAAACTCTTAATTATCATAAATAGAGAAACCAAAATATTCAATGACAAAACAAAATTACACAGTATCTTTCCACAAATCCCACCTTACAAAGGATAATAGATGGAAAACACCAATACAAGGAGGGAAATTACACCCTAGAGAAAAGCAAGAACATAATCTTCTTTCAACAAACCCAAAAGAAGATAACCCCACAAACATAAAAATAAGATAGAAAATAACAGGAAACAGCAATCACTATTCTTTAATATCTCTTATTATCAATGGACTCAATTCCCCCCCCCAAAAAAAAGACAGAGAATAACAGACAGGATACATAAACAGGACCCATCATTTTGCTGCATATAGGAAACACACCTCAGTGTCAAAAGAAAGTCACTACTTCAGAGTAAAAGGCTGGAAAACAATTTTCCAATCAAATGGTCCCAAGAAAGAAGCTGGATTAGCCATTCTAATGTTGAATTAAAGCAGCTATCAACCAAAAGATATCAATAAGGATAAGGAAGGACAATTAATACTCATCAAGGAAAAATCTACCAAGAAAAATTCTCAATTCTGAACATCTATGCTCCAAATGCAAGGGCACTTTCATTCATAAAAGTAACTCTACTAAAGCTCAAATCACACATTACACCTCATACCTTTATAGTGGGAGACTTCAACACCGTTCTCTCATCAATGGACAGATCATGGAAACACAAACTGGAAAGAGACACTTTGAAACTAACAGAAGTAATTGACCAAATGAATTTAATAGATATCTGTAGAACATTTCATCCTAAAACAAAAGGATATACCTTCTTCTCAGCACCTCAAGGTACCTTCTCCAAAATTGACCATATAATCAGTCACAAAACAGGCCTCAACAGATATAAGAAGATTGTTATAATTCCATGCATCTCATCAGATCAGTACAAACTAAGGCTGGTCCTCAATAGCAACAAAAACAACAGAAAGCCCACATACACAAGTAAGTTGAACAACACCTTATTCAAAGATAATTTGGTCAAGAATGAAATAAAGAAATTAAAGACATTTTAGAATTTAATAAAAATGAAGGCACAACATTCCCAAACTTATGGGACACAATGAAAGCAGTGCTAACAGGAAAACTTAGCTCTGAGTGCCTCCAAAAGTAACCTGGAGAGAGCATAAACTACCAGCTTAACAGCATACCTGAAAGCTCTAGAACAAAATGAAGCTAACACCCAAGAAGAGTAGATAGCAGGAAATAATGAAACACAGGGCTGAAATTAACCAAGAAGAAACAGAATTATACAAAGAGTCAACAAAACCAGAATCTGGTTCTTTGAGAAAAATCAACAGGATAGATAAACCCTTATCCAAATTAATGAGAGGACTCAGAGACAATATTCAAATTAAAATCAGAGAAGAAAAGGGAAATAACAGAAACTGAGAAAATTCAAAAACTCAGATCCCACTACAAAAGACTATAGTCAAGAAAACTGGAAAATCTGGATGAAATGGACAATTTTCTAGATAGATACCAAATACCAAAGTTAAGTCAGGATCAGATGAACAATACAAAGAGACCCATAACCCCTAAGGAAATGGCAGCAGTGATTAAAAGTCTCCCAACATAAAGAAGCCCAGGACCAGATAGGTTCAGTGCAGATTTCTACCAGACCTTCAAAGAAGACGTAATAACAATACTCTTCAAACTATTCTACACAATAGAAATACAAGGAACACTACCCAATTCATTCTATGAAGCCACTGGCTCTGCCAGTACCTGACAAATACAGAGGTGGATGCTCTCAGCCAACCATTGGGCTGAGCACAAGGTCCCCAATGGGGGAGCTAGAGAAAGGACCTAAGGAGCTGAAGGAGCTTATAGCCCCATAGGAGCAACAACAATATGAACCAACCAGGACCCCCAGAGCTCCCAGGGACTAAACCACCAACCAAAGAGTACACATGGAGGAGCTACATATGTAGCAAAGGACCGCCTTGTTGGACATCAAAGGGAGGAGAGGCCCTTGGTCTTGAGAAGGCTCCATGCCCCAGTATAGGGGAACACCAGTACAAGGAAGTGGGAATGTGTGGTTTGGTAAGCAGGGGGAAGGGGTGGATGGGATAGGGTGTTTTGGGAGGGGAAACCAGGAAAGGGTATAAAATTTGAAATGTAAATAAAGAAAATATCCAATAAAAATATCACTCAAAAATGACTTCTTTCTACTTCTATCATGTTCAATGTTCCAAACATTTAAAAAACTGGTTGAGTGCATATTACTTTTAAATTCAGATGATATCATGCATTTAACTATTATAAATTATTTTGATGACTTAAAAATGCCAATACTGACTTGTCCATATTAAAATAAATTTTATTAGTTAAATAAAAAAAGAAAAAGATCCTCATCCTACTTGCCTGTAAGCTAGTCTTCTACTAGCAGCCTTCAGAAGAAGATATAGAACTCTCAGCTCTACTTGGATGCTGCCATGCTCCCACCTTGATGATAATGGACTGAACCAATGAACCTGTACGCCAGCCCCAATTAAACGTTCCTTATAAGCATTGCCTTGGTCATTGTGTCTGTTCACAGCAGTAAAACCCTAACTAAGACAAACTCCCAAAGAAAAGAAACAGTCATTAAAAGTCTAAAAACCAAAACTAGCCCAGGGGCAGATGGTTTTAGTGCAGAATTTTACCAGACTTTCCAAGACAAGATAATACCAATACTCCTCAAACTATTACACAAAATAGAAACATAAGGAACTTCATCAAACCTAATCAATGAGGTCAAATTAACCCTGATACTTAAACCACATAAAGCCTCAACAAAGAAAGAATAGTTTAGAGACATTTCCCTTATGAACATTGATGCAAAAACAATCAATCTAATATTGGCAAACAGAACCCAAGAAGATGTCAAAGACATAATCCACAATAATCAAGTGGGCTTCATACCAGGGGAGCAGGGATGGTTTAAAATACAAAAATCCATCAATGTAGTAAATCCAACATAGTATTATGTTGAAAGACTTGGAGAGATCAGGGATACAAGGTACATACCTCAATACAATAAAGACAATATACAGCAAATTAACAACCAACATCAAATTAAAAGGAGAGAAACTTAAAGCAATTCCATTAAAATTTGGACAATGCTGTCCACCCTCTTCATGTCTCTTTAATGTAGTTCTTGAAGTCCTAGCGAGAGCAATTAGGACAACTTATAGAGAACAAAAAGATACAGCCTGGAAAATAGGAAGTGAAAGTATTGCTATTCACAGATAATATTACGGCATATGTGTATGATTCCATATATGCTACCAGAAAACTCTGATAGCTGATAAATACCTGCAGCAATGTGGCTGGATAGAAAATTAACTAAAGAAATCAGTAGCCTGCCTTTATACAAATGATAAAGGGACTTAAAAAGGAATTTGGCAAATAATATCATTTACAAGCCACAAATAACATATAATATCTTCATGTGACCAAGCAAGTGAAAGACCTGTTTGACAAGAACTCAAGTCTTTGAGAAAGAAAATGAGGAAGATATCAGAACATGGAAAGATCTCCCATGCTCCTGGATCAGTATCAATGTCTAGCACATTGCGTCCCAAGGATAGAGTTGCATTAATCAGTACACAGGGGACATATAGCAACAGTGTGCCAATGCGTAGTTTATTGAATGTTCTAGCATCTTTTATAGGCAAACAGAATAAAGATTTCCTATAGCTTCTAATTCTTAACAGCTTCAATATCTCAAGCAATAACTTATCCAGGTTCAAGGTGACCCAAACTTCCTTGCAGACTGAGAAATCTATCAGCAGTCCACTTCTTTTAAGTGTCACTTAGTTGAACTAAAAACAATTTAAGATTTCATGAGAAAATGATCAGGAAGGCCCCTTTCTCAGTCATGCAGCTGAATTGGCCAAACATCAGCAATTCTCTGCTGAGAAAGTATGCCTTCTCTATGTCCCAGTACTCTGGGATTTACAGATATCCTTATGTCACCTTGCAGCTAGCAGGCTGGGCTTCATGCCATTTCTCTATAGGTCAGTAGGGTTAACATAGTGAAAATGGTCATCTTGCCAAAAGCAATCTACAGATTCTATGCAATTCCCATCAAAACTCTAACAGAATTATTTATAGACCTTGAAAGATCAATTCTTAATTTCATATGAAAAAACAAAAACCCAGAATAGTTTAAACAATCCTGAATGATAAAAGAACTTCTGGAGTTATCGTCATCTAATACTTCAAGTGGTACTACAGTGCAATAGTAATAAAAACTACAGACAGGTTGATCAATGGAATTGAACTGATGGCCCACACACCTAGTTACACTTGATTTTTGACAAAGCCAAAACTAGACATCAGAAAAAAGGATCTTCAACGAATGGTGCTGGTCTATCTCAAAGTCTGCATGTAGAAGAATGTAAATAGATCCATATTTATCATCCTGTGAAATACTCAAGTCCAAGTTGGCTAAATATAAAACCAGATACACTAAATCTAATAGATGAGAAAATGGGAAATTTTCTGGATCCTATTTGCTACAGGGGAGAACTTCCTGAATATGGCACTCATAGCTCATGTACTAAGATCAACAAATAATAAATGGGACCTCATGAAACTGAAAGCTTCTGTAAAGCAAAGGACTCCATCCATAGTATAAAATGAAAGCCTGCAAAATGGGAAATAAAATTTTTACCCACCCTACAACTGACAAAGCTAATATCCAAAATATATAAAGAACTAAAGAAGTCAAGACACCAACAAATGAAATAACCCAATTTCAAAAGTGGTTACTGAGCTGAACAGAATTCATTAAAGAAATCTTTAATGGCTGAAATACAATAAGAGAAGTTCAATGATTTTAGTCAAAAAATTAAAATCTCAAGGAACAGTACATGATTGTGAGGATGTATAGTAATGGGAACACTCTTCCTTTGCTGGTAGGAATGCAAACTTGTATAACCCCCACAGAAAATCAATTTGGCAGTTTTCTGAGAAAACTGGGAATAGATCTACCACAAAGCCAAGATGTACCACTCCTGGGTATATACCCCAAAGAGGCTCCACTATACTACAAGGACACTTGCTCAACTATGTCTGTAGCAGCTTTATTTATAATTGCCAGAAACAGGAAATGTCCCAGATGTCCCTCAAGCGAAGAATGGATGATGAAAATGTGGTTCATTTACACAATTGAACACTCAGTGATTGAAAACATTAACATTGATAGCATGAGATTGGCAAGAAAATGGGTGGAAGTAGAAAAGATCATCCTGAGTGAGGTAATCTAGACATACTAAAAAGGACTTTCATGGTATGTGCTCAATTTTAAGTGGCTATTCAATTTTAAAGTACGGGATACCCATGCTACAATCCACAGACTCAAAGAAGCCAAACAACAGAGAGCCCAAGGGAGGATGCTTAAATCTCATACAGAAGGAAAAACAAAATGGACATTGAGGGTGGATAGAGGGAGGGAACTCGATGGGAGAGAGGATAGGAAGGGGTTCTGAGTGAGAGGATGAGGTACAGGGAAAGCATGGGAGAAAGAGAATAGAAATCTGCAGAAGGTAGGTGGGAGGTAAGAGATGCATCTCTAGGACTACCAGAGTCTTGGGATGTGGGTAGGGTCAAGGGAGTGTAGGAGGCTGACTCCTTGCAGTGACAGTTTGAAGTGACTACTTCCTCTAGCCAGACAGAACTCCCAGTAGAGGGATAAAGGACAGCAACCCTCTCATAGAACCTTGGACCCAAAATGTGTCCTACCCACAAGATATGCAGTGACAAAGTTGGAGCAGAGACTGAGACAATGGCCAACTAATTACTGGCCCAACATGATGTTCATGCCATAGACAAGTACCAGTATATGACACTATTAATGATACTGTTATGCCTGCAGTTAGGAGCCTAGTATTAACTGTCCTCTGAGAGGTCAGTCCTCAGCAGGTGATGGAAGCAGATGCAGAAACTCACAGCCAAACAGAGCTCTGGGATTCTTGTAGATGAGTTAGTAAAAAGATAAAGGACCTGGAGGGGATAGGGACTTCACAGTGTGAACTAACCTTGACCCTTGGAGGCTTCCAGAGACTGAAGCACCAACTGAAATAGGGGCTGGATCAAACTTCACCCCACCCCATAGTATATGTAGCAGATATCCAGCTTGGTGTTTGTGATGGCTTGTATATGCTAGGCCCAGGGAGTGGCTCTATAGGAAGTATGCAGAGTAGGTGTGTCACTGTGGATGTGGCTTAAGGCCCTCACTCTAGCTATCTGGAAGTGAGTTTTCAACTAGCAGTCTTCAGATAAAGATGCTGAACTCTCAGCTCTAAATGCACCAAGCCTGCCTTGATGCTGCCATGCTCTTGCCTTGACTCTAATGGACTGAACCTCTGAACCTGTAAGCCAGGCCCAATTAAATGTTGTCCTTTATAAGACTTTCCATGGTCATGGTATTTGTACATAGCAGTGAAACCCTAACTAAAACATTCTTCCTGAGGGTCCCACAAGAATGGGAGTGGAGCTGTCCCTCTGTTGCCTGCCTATGGATCCTGTTTCACTAACTGGGCTGCCTTGTTTGGCCTCAATGGCAGAGATGTGCCTAGTCCTGCAGTGACTTCATGTGCCAGGGTAAGTTGATACCAGACACTATCTCATGTGCCTCTATTGCTAAAGTTGGGCTGGTGGTTAAGTTGATGATTAATTTGTTGTACAAACTTTTGCCCTCAGTTTCCTGACATTATTTAATAAGAAACTGTTAATATGTAGAAATGCACTCTGAATATATAAAGTAGAAATGACTGTTTTTTATATAGAAGTTTAGGTTTGTGATGCTCTTAAAGATTTTCTTTTTTTAAGATTACATTTTAGCTACAAATTGCAGCCTGTAAGAAAAACTGGCTGAGAAAAAGACCTTGCTTGCTTATACTTGGTGGATCTATAACAAATTGCTTCGGTACAAATGTAAATGGGCTCTTGGGAATAATTTCTTTTATCCATAATGCATGAAACATTTGCTCATTTGAGGGTATTGGGAGACACGTTTTTTTTCTTAATATAATCATTGTAACCTTTCACTTAAAGACAATAGAATGTAAGTATATTGTTATTTTTGTACTTCTTGAAAGACATTGCTGGGACATATAAACTGTGGGAAAAAAAAGTATTGGAGCTTTGCTCCACCCATCAAATGTGTATGTGTGTGTGTGTATGTATGTATGTATATATATGTGTGAAGTTGGAGGTGGTTGAAGCTTGCTTCCACTGTGTGTGTGTGTGTGTGTGTGTGTGTGTGTGTGTGTGTGTGTGTATGATCCTGTAGTGGCTATTCCTGGTTGTCAACTTTATTATATCTGGAATGAACTATAATCCAGAATTGGTAGGCTCACCTATGATCCTAATATGGAGGCTGAGAGATACAAGTTTCTGACCTGGATCTTGGCATGGAAATCTTGGTGTATAGTGGCTATGAATTACATAAGATTAAGACAGGGAGATCTCTGAGTTCAAGGTCATCTTGTATTAAAGGCGTGCTGGCACATGTCATTAATCTGGGCTATGCTCTCTGTTGGAGACCTACATAAGGACATTGGAAGAAGGAAGACTCACTCACTCTTCTTTGCCTGCTTTCCCCGTGGGACTGAGAAACTGCTAGATCCTTGGACTTCCATCCACAGCTGCCGCTGACCATTGTTGGGGAGTTGGACTACAGACTGTAAGTCATCAACAAATTCCTTAACTATATAGAGACTACCCATACGTTCTGTAACTCTAGAGAACCCTGACTAATACAGATACCTCTACCCTTCTTGCCAGCCCCAAGGAGTATTTTGCTGGCAACAGATTTCTTCTTCCCAATCCCAGAGTATCAACCTTTGCTCCCTCAGAGAAAAGTCAGCTGAGTGATCAGCTACCAACTCTTTGCCCAACCTCCGTTTACTCTGGATGTCGAAGATGACCTTTAAGAGATAAAACCGTCAACTTTTTACATTTGGAATTGTAAGCAACCTTTCACTCCCAGGCCCAATCCAAGAAGTATGTTCATTATTCATCTGTAAGTCTCCCAAGGCAGAGGTCAGTAGTTATCACCTTCACAGCTGGCTTTTGTGCAGCTTCCAGCTCAGGCTCTTCTACATTCTTCTTGTTCTTGGTCTCTGCTGAGCAGCAAGCACCCTCACTTCCAGCCCATACATCCTAAGCATAATGGTGCTCATTCTGCATACCAAGCACTCAAAGTTTCCACCTCCTATGGGTAACAGATGAAGTGTCAGTGAACAAGAGATGACCTTCCATAAAGTAAGCTCTTCCCTTCTCCTATCTGGTCTAGGCAGTGTTTGATTTTTCTAGATGCTGAATGTCTAATAAGGACCTCATAGTGCCAGGCAATGACTCTTTCTGAGCTGCCTCCATAGCCCTCTGACTTGACTTCATTGATTTACTCTTGACCTGGTACTACTAGTCCCTGTGAAAAGAGACAAGAGCAGGTTCCTACCACTCTGCCTATATCCTTTCTATTCCTCCTCTCTACCTGGAACTGCACCTTTTCATCAGAAAGAAACAGCAGTCAAGGCTTCTGTAGTCTTCCAAGCTGATGCCATTGAAAACTTCTGATCTACCTCTTCTCCCATACTGCCAGAGCCAGTGGATTGTTTTCCTGAATCCTAGTGTCCTCCACTTGATGCTACAAGGGTCATGCTTACCTGAGTTGAACCTTGTGTGTCAACAGGAAATATAGTCCATACAGCAGAGCCTGAAATATTTCCTTCTGGAGTCTTACATCAGAGTACCCCAGGAGGTAGAGAGAAGCCAAGGCTTCCACCGGAACCTTCACATTAGTCAATTTGTCAGTGAAGGGCTCCTCTAACAGTTCTGGGAGGAACTCTATGACCAGTTTCTCCGAGAAGAGACAACCAAAGTCTCATTCTTCAGTGCCTTCTTCCTTATCAGCTCCAGGAATGTGGGTGGACCACAAACTGCCATCCTAATGGATCCTGGGGAAACATCCAAGAAAAGACATCCAAGGAAACTTTAATTCACACAAACACAAATCACTATCCAAGAAGTATCACTAAAGTTTTACAATCTGATTAGGTTACTAAACATATTCTTCCAGACATGCTGGCTCTGGTCTCTAATCCCAGAATAGCGTGAGTGGGTGAAGAGCCAGAAGACAGTAGTTCCAGACCAGGTAGTGGAGAACACCTAAATAAATCCAAACATTTAAAAACAAACACAAGCAAACAAAAAGTATGCCCCAATCCTGGCAGCATATGCCTATCATCCCAGCACTCAGAAGGCAAAGATGTAGATTTTTTGCTTTCCAGCCTGTTCCATAAACATGATCCAGGCCACATAGAACCTTGTCTTAAGCTCATTTAAAACACACATGTTGCCGGGCGGTGGTGGCGCACGCCTTTAATCCCAGCACTTGGGAGGCAGAGGCAGGAGGATTTCTGAGTTCGAGGCCAGCCTGGTCTACAAAGTGAGTTCCAGGACAGCCAGGGCTACACAGAGAAACCCTGTCTCGAAAAACCAAAAAAAAAAAACCAAAAAACAAAAAACACACACGCACGTTTACACAGAACCACACATCCACACACATACACCACATGGTCTTAGGGATTCTATTGCTGTGGTGAAAGGTCATAACCAAAGGATTTATTTGGCTTACACTTCCACATTGTAGTTCATCATTAAAAGAAGCTAGAACAGAAAAACAGGGAGGGAATCTAGAAGTGAGGACTGATGCAGGCCATGAAAAGGTGCTAATTATCGCCTTGCTCTCTGTAGTGTGCTTTCTTATAGAAACCAGGACCACCAGCCCAGGGATAGCACCAACAAAAAAGGGACTGGACCATCCTCATCAATCACAAAGAAAATTCTCTATTGGCTTGCCTACAGCCAATATGAACACATTTTCTCAACAGGGGTTCTGTCATCTCAGATGACACTAGTTCATGTCAGTTGACATAAAAATATCCAGCACAATTGACCCCTGCCGACTTGACACAGAACACTTTTTGGGATATAACCTTTCATTTTTGGTTTGTGGGGGGTGGGTGGGATTCATCACCCTGATCTCAGGGTAATATCAGAAATTTAAAACATGAATAACTAAGAGTTTCAGTCTTTACAAATTCAAACACATTGAAAGTATAGTTTCTTAAAAATATTCAGTCTCCCTCCAAGTCCCCTGCCTGTCAGATCTCTCTGGGGAACACTTAGGAACTCTAACCTGTCCATTGAGCTCCATTTCCAGCCAATGGCTCTGCCTCCATTTCTGCAGGCCTCTCAGTGTCTTGGTTGTTCAGGTAGTTCCCTGCCCAGGGCCTCGTCTCTGCCAGGTCTCCTTAGGCCACACACAACAGGACAAATTGCACCTTGTACCCTTCACTCCATCAGCTGGCTCACAAATCTGCCTCCTTTTCAGGAGACTTGCTGGCACCAGAGACAACCAGATAGCTAAAGGTCAGCGTAAGGACACAATCAACCAGAGCCAGGGTAATATGTCACCTCCAAATCCCAGATATCCTACTACCATAAGCTCTGGATATCCTAATGTAGCTGAAGCAAGAGAAAATTCCCTTAAATCCAATTTTATGAAGATAGTAGGTACCTTTAAAGAGGAAATCAACAAATCCCTTTAAAAAAAACCACAGGAAATATAATCAAACAAGTGAAGGAAATGAATAAAACTGGTCAAGACTTTAAAATAGAAGCAGAAGCAGCAAAGAAAATACAAACCAAGACAATCCAAGAGATGAAAAACATCTAGGTAGGAGAACAGACACAAGCATCTGTAACATAATACAAGAAATGGAAAATTGAAGATCAGGTGTCCAAGATACAATTGAAGAATTTGATACATTGGTCAACAAAAATGTTAAATCAAAAGAGGTTTTGACAAAAAACATTCAGGAAATTTGGTACTCTATGAAAAGACCAAAGCTAAGAACAGTAGAAAATGATGATTCCTAGCTCAAAGGCCCAGAAAAGGCTTAACAAAATTATAGAAGAAAAAAAATGCCCTAACCTAAGCATATACTTGCTTATAAACATACAAGAAACCTAAAAAACACCAAATAGATTTGACCAAAACAAAAAATTCTCTTATCACATAATCAACCACTAAATGTAACAAACAAAAATGTATATTAAAAGCTGTCAGAGGAAAAGGCAAAGTGACCTATAAAGGGAGACCATTTAGATTTACACCCAACCTCTCAAAAGAGACTTTAAATCCAGAAGGTCCTTGGCAAATGTCTTGCAGGAGAGACCACAAATGGACAGCCCAGACTAATCTACCCAGGTAAAATTCTGCATTACTTTAGATGGAGAAAACAAGACTTTCCATGACAAAACAATATTTAAAAAAATATCTATCCTCAAATTCAGCCTTACAGAAGATACTAGAAAGAAAACTCCAACCCAAGCAGGTTAACACAAGATAACACAGGAAATAAAATAATTCTACACCAGAAAAATGAAAATCAGGGACACACACACACACACACACACACACACACACACACACACACACAAAACATCAAAACAGGAGTTACAGGAATCACCAAAAATTGGTCATCAATATCTCTCAATATCAATGAACTCAATTTCCCAGTAAAAAGACCCAAACTAAACTAAACTGGATGTGGAAACAAGATCCTTCATTCTGCACCATACAAGAAAAAGACTTCAACAACAAAGATAGACATTATTTTAAAGGGATGGAAAAAGTTTTTCCAAGCAAACAGACCAAGAAGCAAGTTAGTGTTGTTCACATAGTGGATTACATCAATGGATTTATGTATATTGAACCATCCCTACATCCCTGGGGTAAAGCCTTCTTGATCGTGGTGGATGATCATTTTGATGAGTTCTTGGATTCTGTTGGCAAGAATTTTATTGAGTATTTTTGCATCGATATTTATAAGGGAGATTGGTCTAAAGTTTTCTTTCTTTGTTGGGTCTTTTTGTGGTTTAGGTATCAGTGTAATTGTAGCTTCGTAAAACAAATTAGGTAGTGTTCCATCTGTTTCTATTCTGTGGAATAGTTTGAAGAGTATTGGTGTTAGGTCTTCTTTGAAGGTCTGATAGAACTCCGCATTGAATCCATCTGGTCCTGGGCTTTTATTGGTTGGGAGATTATTAATGACTGCTTCTATTTCTTTAGGGGTTATGGGATTGCTTAGATCATTTATCTGATCCTGATTTAACTTTGATACCTGGTATCTGTCTAGAAAATTGTCCATTTCCTCTAGATTTTCTACTTTTGTTGAGTACAGATAGGCTTTTGTAGTAGGATCTGATGATTTTTTTATTTCCTCAGTATCTGTTGTTATGCCTCCCTTTTCATTTCTGATTTTGCTGATTTGTGTACTGTCTCTGTCTCCTCTTGTTAGTTTGGCTAAGGGTTTATCTATCTTGTTGGTGTTTTCAAAGAACCAGGTCCCGGTCTGGTTGATTCTTTGTATAGTTCTTTTGGTTTCTACTTGGTTGATTTCAGCCCTGAGTTTGATTATTTCCTGCCATCTACTCTTGGGTGTATTTGCTTCTTTTTGTTCTAGAGCCTTCAGCTGTGCTGTTAAGTTGTTAGTGTATTCTTTTTCCATTTTCTTTTTGGAGGCACTCAGAGTTATGCGTTTTCCTCTTAGCACTGCTTTCATTGTGTGCCATATGTTTGTGCCTTCCTTTTTATTAAATTCTAAAAAGTCTTTAATTTCTTTATTTCTTCCTTGACAAAGTTATCATTGAGTAGAATGTTGTTTCTATGTATATGTGGGTTTTCTGTTGTTTTTGTTGGTATTGAAGACCAGCTGTAGACCATGGTGATCTGATAGGGTGCATGGAATTATTTCAATCTTCTTATATCTGCTGAGGTCTGTTTTGTTACCGAGAATATGATCAATTTTGGAGAAGGTACTGTGAGGTGCTGAGAAGGTATATTCTTTTGTTTTAGGATAAAATGTTCTATAGATATCTGTGAAATCCATTTGACTCATAACTTATGTTAGTTTCACTGTTTCTCTATTTAGTTTGTGTTTCCTTGATCTGTTCATTGATGAGAGTGGGGTGTTGAAATCTCCCACTATTATTGTGTGGGGTGCAAAGTGTGCTTTGAGCTTTAGTAAAGTTTTTTTTGTGAATGTGGGTGCCCTTGTATTTGGAGCATATATGTTCAGAATTGAGAGTTCATCTTGGTAGATATTTCCTTTGATGAGTATGAAGTATCCTTCCTTGTCTTTTCTGATTACTTTATGTTGAAAGTCAATTTTATTTGATATTAGAATGGCTACACCAGCTTGTTTTTTGGGGTCATTTGCTTGGAAAATTGTTTTCCAGCCTTTTACTCTGAGGTAGTGTTTGGCTTTGTGCCTGAGGTGCATTTTCTGTATTCAGCAAAATGTTGGGTCCTGCTTATGTATCCAGGCTGTTAGTCTATATCTTTTTATTAGAGAATTAAGTCCATTGATATTAAGAGATATTAAGGAGTAGTGATTGTTGCTTCCTGTTACTTTTGTTATTAGAGGTGGAGTTATGTTTGTGTGTCTCTCTTTTTGTTTTGTTAAAAGACGATTAATTTCTTGCTTTTTCTAGTGTGTAGTTTCCCTCCTTTTGTTGGTATTTTCCATTCATTATCCTTTGGAGGGCTGGATTTGTGGAAAGATAGGGTGTAAATTTGTTTTTGTTGTGGAATACCTTGGTTTCTCCATCTACGGTAATTGAGAGTTTTGCTAGGTATAGTAGTCTGGTTTGGCATTTGTGTTCCCTTAGGGTCTGTATGACATCTGCCCATGATCTTCTGAATTTCATAGTCTGTGGCAAGAAGTCTGGTGTAATTCTGATTGGTCTTCCTTTATATGTTACTTGACATTTTTCCCTTACTGCTTTTAAAATTCTTTCCTTGTTTAGTACATTTGGTGTTTTTATTATTATGTGATTGGAGGAATTTCTTTTCTGGTCCAAACTATTTGGACTTCTGTAGGCTTCTTGTATATTCATGGGCATCTCTTTCTTTAGGTTAGGGAAGTTTTCTTCTATAATTTTTTTGGTGACATTTACTGGTCCTTTAAGTAGGAAATCTTCACTCTCTTCTCTACCTATAATTCTTAGGTTTGGTCTTCTCATTTTATCCTGGATTTCCTGGATATTCTAGCTTAGGTGCTTTTTGCATTTTGCATTTTCTTTGACTGTTATGTCAATGCTTTCTATGTTATCTTCTGCCTCTGAGATTCTCTCTTCTATCTCTTGTATTCTGTTGTTGACACTTGTATCCCTGACTCCTGACTTCTTAGGTTTTCTATGTCCTGAGTTGTTTCCCTTTGTGATATCTTTATTGTTTCTATCTCCATTTTTAGATCCTGGATGGTTTTGTCCAATTCCTTCACCTGTTTTGTTGTGCTTTCCTATAGTTCTTTAACAGCTTCTCCCTGTTTACTTGTGTTCTCTTGTATTTCTTTAAGTGAGTTATTTATGTCCTTCTTGAAGCCCTCTATCAGCATCATGAGCTGTGATTTTAAATCCAGTTCTTGCTTTTCAGGTGTGTTGGGGTATCCAGGACTTGCTGTTGTGGGAGAATTGGGTTCAAATTCTGCCATGTTGCCTTGATTTCTGCTGGTAATGTTCCTATGTTTGCCTTTTGCCATCTGGTTATCTCTGGTGTTAGTTGGTCCTGCTGTCTCTGGTGGGTACTTGTCCCTCCTGTAAGCCTGCAAGCCTGTCTCAGCACCCCTGGGTGACTGGCTCTTTCCTGGCACAGAGTGCTGTTGTGCTGCCCAGGTCCTGGATGGACCCAGGTGGAGCCTGGATGGACCCAGTTTTTTTGCAGCATCTCTTGGTCCCTGCTTCCTGACTGTATCTGCTGCTTGGTCACCTGAGAGAAGCTGGAGATGGTCTGACCTCCAAAGCTAGGGGTCAATTCACCCACTCCCTGCAGAGCAGTACTCCCCTGGCAGGATCGGTGCACAGAGGAACGTGGATACACACAGCCCCTGGGTGCAGGCAGAGTCCAAATGAACCCAGCTGTTCTGCAGCTCTTGGTCCCTGCGTCCTGGCTGTATCTGCCACTTGGTCACCTGGTCAGCAGAGAGAAGATCTAATCAAACATTTTAAACAAAATTATTAACAGAAAATTAAAAGACAACTTATAAAATGTTATGTGACTTAACTCCACAGTGGAGTGTTTGTCTTCTGCTTAACTAAGGTACTTTTATTTTGATTCTTTAATTTCTTGAATTTTCTGTTTCATGAGCTTGATGCAGAGAAGGTCTGTTTGCAAGCAAGATGGAGTTTCCTTATGGCTCAAGGATTATTACTGGAAGTGTCCCATGATGTCCCAAAATGCAATGCTCTTGTTCTTTGTGTCATGAACAAAGAGTTAAGATTGGCACATCAATCAAGGGGAAAAGTGGAGTTCCTTTTGATGATCCAAAAAAAAAAAAAAACAAAAAAAAACCAACCAAACAAACAAACAAACCCCCCCCAAAACCCAAGTCTGATATCTATCTATCTATCTATCTATCTATCTATCTATCTATCTATCTATCTATCTATCTACCTACCTACCTATCTATCTATCTATCTATCTATCTATCTATCTATCTATCTATCTATCTATCTATCTATCTATCTATCTATCCATCCTATGAGGCTACAGTCATGCCTATGCCCAGACTACACAGTAATGACTCAACAAATAAATGAGATAGAATTTCTGACCAATTTTCCATATGAATATTGATACAAAATATTACAGAAAATGCTGAGAATCAAAATCCAAGAACACATCAAAAATATCATCTATCATGATCCAGTAGGCTTCATCCCAGTGATGCAGGGATGGTTCAACATAAGAAAGTACAGCAGTATAATCAGTCATAGAAAAAAAAAAAGAAAGAAAAAGTCCACATGGTCATCTCATCAGATGCTGAAAAAGCTTTTCACAAAATCCAGCACCCCTTCATTATAACAGTGCTATAGATACCATGGATAAAAGGCATATATATATATATATATATATATATATATATATATATATATATATATAATATTATATTATATATATTATATATTATATATGGTGATATATATTATATATATATTATATATCACCATATATTTAATATACAGCAAGCTTATAACCAAAATCAAATTAAATGGAGAGAAATGTAAAGAAATTCCACTAAAATAAATAAATAAAATAAAAAATAAAAAATAAATAAATAAATAAATAAAATAAAGTAAATAGTCCACTATCTCCCTATCTATTCAATACAGATTTTAGTGGTTTTTTTTTTAAGGTTTATTTATTTATTTTATGCATATGAGTACACCATTGCTCTGTTCATCCACACCAGAAGAGGGCATCAGATCCCGTAACAGATGGTTGTGAGCCACCATGTGTTTGCAGGGAAATGAACTCAGGACCTCTGGAAGAGTTGTTGGTGCTCTTAACTGCTGAGCCATCTCTCTAGCCCGAATTTGATGTTCTATCTAGAGCTATAAGAAAACTAATTTTCATTATCCTGGACCTTAAGCAGTACTATAGAGTAACAGTGTTAAAAACTGCATGGTATTCGTACAGTGCAGGCAGGAAGATCAATAGAATAGAATTGAAGACCCAGAAATGAGCCCACACACGTATGGTCACTTGACTTTGACAAAGGAGCTAAAATCATGCAGTGGAAAAAAGATAGCCTTTTCAACAAATGGTGCTGGTTCAACTGGAGATCAGCATGAAGAAGAATGCAAATCGATCCATTCTTATCCCCTTGTACTAAGCTCAAGTCCAAGTGGATCAAGAATGTCCACATAAAACCAGACACACTGAAATTAATATAAAAGAAACTGGGAAAGAGCCTTGAGCACATGGGCACAGGGGAAAATTTCCTGAACAGAACACCAATAGCCTATGCTCTAAGATCAAGAATTGACAAATGGGACCTTATAAAATTCCAAAGTTTCTATAAGGCAATGGGCATTCTCAATAGGACAAAACGGCAACCAATAAATTGAGAAAAGATCTTTACCAACCCTACATCTGACAGAGGGCTAATATCAAATATATACAAAGAACTCAAGAAGTTAGACTCCAGAGATCCAAATAACCCTATTAAAAATGGAATACTGAGCTAAACAAAGAATTTTCACTTGAGGAATATTGAGTGGCTGAGAAGCACCTAAAGAAATGTTCAACATCCTTAGTCATCACAGCAATGCAAATCAAAACAACCCTGAGATTTCACCTCATACCAGCCAGAATGGCTAAGATCAAAACCTCAGGAGACAGCAGGTGCTAGGGAGGATGTAGAGAAAGAGGAACACTTCTCCATTGCTGGTGGGATTGTAAACTGGTACAACCACTCTGGAAATCAGTCTGGCAGTTCCTTAGAAAATGGCATGATACTACTGGAGGACCCTGTTATACCACTCCTGGGCATATACCCAGAGGATTCCCCAGCATGTAATAAGGACACATGATCCACTATATTCATAGCAGCCCTATTTATACTAGCCAGAAGCTGGAAAGAACACAGATGTCTCTCAACAGAGGAATGGATACAGAAAATGTGGTATATTTACAAAATACAGTACTACTCAGCTATTAAAAATAATGAATTCAGTGGAGGTGAGCTGTCCACCTTCTCTCTGGAGGGAAACTAGGAGAGCACAGGGCATATGATCAGTGTTGCTGCTGGAACAGGAATCTTCCAGCTGCCATCTGCAGCAGGGAACCAGGCAGCTCCAAAGTCTTCTGTGAGTAGCCTGCGAGGAGAGTGTGATCTCCCAGCAGCACTTTCACATCTGAGTGCGGAGATGAGATCTCCACCGTCTCTCTGGAGGGGAACAGCTAGGAGCACACAGGGCATACTATCAGTGGAGCTGCTGGGACAGGAGTCTTACCTTCAGGGAGCTATTTGCAGCAGGGAACTAGACAACTCCACAGACTTCTGTGCACAGACCCTGCCAGGAGAGAGTTGATCTCGCAGGAGTACAGACACAGGCTTACAGGCCCATAGGAGGAGCAAGCTCCAACCAGAAACAGCAAGACCAACTAACACCAGAGATAACCAGATGGTGAAAGGCAAGAGCAAGAAGCCTACCAAAAGAAACCAAGGCTACTTGGAATCATCAGAGCCCAGTTCTCCCATCACAGCAAGTCCCTGATACCCCAACACACTGGGAAAGCAAGAGTTGGATTTTAAGTCTCATCTCATGATGCTGTTAGAGGACATCAAGGAGATCATAAATAACTCCCTTAAAGAAATTCAGGAGAACATGGGTCAAAAGGTAAAAGCCCTTCAAAAGGAAATTCAAAAACTCCTTAAAGAAATATAGGAGAGCATGGGTGAACAGGTAGAGGCCCTTAAAGAAGAAACACAAAAATCCCTTAAAGAATTGCAAGAAAACACAAACAAACAAGTGAAGGAACTGAAAAAAAAAAAAACATCCAGGATCTAAAAATAGAAGTAGAAACAATAAAAAAAAATCACAAGTGAGACATCTCTGGAGATAGAAAATCTTGGAAAGAATTCAGGAGTCATAGATGCAAGCATCAACAACAGAATACAAGAGATAGAAGAAAGAATCTCAGGGGCTGAAGATACCATAGAAAACATTGACTCAACAGTCAAAGAAAATGCGAAATGCAAAAAGCTCCTGAGCCAAAACATCCAGGAAATCCAGGACACAATGAGAAGACCAAACCTAAGGATTATAGGTATAGAAGAGGGTGAAGATTTCCAACTTAAAGGGCCAGTAAATATCTTCAACCAAATTATAGAAGAAAACTTTCCTAACCTAAAGAAAGAGATGCCCATGAACATACAAGAAGTCTACAGAACTCCAAATAGTTTGGATCAGAAAAGAAAGTCCTCCCAGCACATAATATTCAAAACACCAAATTCACTAAACAAAGAATATTAAAAGCAGTGAGGAAAAAAGGTCAAGTAACCTATAAAGGCAAGCCTATCAGAATTACATCATACTTCTCACCTGAGAAGATGAAAGGTAGAGAAGATCCTGGGGGGATCTCATACACACCCTAAGAGAACACAAATGCCAGCCCAAACTACTATACCCAGCAAAACTCTCAATCACCATAGATGGAGAAAAAAAGATATTCCATGATAAAACTAAATTTACTCAATATCTTTCCACAAATCCAGCTCTACAAAGGATAATAGATGGAAAACGCCAGCATGAGGAGGGAAACTACACCCTGAAAACAGCAAGAAAGTCATCTTTTTCCAACAAACCCCAAAGAAAGTAACCACACAAACATAAAAATAACATCAAAAATAACAGGTAGCAGCAATCACTATTCCTTAATATCTTATAACATCAATGAACTCAATTCCCCAACAAAAAACAAATTCTAACAGAAATATTTTTCATGTAAATCTTCAAGTTTATCAGAAAATGTTTGTAATTCCTCTTTCAATCAATTTAGTAATGTTTTTTATGGCTACCATTTTAACTGGATTATTTTCCATGATAATCTTTAATTTTAACATTTTTTCTATGTATTTCTTCAATTTTATCAGAAATATTTTCCATGTAAATCTTCAGTTTTGTCAGAAAATGTTTATAATTCCACTTTCAATCACCTTAGGAATATTTTTATGCCTAGAATTTTAGCTGTATAATTTTTCCATGTAACAGTCAATCTTAACATGTTTTTCTATATATTTCTTTAATTTTATCAGAAATATTTTCTTTGTAGATCTTCAGTTTTATCAGAAAATGTTCATAATTCCACTTTCAATCAGCTTAGAAATATTTTTATGCCTACTATTTTATCTGTAATTTTCCATGATAACCTTCAATTTTAATGTTATTTTATATTTTCCTACAATTTTATTAGAAATATTTCCCATGTAAATCTTCAATTCTATCATAAAATGTTTCTACTTCCCTTTTCAATTAATTTAGCAATGTTTTTTATTTCTACCATTTTACTCCTTAATTTTCCATGAAAACTGTCAATCTTAATGTGTTTTTATATATGCTTCTTCAATTTTGTTAGAAACATTTTCCATGTAAGTCTTTAGTTTTATCATAAAATGTTTTTACTTCCTTTTTCAATAAAAAATAAAAAATAAAAATAATGAATTCATGAATTTCTTAGGCAAATGGGTGGAACTGGAAAATATCATCCTAAGTGAGGTAACCCAATCACAAAAGAACACACGTGGTATGCAGTCACTGATAAGTGGATATTATCCCAGAAGCTCGGAATACCCGAGAAACATTTCACATATTAAATGATGCCCAAGAAGAAGAACAAAGTATTGATACTCTGGTCCTTCTTAGAAGGGGGAACAAAATACCCACAGAAGGAGATACAGAGACAAAGTGTGGAGCAGAGTCTGAGGGAAAGATCATCCAGAGACTATCCCACTTAGTGATTCATCCCATATACAGGTACAAAACACAGACACTATTATCGATGCCCACAAATACTTGCTGACTTGAGCCAAATATAGTTGTCACATGGAAGGCTCTGCTAGTACATGAGAAATACAGAGGGGGACACTCTCAGTCAGCCATTGAACTGAGCACAGGGACCCCAATGGGGGAGCTAGAGAAAGGACGCAAGGAGCTGAAGGGGTTTGCAGTGCCATAGGAGGAACAAGGATATGAGCCACCCAGTACTCCTAGAGCTCCCAGGGACAAAACCATCAACAAGATAGTATACATGGTGTTACCCATGGCTCCTGATGCATAGGCAGCAGATGGCCTACTTGGACATCAAAGGGAGGAGAGGCCCCTGGTCCTGGAAAGGCTTGATGCAGCAGTGTAGGGCAATACCAGGAGAGGGAAGTGGGAGGGGGTTGATTAGGGAACAGGGAAAGGGGAGATGGCTTATAGGACTTTGGGGGGGGGCCAGGAAAGGGGAAATCATTTGAAATGTAAATAAAGATATAAATCTTTCATAAAAATCAAAATAATTCTAAAAATAAAAATATAAAAGAAAACTAATTCCAATTGATGGGAAACAACTTGGAAAAGAAGAATTCACAGTATATCTATTCACAGACAGATTGATTGTATAAATAAAGACCCTCCATATTCTTCAAGAGCACTGCAACCATTTATAAACACCCTCATCCAAGGGCCTGGAAAGAAAGTTAACTCAAATAATTCAGAAGTCCCCTTTTACACAAATGATAAATGGGATAAGAAGTAAATAAGGGAAATAACACCCTACAAAAGAGTAAAAATAATATGAAATTTATTGGTTTAAATTTACCTGAGTATTTTTATTCAAGTATTTTGTATGAAAGGACTTCAAGTTTCTGAAGAAATAAATAGAATAAGCCATTAGAAGATGCAAAGTTCTCTCATGCTCCTGTATCCAGAGGATTAATCTAGTACGAAATGCCATCTTACCAAAAGCAATCTACTGATTCAAAACAATTCCCATTAATTAATTAATTCCAACACAATTCTTACAGATCTTGAAGGAGCTATTTTCCCCTTCATTTGGGGGGGGGGACCAGGATAGCTAAAACAATCCTCTGCAATAAATAAACTTTTAGAAGTATCACCATTTCTGATCTCAAGTTGTATTACATAGCAATAATGTAATAGAAACTGCATGGTATTGGCCAGAAAACAGATAGATTGATCAATGGAATACCCTTGAAGACCCAGAAATAAACCCACACAACTATCAACTATTGACACTTGGTTTTTAACAGAGAAGGCAAAAGTGACATTGGAAATAAGAAAGCATCTTCAACAAATTGGGCCTGTCTAACTGGATGTATGCATGTAGAAGAAAGCAAGTTGCCCTATATTTATCACCCTCCAATACTCTCAAGTCCAATTGGTCAAAGACTTCAACATAAAACTGGATATATAACATCTAATACAAGAGAAAGTGGGGGATTAGATTAGCCTGGAACACATTGGTACAGGAGATAACTTCCTGAAGGGAAACCCTTAGCTCAGGCAATAAGATCAACAATTAACAATGGGATTAGATGAAAGTGAAAATCTTCTATAGGGCAAATGAGTGTATCAGCAGGCCAAAATGGCAGTCTAAAGATTGGAAGTACATCCTCACCAACCCTACATCTGACAGAGGGATGTTATCCAAATACTACAAATACAACAAAATATTAGATATTCCCAAACCAAATACCTGAACTTAAAAATGGGGCACTGAATTACACAGAACATTTCAACAGAGGAATCTCTACTTGCTGAGAAGCACCTAAATGAGAAATGCAAATCACAATGACTCTGAGATTACATCTAACACACATCAGAATGGCTAAGATCACAACCTCAAGTGACAGCCATGTTGGGGAGGTTATGGAACATGGGGAACACTTCTCCATTGCTGGTAAGAGTGCAAACTTGGGAAATTGATCTAACAGTTGTTAGAAATTTGAGAATCATTTTACGTTCTACACTCAGCTATAAGTCTTTCAGACATATCCCCAAAGAGTACCCTTAATACCACAAAGACCCTTGCACAACTTTGTTCATAGCAGCTGCCCCTCTAGGGCAGGCCTTCTAAAACACAGCAGATCTGATGCACAGATAGCTCAGAGACCCCGAAGCAGCATGCGCAGGGTTTGCAAGAGTTTGCACCACCTGACAGTGTTGAGAGAAGTTCCCATTCCTAACAAAAGTTCCCATTCCCAACAAAAGTTCCCATTCCTAACCCAGAAGCTATCTCCAATCCATAAAGACTTGCAAATCACAAAAGAACCCACATGGTAAGCAGACACCCAAGACACAATTCACATATCAATAGATTTCCAAGAAGATGGAAGGAGAGACCCCTGGTACTGGAAAGACTGGATGTAGGGGAATACAAGGAAAGAGAAGCTAGAGGGGATTGAATAGGGAACGGGGGGGGGGGGGGGGAGGGAGAGGGTTTATGGGACTTTTGGGGAGAGAGGAACTGGGAAAGGGGAAATCATTGGGAATGTATATAAAATATATATATAAATGCAAATGAAACACTATCCCTGTTAAAGGAGTCCCTTTTGGATGCAAATCTCACTCTTAAGGGGAGGCTAACTGACCAGCAGGAGGTCCCAACAGAAAGCAAACTGGAAGACCTTTTTGCAGCTCTGTGTGTCTGAAGGATGGGTGAGGCACTTTTGTTGATTTCTTTTGTTTTGCTTTTAGATTACAAATCCTTTGGTTGTATATTATAGTTACCAATTCCTGTATTCTGGTGCCATTGAATGTGTTCTGCATCTCTAAGGGTTTTTTGTTTGTTTGTTTGTTTATTTGGTTGTTTTTGTTTTGTTTTTGTGGTTGGGTTTTTTTTTTTTTTTTTGCTTGTTTTGATTTTTTGGTTTATTTCTTTTTGGCCCTGATTTTTTCTCTTGGTTTATTATTTTGTCCTGGTCCATCTTGTGTGTTATTCTTTCATTTTTATTTTCTTTTGATTTTTCTGTTTATTTGTTTCTTACGTGTTTGTTTTTCCTGCAGAGTCTCACTGTAAAATCACTTGCTAGACCAGGCTGGAGGTCTTCCTGCCTCTTCCTCCCAGGAATTACCCATGTGTACCACCACACCTGGCTGTGTCTGAGGATTCTTTAAGTGGCTTTTTCTTTTCTTAGGAGGGACACAAAAGGTGTGGGTTGAGATGGAAGAGAAATTGTAGATGATCTCAGAGGAGTTGGGGGAGGAGAAACGATAGTCACAACACATTGTATGAAAAAAATATTTTCAGTAAAAGAAAAGGGGCTGGAGATATGACTGAGTAGTTAAGAGCACTGGCTGATCTAACAGACAACTCAAGTTCATTTCCCAACATTCACATGGCAGCTCTTGTGTGCTATCTCCACAGTTTTCTTCTGAACCATGTCTTCAGTCCGTATGAGGTAAACCTGAAGAAGGGTCAGCTTGGCACATTATCTACAGATAATACCACCAAGATAGGAGGTAGACAGGCTTAAGGCTCATACACACAAGGAGGCAGAGACAGGGGCTTCTTCAGTTTGAGTGTAGCCTTGGTTATAGATGGAAACTATAGGCAGCCATAAAAAATAGTGCTGTGGTTCAATACAGGAAAGGATCTCAATATTCAGACTTGATAAGTGAGATAGTACAATTCTAGAAGCTCTGAATTTGGGAGTTGTTAGCACTCTAGAGCAAGGAAGAGGAAGCAACATGGAGAAGGCCAATGGCTCGTTAAGGTGACCCACAGTCTTAAGGACAGTTTGTTCCCAAACTTGTAGCTGACAAACCTTTCCTAGATGTGTCCTAGAGTGAAAGGTGGCTGATCTGTATTCTGTACTGTCATAGAGATCCAGTGTGTTGTCTCCTGGAAGAAGTGACACTGAAGTGACCCCTAAGGTCACTCTCTAGGCAAATCTGGCAGAGGGTTTGTAGATTTGCAAAGGTTGAGGACCCACCCTAGTTGTGGCCAGTGTCCTATGACAGCTAAATAAATGGAGAAAATAAAATGGAGAAGCCAAGCTCAGCAGTTCCTTTGGATTCCAAATCTTCAGTCTCTGGTCTCTGCCTGTTGAGTGCAACTGCGAAGCAGGGAAGAAAATGGCTGCTCCTGGCTTTGGGCATATGTAAACACAGTAAAAAACAATATACAGCAAACCAGTAGCCAACATTAATCTAAGTGGAGAGAAACTTGAAGCAATTCCACTGAAATCAGGGACTAGACAAGACTTTCTACTTCTTCCCTACCTGCTCAATATAGTACTCAAAGTCCTAGGCAGAGCAATTAGACAATGAAAGGAGGTCAAAGGGATTCAAATTGTAAAGGAAGAAGTCAACGTATCACTATTTGCAGAAGATATGATAGTATACTTAAGTGACCACAAAAAGTCCACCAGAGAACTCCTAAAGCTGATAAACAACTTCAACAAAGTGTCTGGATATAAAATTAACTCAAACTAATCAATAACTCTCCTCTACTCAATGGATAAAGAGTATGAGAAACAAATTAGGGAAATGACATCCTTCAAAATAGTCACAAATAATATAAAGTACCTTAGTGTGACTCTAACCAAGCAAGTGAAAGATCTGTATTACAAGAACTTAAAGTTTCTGAAGAAAGAAATTGAAGAAGACCTCAGAAGATGGAAAGATCTCCCATTCCCATGGATTGGCAGGGCTAATATAGTAAAAATGGCCATCTTGCCAAAAGCAATCTACAGATTCAATCCAATCTCCATCAAAATTCCAACTCAATTCTTTATAGAGTTAGGAAGAGCAATTTCCAAATTTATCTGGAATAACACAAAACCCAGGATAGAAAACTATTCTCAACAATAAAAGAACTTCTGGTAGAATTACCATCCCTGACCTCAAGTTCTACTACAGAGCAATAGTGATAAAAACTGCATGGTATTGGTACAGGAACAGGCAGGTAGATCAATGAAATAGAATTGAAGACCCAGAAATGAACCCTCACACCTATGGTCACTTGATCTTTGACAAAGGATCTAAAACTATCCAGTGGAAAAAAAACCCAGCATTTTCAACAAATGGTGCTGGGTCAACTGGCAGTCAACATGTAGAAGGATGCAAATTGTTCCATTCTTATCTCCCTGTACAAAGTTCAAGTTCAAGTGGATCAGGGACCTTCACATAAAACCAGATACACTGAATCTAATAGAAAAGAAGGTAAGGAAGAACCTAGAACACATGGGCACAGGGGAAAATTTCCTGAATAGAGCACCAACAGCTTATGCTCTAAGATAAAGAATTGGCAAATGGGATCTCTTAAAATTGCAAAGTTTCTGTAAGGCAAAAGGACACTGTCAATAGGACAAAACGGAAACCAACAGATTGGGAAAAGATCTTTACCAACCCTACATCTGATAGAGGGCTAATATCCAGTATATACAAAGAACTCAAGAAGTTAGACTCCAGAGAACCAAATAACCCTATTAAAAAATGGGGGTACAGAGCTAAACAAAGGACTCTCAACTGAGGAATACTGATGGCTGAGAAACACCTAAAGAAATGCTCAACATCCTTAATCATCAGGGAAATGCAAATCAAAACAACCCTGGGATTCCACCTCTCACCAGTCAGAATGACCAAGATAAAAAACTCAGGGGACAGCAAATGCTGGAGAGGATGTGGAGAAAGATGAACACTCCTCCATTGCTGGTGGGATTGCAAGCTGGTCAAACCACTCTGGAAATCAGTTTGGCGGTTCCTCAGAAAATTGGACCCAGCTATACGGCTCCTGGGCATATACCCAGAAGATGTTCCAATATGTAATGAAGACAGATGTTCCACTTTGTTCATAGCAACCTTATTTATAATAGGCAGATGGAACTTCCCGGGAATTGCTCACGAGTGGATTCTACGTGGAGGGAGAGCTGAAGAGTGAAACTACGGGGGTCGAGAGAAAAGAACATACAGAGACATTAATGTATGGCTGTACAAAATCTTTCTCTATTTCTTTGGGGACAAGAGCGACAATATATGTGCTGTGGGCATGACCCTCCCTCCCAAGGCTGAAGAGTCTTCTCAGCAGGTCTCCGGCAGGCTGAGAGATGTTGCCATAACAGATCTCAGAAAGATCACAGGGTCTGCTACTCAGCAGGAGATGGCTACTTGACTTTCGCAGGAAACTGTAGTGCCAGAGGGGCTCTGACATCTGTCAGGTGGGAGGAAGTGTGACTGGAATTCCTCAGCTCCGAAATGCAGGCAGCTGAATTCTGCCTAGAGGATATATGGCATTACAATGGATCTCTACAGGCAGAAGCTGGAAAGAACCTAGATGTCCCTCAAGAGAGGAATGGATAAACAAAATATGGCACATTTACACAATGGAGTACTACTCAGCTATTAAAAACAGTGAATTCATGAAATTCTTAGGCAAATGGATGGAGCTAAAAAATATCATCCTGAGTGAGGAAACCCAATCACAAAAGAACACACATTGTATGCACTTGCTGATAAGTGGATATTAGCCCCAAAGCTTGGAACACTCAAGATACAACTCACAGACCACACGAAGCTCTAGAAGGAAGACCAAAGTGTGGAGACTTTGATCCTTATTGAATGGTGGATAAAAACACCCATGGCTTACAGCCAACCAATGGACTGAGCATAGGATCCCCAATGGAGCAGCTAGAGAAAGGACCCAAGGAGCTGAAGAGGTCCGCATGCCTGCAGGAGGAACAATAATATGTACCGATCAGTACCCCCAGAGCTCCCAGGGACTAAACCACCAACCAAAGAGTACACATAGAGAGACCCATGGCTCCAGCTACATACGCAGCAGAGGATGGTCTTGTTGTACATCAAAGGGAGGAGAGGCCTTTGGCCCTATGAAGGCTTGATTCCCCAGAATAGGGGAATGCAAGTCAGGAAATTGTGGGGGTGGGGGAGTTGAGTAGGGAGAGGAGGGATAGGGGTTTTCAGAGTGGTAACTCGGAAAGGGGATACCATTTGAAATGTAAATAAAGCAAATATCTAATAAAAAAAAAGAATCGGGAATTCCCTCCTCCTCTAGTAACACATCCCGGGTTGGCTGGGCCACTGCCGCTGCCTCCCGGCGCCCTGCGAGCAGAGGTGGAGAAGCTTGTTAGATTTCCTTAAAGAAGGAGATGGCAAGTATTTGAAGCTTCCACAGCTGGTTGATATGGCTGCTCAGATTGCAGATGGCATGGCATAGATTGAAAGAATGAACTATATTCACCGAGATCTCCGAGCTGCTAATATTCTGGTAGGAGAAAATCTTGTATGCAAAATAGCAGATTTTGGCTTAGCAAGATTAATCGAAGACAATGAATACACAGCAAGACAAGGTGCGAAATTTCCAATCAAGTGGACAGCTCCTGAGGCTGCTCTGTATGGTCGATTTACGATAAAGTCAGATGTGTGGTCATTTGGAATTCTACAGACAGAGCTGGTAACAAAAGGAATAGCGCCACATTCAGGTACGGTAAACCGTGAAGTGTTGGAACAAGAAGAGCGGGGATACAGAATGCCTTGCCCTCAGGGCTGTCCAGAATCCCTCCATGAATTGATGAATCTTTTCTGGAAGAAGGATCCTGATGAAAGACCAACATTTGAATATATTCAGTCCTTCTTGGAAGATTACTTCACTGCTACAGAGCCACAGTACCAACCAGGAGAAAATTTATAATCCAAATAGCCTGTGTGCACAGATCTGCGAAAACATAAAGACCTTGTGTGAGTTCTTCCTGCACAGGAATGAAAAGATACTCCTCACTCTGCGTGTTTCTTATGGTAAACTGGAATTCCAGATATGGTTACTCAAAACCACTAAACTATAAAGTACCAATGATGCATCTTATGACTTACTTCAGGGTTCAGAGAAAGTCGAGTATCGTGACTGTGGGTGATAGCATGGTGAGAAAGAGTAACAGGACTACTGCTGACTAGTCATTGCCTTTTCTTCCCCAAACTCAAAACTGCCAAGAGAAATCTATTTATTGTTATGTACAAAACTTGGCCGTTACACTACAGTAAAATCTAAAATCAAAGAACTTCACGGGACCAAATAATTCCATTCCAGTTTTTTAAAATTTTCTAGAATTTTTTTTTCTCAAAAGTTTTTTTTAATTTTGTTTTGTTTTTTTTTTCCCCTGTTTCCAATAGTCAGCATGCGGTCTTATCAGAGGCTTCCTTTTGTGTGAAAATGGGCCAAGTCTTCCAAATGCAAAAAAAAAAAAAATGGATTATAAACAGCATCAAAAACTTGATTAAATGTTAGAACACAGCCATGGAATTTAGAAGCATGATACAGTATGTTCACACTTTGTCCGTAGGTCTGGAAAGAAAAAAAACAAGTTTTTCATATCAGTCATGTCTTGAATTGTTCAGCTTTGAAAAATGAAGGTAACCAGAAAGTGGATTAATCTTTTGCAAGGATGTATTGATTTTTTAAAAAGGTTATATACAATTGAAATTATTCTATTCAGTCCAAGGGAAAAATCTTTTAATATTTGCATAGCATAATAATGAAAACCTAACTATGAGATGTTGCTAGTATGTTTTTATGGTTATGGGCTCCACAAATAGAAAACATCACTACATCAGGGACTTGAATGCACTTTGCTTGCATTGTGTGTAGAATAGGAGAGAAGAAAATGTATTTAAAGAAATACGAGAGAAGAAGTGTGAAAGTTCTACAGGTATTGGGCTGGGCTGGGCTGGGATGGAATGTTTAATGTTGGTGTTGTGGGAGTGACAACATGGCTTTTTGGCACTCAGAGCTACTCATTAGCTGTTTTCTTAGACTTTAAAAATTATAAAGTTTGATTGTAAAATTAATTTTCTTGTCATATACACTAAATAAGTTTTACCTCCTCAGAATAGTAAAGATAAGGCTTTACCCTAATTTCAGTGGCCCAGCTTTTATACAGAACCTTTTAGAACACCAAGTTTCAAATTCCTGTTGGAGACTTTACTTAACATTTCAAATATACTTGATGGTTATCATATTCCTTTTATAATTTAATCAAGGAAGAACACTTACTCTGAGTAACCGTAATATAAAGGGGGGGGGGATTTTGCCCATTTAAAGTGCAGATGTAAAACATTTAAAATGAGAGTTTTTCTAACTCAGAAATTATGAAATATTAATTTGAACTGAGTAGTATTAACAGTTTAAGGATCTAACAAGAGAAAAATGGAGTCTGCTAAATGAAATAAAAGTCTAATATTTATGTTTTTAAATGCTTTATTTTATTTTTTACTTTAAGGCATTATATCAAATTCTTTCTATTTTCAGAATTTAATTTTAAACTACCATCAGTAAATGTAAAAATGTGTGCCAAGGTAAACATGTTCCAATTTAAACCTTTTTGTTTTTTTTATTTTTTTATTTTTTTAATTTACATTCCAAATCACTTCCCCTTTCCCGTTTCCTCCCTCCCCGAAAGTCCCATAAGCCCCCTTCCCTCCCTCTTTTCTCCATTCAACCCCCTCTCATTACTCTGTCCTGGCGTTCCCCTACATCCAGTCTTTCCAGGACCAGGGGTCTCTCCTATCATCTTTTTAGAAATCTATTGATATGCGGATTGTGTCTAGGGTATTCCGAGATTCTGTGACAAGTGAACTTCATGCAAGTTGGCAAAAGTTCTGGTACTAAAAGTTGTATTTGTTTTTCTTTTACTTAACCTATTCAGTACTGAATCCTCTGCCAAGAGGGTCTCCTGAGAAGGCTGGGTCCTATTGCTCTGATGTCTACAGTCTGTGACATGAGTGTTTTAAAGGGCTTCATGTGAACTATGGTATTATAGTTTATCTAAGCATTCTTTAAAGGGTAATAAAATTGTGTTTCTGTACTAATGCTGATCAGAAAAATAAGGCAGAAAAAAATTGATGGCATTCTTTAGATTTTAACTAAATGGAGCAGTTCCTTATAATAAAAATTGTACAGTAAGGATGCAACACTAACAATATGTTTTCAGTTTAAATTGTTATGTATTTTTTAACTATTGAGAAAAAGAAATGCTTTTGTATATTTGAAGAATTTTTTTCAACAGCTTTCATCTATATTGTTCTTAACGTGGAACTTTAACACCCTTACCGAAAATGAAAGTTGGCAAAAGCAGCCTTCTAGCACAAACACTTTTTTAAATAAATAATGGTAGCCTAAAACTTAATATTTTTATAAAATATTGTAATATTGTTTTGTGAATAATGAAAATAAAATTCTTTGTTGAATGCATCTATGTATTTTTTCTGTTGCTGTTTGTATTTCATTAACTTTGTAAATTTTGACATATTTCTGAATTATTCTTCCACTGGGGGGAAAAATGTTCAGTTAGAACTCGGAAATCCTTAACAGAGTTAAAAATCATATCTTCTTAAATTTAGAACACTATTGAATTTATTTCACATGATTAATTTCTTGTGTCTAGTAAATGATATGGTCTAAAATTGTATCAGCAAATGCAGTTACTATATACCAGAGAAACCTGGGTATTTGAGTGAAGGTGCTGATATTTAGACAGTATGAAGGATGTAAGATAGAGCAGCTACTCTGGACTATTAGGAACTTACACACATCTCTATGTGTTCTACTATTCTCTTTTCAAAGATTTAATGCAAATAAAAATTTCAATGTCTAGTCAAAAAAAGAAACGCAGGCCTTGTAGGGATCAGACTGTACTTCAGCTTACAATTTGGCTGAATTTGACCTTAAACTGAGTCTCCTATCTCCAGCTTCCAATTATGAACTTACCAGCATACCCCATCATGTCTGCTGCATAGAGAGTTGTTGGAGAGAGGACTCCCTGTACGCTGGGTAGCTCCCTACCAACTGAGTACACACCCAGCACCCTGGCTACTACAGTAATGGAATCAAGCCATGCTCCTGCAATAGCTTTTGAGTGGCTGCTGCTGCAGTTCATTGACAGAGCATCCACTTCAGTCCTTGAGTTCCAGTACATGTTTCTGACTCTGACTCGGTATTGTTTCCCAAATTCAGAGAAAAAGAGTATCTTTGAATTGTGTTATTTCTCCATTTGACAACAGATTAAACCCTGAGCTTAAGCAAACTGGAAATGACCCTGGTCACATGAATAAAATCCCACAGCAAAGCAGGAGCCTTGAAGCTATTCTTTGCTTGGACTAAGGATAGTTGTCTGTGGATTAGGGCTTAGAGAAGAGGTAACCTCACAGTAGAATGAGGCTATCCATGGTATTCCCACCACCACTAATAATGAGACTAAGGAAAAATAAAGAGAACCTTAGTGGAAAAAAAGTCAGGTCTACACATGCAGCTCAGGAAAGCTTCTGTAGCATGCATGTGTGCACATTGTACCATTGATGTTTAAAAATTCCACCTTGCCAGGGTGGGGGAGAGTGGAGTTTAATGTCATGTAGTAAAATCTGACTGAGGATCTTGTCATGCCTGGTGACATTTGACATGTTTTGCCATCATCAGGGGAAAACTTTAGGTTCTAGATCTGAGGAATGTGCACCATGGCATCTGGAACATATGGGCTGGTGCAGAGGAGGGCAGTTGTTCTTCAGAGACCTTGGATGAGAAGCCAGTAATGAAGGCCCTTCCCAGATATGCACTGAGGAGGCAGGTGAAGGTGGTAGCTGACCTGTACCTCAGGACCCGACTTGATGATGCACAAGCATCCTTTTTGAAGTGGGTCCAGCAGAGAAAGGGCTCCCTACATTTGTGCTGTACAAAGATGAAGATCTGGGCTATGCCCATGGACTTTATCAGAGAGATCTTGAATGTCTTTCATCCAGAGCACATCGAGGAATTGGAACTGAACACTCAATGGAATCTGTTCAAACTGGCACATTTTGCTCCCTTCTTTGAGCAGATGAGAAACCTTTGCAAACTTTTGGCACCCCTCTATAAGAATGCCTTCAAGATTGCCAATAGGACAATAGACAGAGAAGACAAATTTGTCAAGGAGTTCAATTTCTTTCTTCTCCAAATTCAATTGTCTCCAGTATCTCTCCATGAGTGGCATCCACTTTCTCACAGACCACATGAATCAGGTCTTTAGGTAAGCAAGAATGGAGGACTGGATCAGCTAGAAGAGCAAATTTTCCTCTTCCATTTTAAGGATTAGTACTGCTGTATGCCTGCCAGTCACTCACTGGGAACAAACATTTAGGGAGTCTTTAGAATATGGAAGTTATGTGTAGTGATTCAAAGTCTCAAATGAGCACTCCTGAAGCAGAGAATTGAAGTGAAGTAAGGAGTAGGTCAGATCTGGACAAGAAGAGTTGTAATTCATGGAATCATGGCCAACCAATTGACCAGAAATGGAACAGGAAGTGAGAATATAGTTAGGAATCAGGAGACTCACCAGGAATGTGTGGAGGTAAGCTCTGTTCCAAGATCTTTGGAAAGATTTTTCTATCTCCCCCTTCTTTTCCATGAGTGGAGAGTTTTGAGCCAAGTAGTGTTGAGTACACAGAAAAATGAGGCAGGGGGGAGGGAGGAGGTTGTGCCTGTAAAGGAGAGCATGAGTAATTGTACAGAGGCTAGTATGGAATGAAGCCTTGAGTGTGCCTACAAGTAATGTCCCTAGGTCCTGTCAGGAGTCTCATAGCATGGAACTTCTTCTATGTATTTCCTGGTCTTACTGGCTAAACTGGTTTTCTGCTTGAGACTGAGGGCAGGAGATCAGCTATGGGTTTGAACTGTCTAAGCTGATTCCAAAAGGAAGCACCAGAGATAATATCTTTGATCATTTGGGCACACTGAGCTTGGGTTACCTGGTCCCTTCTGAGACATTGAAAACCCTACCCCATGCTCTCCATCATCATATGCCAGAAATAACCCTCTGGGCTCCTCTACCCCTAGGTGCCTGATGATGCCCTTGGAGACCCTCTCCATCACCCACTACCAAATTTCTCAGTCAGACTTGTATTCCTTCTCCTGCTGTCAGAATCTCTTTCAGCTAAAATATCTGGAGATGATAGGTGTGGTCTTAATGGATTTGGATCTATGACTCTGAGAGGTCTCCTTGAGAAAGTGGCAGATACTCTTGAAACTTTGGATTTTCAGGGGTGTAGGATGAAGAACTGCGAGGTCAGTGACCATCTACCTGCTCTCACACAATGCTCTCAGCTCACAAATGTCAAGTTCTACAACAATGCCTTCTCCATGCCCATCCTGAAGGACTTTTTGCAGCACCCAGCTAACTGGAGCAAGATAAATGTGGAACAATACCCTGCCCATCTGGAGTGCTATGATGAGTTGGCTCATGTCTCCAGAGAAAGATTTGCTCATGTTTCTCAAGAGTTCATTGATACACTGAGGACAATAACACAGACTGAGAGCATCTCTTTTGCTACAGATATCTGCCACAAATGTCGTGAGTGCTGTGTCTATGGCCAAAGTGCCAAATTTTGTGGCTGCTGGCAGTAAACATGGATACAGGACTTCTGGATGTGAATAAATGAAGGCTTGGGACACATGTCTCATTCAGGGTCCTCAGAGACTGTGACGTTAGATACTGCCCAAGGGTTGGAAACAAAAGTATGTACAGTGACTGGGATCTTGGAGGCTGAGCTTGACATGGGGAAGTCAGATGGACTGAGGGAATAGGGTCCTTGTGGAATCAGAAAGGCAGCTTGGCAGTTTTAAGTAGCTGCTGCCAGGACAGATTAACTAGGTGCTTTGTCATGGACTTGTGAATGTTTTGTTCTCCACTGTAATATTTAGTGAATAAATAGAACATGGGTTCTTTGTTTAGATATCATTACTGTTGTCTGATGGAAGAAAGTATCTAAATTTAGGGATTCTACAACAAATAGTCCCTGAGAAGAGTTAAACTGAAGACATTGATGCCAGGCATGTCAGGATTCAAAATCTTGGGTAGGTGGATAAAGTTATCAGCTAAGGTGGTTCGCATATGGATATGTAGGTTGGCCTGTGGTACAGAAGAAGTCATGAAAACAACCTCTATGTCTCTCACACTCCTTTATTCTTCCTCCCTCAACACCCTGTCTCCATGTCTGCCTGTAGACATAGCTGGAATTTTTGCTTGGAACCTGTGAACCTGTTGGAAGTTTGCTCACAATAAACTCCTTCCATTCCCTTCAGAAAAACAAACAAATAAAAACATGCAAGAACCCATAGATGAAGAGAGATGACTCATGTTTTAAGAGCACATATGGCTTTAAAAGAGGACCAACCAAAGTTTGATTTCTGTGCTCATATCATCAGGTGGCTCTAAACTGGAACTCAGGCTTTAGGTGGTAGGCCCGTTTGTTCAGACCTCTGTGGATTCCAGCTTATACATGTCCAATAAGCACAGTACATATGCATATACACCTAACTGAGGAAGCCTTGGAAACAACCCTCCATCTCACAGGAGTTTAAAAAAATGAACTAACTAATTAAAATGGAGATGTGCAGTAGCAGGGAGCTTGCCTGACTTTTGTGTGCCTCCAATGTTATTCCTCTACACCACACAATAAAGAGACGATGTAGAGTTTCAGGTGTGTCCATTGGGCTCCATTGGTGAGCATAGCCTAGATTGCTCTGGGGTCCAGTTTGAGGTCTGCAGCATGGATGAGTGAAAAAATCCAAGGGATTTGTCTTAGGACACTGTCTGTCAGACAGTCTGTCTGTCTGTCTATCCATCTATTGTATGTATGTATGTATGTATGTATGTATCTATCTATCTATCTATCATCTATCTATCTATCTATCTTTATATTTATCTATCTTTATATCTATCTATCTGTCTGTCTGTCTATCCATCTATTGTATGTATGTATGTATGTATCTATCATCTATCTATCTTTATATTTATCTATCTTTATATCTATCTATCTGTCTGTCTGTCTGTCTGTCTGTCTGTCTGTCTATCTATTCTATGAGGCCACAGTCATGCTGATACCCAAACCACACAGTGATGACTCTACAAATAAATGAGATAGAATTTCAGACAAATTTTTCCATATGAATACTGATATAAAATACTAAATAAAACAATGGGAATCAAAATTGAAGAGGGCATGATCCCGTAGGCTTTATTTAAACGATGCAGCAATGGTTCAACTTAGGAAAATACACCAGTATAATCCAGCATATAAAGAAACAAGAAACAAAAATCAAAAGGACACATGGTCATCTCATCACATGCTGGAAATTTCTTTGTCAAAATCCAGCACCCTTTCATGATAAAAGTGCTGTAGAGACCAGAGATAAAATGCATATACCTAAACACAAAGAACACAATATACAGCTGTAAGACTCGACCAGTCTTAACTTACTGGACCCCTTGAGTGGACTACTAGGAGACAGAAATAGATGCAAAATGCAAGAGGAATTTTTATTAAAACCAGCATGCTGGAGCCGCTCTTCACATGAAGTGAGAACAACCATGACCCTCGTGCTGCATGGGCCTTTATACCCTCCTCAAGGCTGCTGCCACTAAGCACAATGTGATTGGCAGAACTGTGTTACATTCAAACTAATCATGTGTTAGGTGATGAGGTAGGTGGTCAACAGTCAGTCCTTCGGAATGTGTCCCCACCCTTAGGTCAGTCTCCTCCTCCCCTTTGTGGTCTGAGGAATGTAACTCAGAGTCTAACATTTTAAGATCTGTTGAGTTAACTCTTTCACAGTAAGCTGATAACCAACACTAATTTAAGTTGAGAGAATGGTGAAGCAGTTCCACTAATGTCAGGGACAATATAAGGCAGTCCACTAACTCCGTATATATTCAATATAGAATTTCCTGGTCTACCTAGAGCTATAATACAACTAATGCCAATTGAGGGGAACAAGTTGAAAAGGAAGAAGTCACAGAATCTCTATTCACAGATGAATTTATAGTATAAATAAAAGACCCTTCAAATTCTACCAGAGCACTGGTACAGCTGATAAACTCCTTTTTTAAAGTGGCCAGATAGAAAGTTAACTCAAATAATTCAGAAGCCCTCCTTTACACAAATGATAACCAGGATAAGAAAGAAATTAGGAAAACAACATCCTATAAAACAGCAAAAATAATATGAAATTTATTGGTGTAATTCTATCTGAGCAAGCAAAAATACCTGTATGAAGAGAACTTCAAATTTCTGAAGAATTAAATTGAAGAAACCATTAGAAGAGGCAAAGATCTCATGATCCTGCAATCAGAAAATTAACGTAGTACAAAATGCCATCTCATCAACAGTAATGCACTGATTCAAAGCAATTCCCATTGAATTCCAACAGAATTCTTACAGACCTTAAAGGAGCAATTCTCTACTTCATATGGAAAAATTAAAAACAGGATAGTGAAAACAATCCCCTACAATAAAGAACTTCTAATGTATCACCATCCCTGATCTCATGTTGTACTACATAACCATATTAAAATAAAAACTGCATAGTATTGGCAGGAAAACAGATAGGTTGATCAAGGGAATACCCCTGAAGACTCAGACATAAACCCACACAACTATCAACCATTGACACTTGGTTTTTAACAGAGAAGGCAAAAGTGACATTGGGGGAAAAAAAAGTATCTTTGTCAAATGGTGCCTGTCTAACTGGATATCTGCATGTAGAAGAAAGCTAGTTGCTCTGTATTTATCATCCTCCAATACTCTCAAGTCCAATTGATCAAAGACCTTAACTTAGAATTGGATACAGAATACTTAATACAAGAGAAAGTGGGGGATTAGCCTGGAACACATTGGTACAGGAGATAACTTCCTGAACAGAAACCCATAGCTCAGTCAGTAAGATAAACAATCAATAATGGGATTAGATGAAACTGAAAAGCTTCTATAGGGCAAAGGAGTGCATCAGCAGGCCAATATGGCAGTCTAAAGATTGGAAGAAGATTCTCACCAACCCAACATCTGACAAAGGGATGATATCTAAACACTGTAAATACCACAAAAATTAGATATCCACAAATCAAATACCCCAATTTAAAAATGAGTGCAGAATATTTCATCAGAGGAATCACTACTTGCTGAGAAGCACCTAAATAAGTGTACAACATTCCAAATCATCAGAGAAATGCAAATCACAATGACTTTTGAGATTCCATCTTACATACATCAGAATGACTAAGATCACAACCTCAAGTGACAGCTCATGTTGGGGAGATTATGGAACAAGGGGAACACTTCTCCATTGCTGCTGAGAGTGCAAACTTGGACAACTACTTGTGAAATCAATCTGGCAGTTTCTCAGAAATTTGAGAATCGCTCTACCTTCTAGACCCACCTTTACCACTCTTAGACCTATACCCAAATAGGACCCACAATACCAAAAGGAAACTTGCTCAACTATGTTCACAGCAGCCGGCCATCTACTGAAGACAACATACTTTCTAAAACACAGCAGAACTGATGCAATATGAACTCAGAGAGACTGAAGCAGTTTGCACAGGGCATGCAGGAGTTTGCAGCACATGACATGACAATGTTGAGGGAAGAAGTAGGCACAAGTTCCCATTCCCAGCAGCTATCTCCAATCTATTAAGTCTTGAGTACTCCAGTCAAATGGAGTCTCCATGTGGAACCAAATCTCACTATTAAGGGAAGCAGAATGACCAGTAGTAGGTGCTAACACAAAGCAAACTCAAAGGCATTTTGGCAGTTCTGTGTCTAAGAAGCATGTGTCAGGCCCTTTTGTTAATTTATTTTGTTTTGCTTTTAGATTACAGGTCCTTTGCTTGTGTATTACAGATGGAAATTTCTGGTTTTTATTGGATTCAGGTGTCTTTGAATTTGCTCTGTATCTCTAAGGGGTTTTTGTTGCTTTGGTGGTTGTTTTTATTTTGATTTATTTCTTTATGGCTCTCCTTTTCTTTTGGTTTATTTATTTTGTCCTGGTCCATCTTGTGTGTTTTTCTTTTCTTTTGGTTTTCTTTTCTTCTTCTTCTTCTTCTTCTTCTTCTTCTTCTTCTTCTTCTTCTTCTTCTTCTTCTTTTGTTTATTTGCTGATTTCTTTGCTTTTCAAGACAAGGTCTCTGTAACTCACTTAGTTGACTAGGCTGGATGTCTTCCTGCCTCTTCCTCCCAAGTGCTCAGATTACAATTGTGCACCACCACACCTAACTTTGTCTCAGGATTCTTTAAGTGACTATTTCTTTTCTTAGGAGAGACACAAGTGTTGTGAATTGTGATGGAAGAGAGGGTGGGGATGATCTCAGAAGAGTTGGTGGAGGAGAAGGTAAAATCACAACATAGCGTATGAAAAAAATATTTTCAGTAAAGGAAAATCAAAGAAAAGTGGCTGGAGATATGACTGAGCAGTTAAGAGCACTGGCTGCTCTAACAGACACCTCAGGCTCATTTCCCAACATTCACGGGTAGTTCCTGTGTGCTGTGTTCCCGGTGCTTTTAACTCCTGAACCATGTCTTCAGCCTGTATGCGGTCAACATGAAGAAGGGTCAGTTTGGCACATTGTCTACAGATGATGCTACCAAGATAGGAGCCAGACAGGCTGAAGGTTTTTACTACACAAAGAGGCAGAGATAGAGTCTACTTTATTTTGCATGTAGCCTGGATTATACCTGCAAACTATTTCACATAGGCTGCCATAGAGAATGTTGTGCCAGGGAAATGTTAGTGATCTTGGAAAAAAACAGAGAAGCCAATCTGATGCAACTCACAGCAGGATCTTTATTCTACTGGAGCTAACTCAGATTCCGCCACCACCAAAACTGTCCTGAGTGTTGCTGGTGCATTGGGGGGCCTCAGCTAGCTTGATTAGAGGAAAAACTCTGCTGTGAGTTGCATCAGATCAGCTCTGTCTGGTACTGGGTGTTCACTACCTTTTCCCTGGAACAAGATTTTGGCATGGTGGCTGGGAACTTCCCCATGAAGCACAGAGCTACCTATCTGGAGGGTTTTGAAGAAGGCACAACTAGTCTAGGTATTTGCGTCTTTATGTTTGTAACAATGTGTTATACTTCCTTCTTTCTCCCTTTCTGAGTGCTGAATTTGCCTGAACTTTCTCTGTGAGATCTGAAGAATGGAATGGAAACTTGTGAAGAGGTAAATGTATAACTCTTCCAACCCTTCCAAGATGATTTATTTGTATGGAACCTGGTGGCTTCTGTTGCCATGGTAATTCTTTTAGGTTTGAGCCATGCTGAGTAATCTGAGTGTCAGAAGTTTTCCATGTGGCCTGAGCAGGTGAATACTCGCACATTGGCGAAAAGGATTGTGATTTGTGTGGCACCTAATTTATCTGAATGTTAGAAACTTTTTGTGAGATCTACAGAGTATAATGAAAACTTGTGTAAAGATAAATGACTTATGTTGCCATGGTGATTCTTCCAGGTCTGAGTAAACATTTGCGCAGTACTGAGGGTTTTCATGTGTGTGTGATACCACCTCCTGGTTGGTTCTTGTTACTGCGGCTGTATCTTTTTCTTACAGGTTTGAATAGTACCACAGTCTTCTTCTGGAGCGCCACCTTCTGGTTATTTCATGCTAATATAGGCTGGTTTTTTTTTTTTTCTTTTTTCTGGTTTTGGTTTTTGTTGCTGGTTGTCTCTGTTCATAGATTCTGAGTGGCACCACATCTAGAATGTCAGCCCGGAAAGCTGAACTGTCAGCTCTGACCAAGGCGTTAGAGCTGAGAAAAGACAGGAGACACAGATAGGCAGTGTGCCTTTACTACCTCCCATGTCTTTGGGGCTATTTATAGGGAGAGAGGCCTTCTTGTGGCAGATGGAAGGACTAAACTCCATTCCAGAGGGTAACAAGACAGTCCAGTGGGTGGGCCTAGAAACTGGGCACCTCATGTCCTTGATTGCACTAGACCGAGGAGATCCCAAACTCTCTGACCAGACAGAAGATGTGATCTGGACCAAAATTCTGCCCATGTCTCAATGTCATAAGAGATGATGGAGGATACTAATTTGTAAACAACTGAAATTGTTAAAAACTGTAAGGCCTGTCAATTGGCTAATGTGGTCGCCAATGAGAAGAACCCAGTACTCAATACTGGAGCACCCAGCCAGGAGTCTGTCAGGAAATGGACTTCACAGAGATAAAAATAGGAAAATTTGGATAAGAATATTAGCTGGTATTTATAGATACCTTTTTAGGATGGGCTGAGGCTTTCTCAACTAAACTAGAGACTGGGCAGATGGTAACAAAGAAACTACTAAAAAATAATCTTTTTTTAGATTTTTCAAAAAGATTAATTAATTAATTAATTAATGTGTTTATTTATTTATATTATGTATATGAGAACACCATAGCTATCTTTAGACATACCAGAAGAGGGCATCAGATTCCATTACAGATGGTTGTAAGCCACCATGTAGTTGGTAGGAACTGAACTCAGGACCTCTGGAAGAGCAGTCAGTGCTCTTTTATTTTTTTTAAAGAGTTCTAACACAATCAGAAATAATATTTTATTAGAAATATTCTTTATTTACATTTCAAATGTTGTCCTCTTTCCTGGTTTCCCCCCTGAAAACCCACTAATCCATTCCTGCTTCCCTGCTCACCAATCCACCCACTCCCGCTTCCCTGACCTGGCATTCCCCTATACTGGAGCATCGAGCCTTCTCAGGACTAAGGGCCTCTCCTTCCTTTGATGTTCAACAAGGCCATTCTCTGCTGTATATGCATCTGGAGTCATGGGTCCCTCCATGTGCACTCTTTGATTGATGGTTCAGTCTCAGGGAACTCTGGGGGTACTGGGCGGTTGATACTGTTATTCCTCCTATGGTGCTGCAAACCCTTTCAGCCCCTTGGATCCTTTCTCTAGCTCCTCCATTGGGGACCTTGTGCTCAGTTCAATAATTGACTGAGAATGTCCCCCTATGTATTTGTCATACACTGGCAGAGCCTCTCAGGTGACAGCTATATCAGGCTCCTGTCATCAAGCACTTGTTGGCATTCACAATAGTGTCTGGGTTTGGTAACTGTATATGGGATGCCCTAGGTGGGGCAGTCTCTGGATGGTCTTTTCCTCAGTCTCTGCTCCACACTTTGTATCTCCTTCTATGGGTATTTTGTTCCTCCTTCTAAGAAGGACCAGAGTAACCATACTTTGTTCTTCCTTCTTCTTGAGCTTCATTTAGTCTGTGAATTGTATCTTGGATATTCTAAGCACAATCAGAAATATTAATAGTTAAAAGAGAAAATATGGTTATAAGAGAAAACAGATAGAATCAAAGATTATAACAACTTACAATGTACAATGTAGACATTGAAGAATGAGTGAAGAACCAACATAATTTAAACAGTATACTCAAAAGAGGAAAACACATCAAAAATCTTTTAAGAAATTTTTTTTTAGCCATTTGCAGCAGGGAACCAGACAGCTCCATAGCCTTCTGTGCTTAGCCCACCAGGAGAGAGTGATCTCCCAGCAGCGATTTCACTTCTGAGTGTAGAGGTGAGATCTCCACTTTCTCTCTGGAGGGGTACAGCTAGGAGCACACAAGGCATATGATCAGTGGAGCAGCTGGGACAGGAGTCTTCCCTTCCAGCCGCCATTTGCAGCAGGGAACCAGACAGCTCCATAGCCTTCTGTGCACAGACCCTGCCAGAAGAAAGTTTGTCTCCCAGGAGTACAGACACAGGCTTACAGGCCCATAGGAGGGGCAAGCTCCAGCCAGAGACAACAAGACCAACTAACACCAGAGATTACCAGATGGCGAAAGGCAAGCACAAGAACCCTATCAACAGAAACCAAGGCTACTTGGCAACATCAGAGCCCAGTTCTCCCACCACAGCAAGTCCTGTATACCCCAACACACTGGAAAAGCAAGAGTTGGATTTAAAATCTCATCCCATGATGCTGTTAGATTATATCAAGAAGAACATAAATAACTCCCTTAAGGAAATACAGGAGAACATGGGTCAAATGGTAAAAGCCCTTAAAGAGGAAACACAAAAATCCCTGAAAGAAATACAGGAGAGCATGGGTGAACAGGTAGAGGCCCTTAAAGAGGAAACACAAAAATCTCTTAAAGAATTACAAGAAAACACAAACAAACAAGTGAAGGAACTGAACAAAACCATCCAGGATCTAAAAATGGAAGTAGAAACAATAAAGAAATCACAAAGTGAGACATCTCTGGAGATAGAAAATCTTGGAAAGAATTCAGGAGTCATAGATGCAAGCATCAACAACAGAATACAAGAGACAGAAGAAAGAATCTCAGGGGCTGAAGATACCATAGAAAACATTGACTCAACAGTCAAAGAAAATGCAAAATGCAAAAAGCTCCTGAGCCAAAACATCCAGGAAATCCAGGACCCAATGAGAAGACCAAACCTAAGGATTATAGGTATAGAAGAGGGTGAAGATTTCCAACTTAAAGGGCCAGTAAATATCTTCAACCAAATTATAGAAGAAAACTTTCCTAACCTAAAGAAAGAGATGTCCATGAACATACAAGAAGCCTACAGAACTCCAGATAGACTTGACCAGACCAAAAATTCCTCCCGGCACATAATAATCAAAACACCAAATGTACTAAACAAAGAAAGAATTTTAAAAGCAGTAAGGTAAAAATGTCAAGTAACCTGTAAAGGCAGGCCTATCAAAATTACACCAGACTTCTCACCTGAGACCATGAAATCTAGAAGATCCTGGGCAGATCTCATACAGACCCTAAGAGAATACAAATACCATCCCAAACTACTATACCCAGCAAAACTCTCAATTACCATAGATGGAGAAACCAAGCTATTCCATGATAAAACCAAATTTACACAATATTTTTCCACAAATCCAGCCCTACAAAGGAAATAGATGGAAAACGCCAACACATGGAGGGAAACTACACCCTAAAAAAAGCAAGAAAGTAATCTTGTCCCAACAAACCCAAAAGAAAGTAACCACACAAACACAAAAATAACATCAAAAATAACAGGAAGCAACAATCACTATTCCTTAATATCTTATAACATCAATGAACTCAATTCCCCAACCAAAAACATGGTCTAACAGAAATATTTTTCATGTGAATCTTCAATTTTATCAAAAAATGTTTGTGATTCCTCTTTCAATTTAGTAATGTTTTTTATGTCTACCATTTTAACTGTAGTATTTTCAATGGTAATCTGTAATTTTAACATTTTTCTATATATTTGTTCAATTTTATCAGAAATATTTTCCATGTAAATCTTCAATTTTGTCAGAAAATATTTATAATTCCACTTTCAAGCAATTTAGGAATACTTTTATGCCTACCATTTTATCGGTATAATTGTTCATGATAATCTTCAATTTTAATGTTTTTCTATATTTTTCTTCAATTTTATCACAAATATTTTCCATGTAAATCTTCAATTTTATCAGACAATGGCTATAATTTTACTTCCAATCAACTTAGGAACATTTTTATACCTACCATTTTATCTGTATAATTTTCCATGAAATAGTCAGTTTTAACATGTTTTTCTGTATATTTCTTAAATTTTATCAGAAATAGTTTCCCTGTAGATCTTCAATTTTATCAGAAAATGTTTATAATTCCACTTTCAAAAAACTTAGGAATATTTTTATGCCTACCATTTTATCTGTATAATTTTTCCTTGAAAGTCAATCTTAACGTGTTTTCCTATATATTTCCTCAATTTTATCAGAGATATTTTCCATGTATATTTACACAATGGAATACTACTCAGCAATTAAAAACAATGAATTCATGAAATTCTTAGGCAAATTGGGAACATTGGGAGGGAAGAGGGCTTATGGGACTTTCAGGGAAGGGGGAACCTGGAAAGGGGAAATCATTTGAAATGTATATAAAGAATATAGAAAATAAAAAAAAAGTGTAAAAAATATAGTAACTGCCAAAAAAAACGAAAAAAATTTTAGCAATTGATTTTTTATTTTTTTATTTTTATTTTTTTATTGAATATATTCTTCAATTACATTTTAAATGTTATACCCCTTCCCGGTTTCCCCCCTCCCCAAAACCCCCAACCCATCCTCCCACCTCCTGCCTCCAAGAATATGCTCCTCCACCCAACCCACTCCCATGAACCCCACTCGAATTCCCCACACTGGGGCCTCTATTGAGCCTTCACAGGACCAAAGACCTCCTTCCACTGATGCTCGACAAGGCATTCCTCTGCCAATCTTTTGGCTGGAACCACATGTATCCCTTGGTTGATGGCTTAGTCCCTGGGAGCCCTTGGGCATCTGGTTGGCCTACATTGTCGTTCTTCCCATGGGGCTGCAACACACCCCCCTTCCAGCTCCTCCAACTCCTCTATAGTGAACCCGACGATCAGACAAATGGTTGTCTGCTAGTATTCACCTCTGTATCTGTAAGGCTCTGGCAGGGCCCCTCCAAAAGACAACCATAAATGGCTCCTTTCTTGTCATCCATAGTAGTTTCAGGCTTTGGTGACTGTTTATAGGCTGACTCCCCAGGTAGGACAGTCTCTGGGTGGCCTTTCCTTCAGTCTCTGTTCCACTCTTTGTCTCCATAGTTGTTCCTGTGATTATTTTTTTTCTCTTTCTTAGATGAACCAAATCACCCCCACTTTGGTCTACCTTCTTCATGATCTTCCTGTGGTCTGTGAATTGTAACATGTTTATTTTGAGCTTTTGGACTAATATCCACTTATCAGTGAGTGCACACCATGTGTGATCTTTTGTTCCTGGGTTACCTTACTCAGGAAGACATCTTCTAGCTCCATCCATTTGCCTAAGAATTTCATGACATCACTGTATTTAATGGCTGAGTAGTATTCCATTGTGTAAATATACCACAATTACTGTATCCATTCCTCTGTACCCCATTTTTAATAGGGTTATTTGATACTCTGGAGTCTAACTTCTTGAGGTCTTTGTATACATTGGATATTAGCCCTCCATCGAATGTAGGATTGGTAAAGATCTTTTCCCAATCTGTTGGTTGCCGTTTTGCCCTATTGACAGTGTCCTTTGCCTTACAGAAGCTTTGCAGTTTTATGAGGTTCCATTTGTCGAGTCTTGATCTTAGAGCATAAGCTATTGGTGTTCTGTTTAGGAAATTTTCCCCTGTGCCCATATGTTCAAGGTTCTTCCCCACTTTCTCCTCTATAAGCTTCAGTGTATCTGGTTTTATGTGGAGGTCCCTGATCCACTTGGACTTGAGCTTTGTACAAGGAGATAAGAATGGATTGATTTGCATTTTTCTGCATGCTGACCTCCAGTTTATCTAGCACCATTTGTTAAAAATGCTGTCTGTTTTTCCACTGGATGTTTTTAGCTCCTTTGTCAAATATCAAGTGACCATAGGTGCATAGGTTCATATCTGGGTCTTCAATTCTATTCCATTGATATTCCTGCCTGTCTCCGTATCAATACCATACAGTTTTTATCACTATTGATTTGTAGTAGAGCTTGAGGTCAGGGATGGTGATTCCCCCAGCAGATCTTTTGTTTTGAAGAATAGTTTTCGCTATCCTGAGTTTTTTTTTTTATTCCAAATGAATTTGCAGATTGCCCTTTATAGCTCTATGAAGAAGTGATTTGGAACCTTACATCTTCTGAGATCTTCTATGATTTCTTTCTTCAGAGGCTTGAAGTTCTTGTCATACAGATCTTTCACTTGCTTGGTTAGAGTCACACCAATGTATGCAATATTATTTGTGACTGTTGTAAAGGGTGTCATTTCCTTAATTTCTTTCTCAGCTTGTTTATCCTTCAAGTAGGGGAAGGCTACAGATTTGTTTGAGTTAGTTTTATATCCAGCCACTTTGCTGAAGTTGTTTATCAACTGTAGCAACTCTCTGGTGGAATTTTTGGGGTCGCTTAAGTATATGATCATATCATCTGCAAATAGTGATACTTTGATGTCTTCCCTTCCAATTTGTATACTGTTGACCTCCTTTTGTTGTCTAATTGCTCTGGCTAGGACTTCGAGTACTATATTGAATAGATAGGGAGAGAGTGGGCAGCCTTGTCTGGTCTCCAATTTTAGTGGAATTGCTTCAAGATTCTCTCCATTTAGTTTGATGTTAGCTACTGGTTTACAGTATATTACTTTCAGTATGTTTAGGTATGGGCCCTGAATTCCTGATCTCTCCAAGACTTTTATCATGAAGGAATGCTGAATTTTGTCAAAAGCTTTTTCAGCATCTAATGAAATGACAACGTGGTTTTTTTCTTTGAGTTTGTTAATGTAGTAGATTACATTGATGGATTTCCATATATTGAACCATCCCTGCATCCCTGGGATGAAGCCTACTTGATCGTGGTGAATTATTGTTTTGATGCATTCTTGGATTCAGTTGGCCAGAATTTTGTTGAGAATTTTTGCATCAATGTTCATAAGGGAAATTGGTCTGAAGTTCTCTTTCCTTATTTTGGTCTTTGTTTGGTTTAGGTATAAGCGTTATTGTGACTTCATAGAATGAATTAGGTAGTGTTCCTTGAGTTTCTATTTTGTGGAATAGTTTGAAGAGTATTGGTATTAGCTCTTCTTTGAAGATCTGATAGAATTCCCCACTAAACCCATCTGGTCCTGGGCTTTTTTTTGTTGGAAAACTATTGATAACTGCTTCTATTTCCTCAGGATTTATGGGACTATTTAGATGGTTTATCTGATCCTGTTTTAACATTGGCACCTGGTATGTATCTAGAAAATTGTCCATTTCATCCAGATTTTCCAATTTTGTTGAGTATAAGCTCTTGTAGTAGGATCTGATTATTTTTTGAATTTCTACAGTTTCTGTTGTTATGTCTCCCTTTTCATTTCAGATTTTATTAATTTGGGTAGTGCCTCTGTACCCTCTGGTTAGTCTGGCTAAGCATTTATCTATCTTGTTGATTTTCTCAAAGAACCAGCTCCTGGTTTTGTTGATTCTTTGTATGGTTCTTTTTGTTTCTATTTGGTTGATTTCAGCCCTAAGTTTAATTATTTCTTGCCATCTACTCCTCTTGAGTGCATCCACTTCTTTTTGTTCTAGAGCTTTCAAGTGTGTTGTCAAACTGCTAGTGTAAGCCCTCTCCAACTTCTTTTTGGAGGCACTTAGAGCTATGAGTTTTCCTCTTAGCACTGCTTTCAATGTATCCCATAAGTTTTGGTATGATGTGTCCTCATTTTCATTAAATTCTACAAAGTCTTTATTTTCTTTTTTATTTCTTCCTTGACCAAGCTATCATTGAGAAGAACATTGTTCAAAGTCCACGTGCATGTGTGCTTTCCATTGTTTTTATTTGAACTCAAGACCAGCCTTAGGTCATGGTGATCTGATAGGGTGCATGGAATTATTTCAATATTCCTGTATCTGTTGAGACCTGTTTTGTGACCAATTATGGTCAGTTTTGGAGAAGGCACCATCAGGTGCTGAGAAGATGTATTCTTTTGCTTGAGGATGGAATGTTCTATAAATGTCTGTTAGGCCCATTTGGTCCATAACTTTAGTTAGTTTCTCTGTGTCTCTGCTTAGTTTCTGTTTCCATGATTTGTCCATTGTTGAGAGTGGGGTGTTGAAGTCTCCCAGTATAATTGTGTGGGGTGCAATGTGTGGTTTGAGTTTTAGTAAGGTTACCTTTATGAATGTGAGTGCCCTTGCATTTGGAGCATAAATGTTCAGAACTGAGAGTTTATCTTGGTAGATTTTTCCTTTGATAAGTATGAAGTGTCCTGTCTTATCTTTTTTGATGACTTTTGGTTGAAAGTTGATTTTATCCAATATAAGTATGGCCACTCCAGCTTGTTTCTTGGGCCCATTTGCTTGGAAAATAGTTTTCCAACCTTTGACTCTGAGGTAATGAGTGTCTTTGTCACTGAGGTGGGTTTCTTGTAAGCAGCAAAATGTTGGGTCCTGTTTGTGTATCCAGTCTGTTAGTCTATGTCTTTTTACTGGGGAATTGAGTCCATTGATGTAAAGAGATATTAAGGAATAGTGATTGCTGCTTCCTGTTATTTTCATTGTTAAAGGTGAGATTGTTTGTGTGGCTATCTTCTTTTGGGATTGTTGAAAGATGATTACTTTATTGCTTTTTCTAGGGTGTAGCTTCCCGACTTGTGTTGGTATTTTCCACCCATTATCCTTTGAAGTTCTGGGTTTGTAGAAAGATATTGTGTAAATTTGGTTCTGTCATGGAATATCTTGGTTTCTCCATCTATGGTAATTGAGAGTTTTGCTGGGTATAGTAGTCTGGACTGACATTTATGTTCTCTTAGGGTCTGTATGTCACCTGCCCAGGATCTTCTAGTCTTCATAGTTCCCAGTGAGAAGTCCGGTGTAATTCTGATATGTTTGCCTTTATATGTTACTTGACCTTTTCCCCTTACTGCTTTTAATATTCTTTCTTTGTTTAGTGGATTTGGTGTTTTGATTATTATGTATCAGGAGGAGTTTCTGTTCTGGTCCAGTCTGTTTGGAATTCTGTAGGTTTCTGTATGTTCATGAGCATCTCTTCCTTTAGGTTAGGGAAGTTTTCTTCTATAATTTGGTTGAAGATATTTACTGGCCCTTTAAGTTGGAAATCATCGCTCTCTTCTATACCTATGATCCTTAGGTTTGGACTTCTCATTGTGTCCTGGATTTCCTGGATGTTTTAGGTTACAAGTTTTCTGCATTTCACATTTTCTTCGACTGTTTAGTCAATGTTTTCTATGGTATCTTCAGCCCCTGAGATTCTTTCTTCTATCTCTTGTATTCTGTTGTTGATACTTGCATCTATGACTCCTGAATTCTTTCCAAGGTTTTCTATCTCCAGAAATGTCTTGCTTTTCGATTTCTTTATTGTTTTTACTTCCATTTGTAGATCCTGGATAGTTTTGTTCAGATCCATCACTTGTTTGTTTGTGTTTTCCAGAAATTCTTTAAGGTATTTTCGTGTTTCCTCTTTAAGGGCTTCTACTTGTTGACCCATGTTCTCCTGTGTTTCTTTGAGTGATTTTTGTGTTTCCCTTTAAGGTCTTCTACCTCTTGACCCATGCTCTCCTGTAATTCCCTAAGGGATTTTTGTGTTTCCTCTTTAAGAGTTTCTACTTGCTGACCCATGTTGTCCTGTGCTTCTTTTTTTTTCTTTTTTCTTTTCTTGTTTGTTTGTTTGTTTTGAGACAGGGTTTCTCTGTGTAACCCTGGCTGCCCTGGAACTCACTCTGTAGACCAGGCTGGCCTCGAACTCAGAAATCCACCTGCTTCTGCATCCCAAGTGCTGGGATTAAAGGCATGTGCCACCACTGCCTGGCTAATCCTGTACTTCTTTTTTTTTATTATTTATTTTATTTTATTTTTTTTAATTTACATTTCAAATCATTTCCCCTTTCCCGTTTCCTCCCTCCCCGAAAGTCCCATAAGCCCCCTTCCCTCCCTCTTTTCTCCATTCAACCCCCTCTCGTTTCTCTGTCCTGGCGTTCCCCTACATCCAGTTTTCCAGGACCAGGGGTCACTCCTTCCATCTTCTTAGAAATCTATTGATATGCGGATTGTGTCTAGGGTATTCCGAGATTCTGGGTGAATATCTCCTTATCAGTGACTGCATACCATGTGTGTTCTTTTGTGATTGGGTTACCTCACTAAGGATGATATTTTCAAGATCTGACCATTTGCCTAGGAATTTCGTGAATTCATTGTTTTTAATTGCAGAGTAGTATTCCATTGTGTAGATATACCACATCTTCTGAATCCATTCCTCCATTGAGGGACATCTGGGTTCTTTCCAGCTTCTGGCTATTATAAATAAGGCTGCTATGAACATAGTGGAGCATGTGTCCTTATTGCATGCAGGTAAAGCCTCTGGGTATATGCCCAGGAGTGGTATAGCCGGATCATCCGGGAGTGTCATGCCCAGTTTTCTGAGGAACTGCCAGACTGCTTTCCAGAGTGGTTTTACCAACTTGCAATTCTACCAGCAGTGGAGGAGTGTTCCTCTTTCTCCACATCCTCGCCAACAACTGCTGTCTCCTGTGTTTTTGATCTTAGCCATCCTGACTGGTGTGAGATGGAATCTCAGGGTTGTTTTGATTTGCATTTCCCTAATGACTAAGGATGATGAACATCTCTTTAGGTGCTTCTCAGCCATTAGATATTCTTCAGGTGAGAACTCTTTGTGTAGCTCTGTACCCCATTTTTTAATAGGGTTACTTGCCTCTCTGGAGTTTAACTTCTTGAGTTCTTTGTATATCTTGGATATTAGCCCTCTGTCGGATGTAAGGTTGGTAAAGATCATTTCCCAGTTAGTTGGTTGCCGCTTTGTCTTTTTGACGGTGTCTTTTGCCTTGCAAAAACTTTGTAATTTAATGAGGTCCCATTTGTCTATTCTTGATCTTAGAGCATAAGCTATTGGAGTTCTGTTCAGGAAATTCTCCCCTGTGCCCATATGTTCAAGGTTCTTCCCTAGTTTCCCTTCTATTAGTTTCAGTGTGTCTGGTTTTATGTGGAGATCTTTGATCCACTTAGAATTGAGCTTAGTGCAAGGAGATAAGGATGGGTCAATTTGCATTCTTCTGCATGTTGACCTCCAGTTGAGCCAGCACCATTTGTTGAAAAGGCTATCTTTTTTTTCACTGGATGGTTTTAGCTCCTTTGTCAAAGATCAAGTGACCATAGGACTGTGGATTCATTTCTGGGTCTTCAATTCTGTTCCATTGATCTACATGTCTGTTACTGTACCAATACCATGCAGTTTTTAACACTATTGCTCTGTAGTACAGCTTGAGGTCCGGGATACTGATTCCCCCAGAGGTTCTTTTACTCTTGAGAATAGTTTTAGCTATTCTGGGTTTTCTGTTATTCCAGATGAATTTTTGAATTGCTCTTTCTAACTCTATGAAGAATTGAGTTGGGATTTTGATGGGGATTGCATTGAATCTGTGTATTACTTTTGGTAAGATGCTCATTTTTACTATATTAATCCTGCCAATCCATGAGCATGGCAGATTTTTCCATCTTCTGAGGTCTTCTTCAATTTCTTTCTTCAGAGACTTGAAGTTCTTGTCATACAGATCTTTCACTTGTTTGGTTAGCGTCACGCCAAGATACTTAATATGGTTTGTGGCTATCATAAAGGTATTATTTCTCTTACTTCTTTCTCAGCCTGCTTATCCTTTGAGTATAGGAAGGCTTCTGACTTGCTTGAGTTGATTTTATATCCGGCCACTTTGCTGAAGTCGTTTATCAGCTGTAGGAGTTCTCTGGTGGAGTTCTTTGGGTCGCTTATGTATACTATCATATCGTCTGCAAATAGTGATAGTTTGACTTCTTCCTTTCCAATTTGTATCCCTTTGACCTCTTTTTGTTGTCTAATTGCTCTAGCTAGAACTTCAAGTACTATATTGAAAAGATATGGAGAGAGAGGGCAGCCTTGTCTAGTCCCTGATTTTAGTGGGATTGCTTCAAGTTTCTCTCCATTTAGATTGATGCTGGCTACCGGTTTGCTGTAAATTGCTTTTACTATGTTTAGATATGGGCCTTGAATTCCTGATCTTTCCAAGACCTTTAGCATGAAAGGATGCTGAATTTTGTCAAATGCTTTCTCAGCATCTAATGAGATGACCATGTGGTTTTTTTCTTTGAGATTGTTTATGTAGTGGATTACATTGATGGATTTCCTTATATTGAACCATCCCTGCATTCCTGGGGATGAAGACTACTTGATCGTGGTGAATGATCGTTTTGATGTGTTCTTGGATTCGGTTGGCAAGAATTTTATTGAGTATTTTTGCATCGATATTCATAAGAGAGATTGGCCTGAGATTCTCTTTCTTTGTCGGATCTTTGTGTGCTTTTGGTATTAGTGTCATTGTGGCTTCATAGAACGAGTTGGGTAGTGTTCCTTCTGTTTCTACTTTGTGGAACAATTTGAAGTGTATTGGTGTTAGGTCTTCTTTGAAGGTCTGATAGAATTCTGCACTAAAACCATCTGGACCTGTGCTTTTTTTGGTTGGAAGACTTCCAATGACGACTTCTATTTCTTCAGGGGTTATAGGACGGTTTAGATGGTCTATTTGATCCTGATTTAATTTTGGTATTGGTATCTGTCAAGGAAATTGTCCATTTCCTCAAAATTTTCTAGTTGTGTTGAATACAGATTTTTGTAGTAGGATCTGATGATTTTTTGAATTTCCTCAGTTTCTGTTGTTATCTCTCCCTTTTCGTTTCTGATTTTATTAATTTGGATACTATCTCTGTGCCCTCTGGTTAGTCTGGCTAAGGGCTTATCTATCTTGTTGATTTTCTCAAAGAACCAACTCCTCGTTTTGTTGATTTTTTTTGTATGGTTTTATTTGTTTCTACTTGATTGATTTCAGCTCTGAGTTTGATGATTTCCTGCCTTCTACTCCTCTTTGGTGTATTTGCTTCTTTTTGTTCCAGGGCTTTCAGGTGTGCCATTAAGCTGTTAGTGTATGCTGTCTCCCGTTTCTTTTTGGCGGCACTCAGGGCTATGAATTTTCCTCTTAGCACTGCTTTCATTGTGTCCCATAAATTAGGGTATGTTGTGCCTTCATTTTCATTAACTTTCAAAAAGTCTTTGATTTCTTTCTTTATTTCCACCTTGACCAAGTTACCATTGAGTAGAGCATTGTTCAGCCTCCATGTGTACGTGGGTTTTCTTTTGTTTTTGTTGCCATTGAAGACCACCCTTATTCCATAGTGATCTGATAGGAGGCATGGGATTATTTCTATCTTCTTATATCTGTTGAGGTCTGATTTGTGACCAATTATATGGTCAATTTTGGAGAAGGTACCATGAGGAGCTGAGAAGAAGGTGTATTCTTTAGCTCTAGGATGAAATGTTCTATATATATCTGTTAGTTGCAGTTGGTCCAAGGCTTCAATTAGATTCACTGTGTCCCTGTTTAGTTTCTGCTTTCCTTAACGATCCATTTCAGAGAGCGGGGTGTTGAAGTCACCCACTATTATTGTGTGCGGTGCGATGTGTGCTTTGAATTTTAGTAAAGTTTCTTTTACGAATGAGGGTGCCCTTGCATTTGGAGCATAGATATTCAGAATTGAGAGTTCTTGATGGTGGATTTTTCCCTTGATCAGTATGTAGTGTCCTTCTGTGTCTTTTTTGATGACTTTAGGTTAAAAATCAATTTTATCTGATATTAGGATGGCTACTCCACCTCGTTTCTTGGGGCCATTTGCTTGTAAAATTGTTTTCCAGCCTTTTACTCTGAGGTAGTGTTTGTCTTTGACACTGAGGTGCATTTCCTGCATGCAGCAAAATGCTGGGTCCTGTTTACGTATCCAGTCTGCTAGTCTATGTCTTTTAATTGGGGAATTGAGACCATTGATATTAAGAGAGATTAAGGCATAGTGATTATTGCCTTCTGCCATTCTTGATGCTATCTTTATGTTTGAGTGGTTATCTACTTTTGGGTTTGATTCAAGAAGGTTATTATCTCATTTTTTCCAGGGTGCTGTTTCTTTCCCCGTATTGGAGGTTTCCACCTATTATCCGTTGCAGGGCTGGATTTGTGGAAAGATATTGTGAAAATTTTGTTTTATCATGGAATATCTTGGTCTCTCCATCTATGGTGATTGAGAGTTTTGCTGGGTATAGTAGTCTAGGCTGGCATTTGTGCTCTCTTAGTGTCTGCATGAGATCTGCCCAGGATCTTCTGGCTTTCATAGTCTCTGGTGAGAAGTCTGATGTGATTCGGATAGGTCTTCCTTTGTATGTTACTTGGCCCTTTTCTCTTACTGCTTTTAGTATTCTTTCTTTGTTTAGAACATTCGGTGTTTTGATTATTATGTGACGGGAGGTATTTCTGTTCTGGTCCAGTCTGTTTGGAGTTCTGTAGGCTTCTTGTATGTTCATCGGCATCTCTCTCTTTAGGTTAGGGAAGTTTTCCTCCATAATTTTGTTGAAGATGTTTACTGGTCCTTTAAGTTGCAAATCTTCACTCTCATCTATACCTATAATCCTTAGGTTTGGTCTTCTCATTGTGTCCTGGATTTCCTGGATGTTTTGGGTTACACGTTTTTTGCATTTTCTTTGACTGTTGAGTCGATGCTTTCTATGGAATCTTCAGCACCTGAGATTCTTTCTTCCATCTCTTGTATTCTATTGTTGATGCTTGCATCTATGACTCCTGATTTCTTCCCAAGGTTTTCTATCTCCAAAGTTGTCTCCCTTTGTGATTTCTTAGTTGTTTCTTCTTCCTTTTTTAGTTCCTGGATGGATTTGCTGAGATCCTTCACTTGTTTGTTTGTATTTTCCTGTATTTCTTTAAGGTATTTTTGCATTACCTCTTTCAGGATTTCTTCCTGATGACCCACGTTCTCCTGCATTTCTCTGAGCGATTTTTGTGTTTCCTCCTCATGGGATTCCATCTGTTGATCCATTGTCTCCTGCATTTCTTTAAGCAGTTCTCGTGTTTCCTTTGTAAGGGCATCTAACCGTTGATTCATTTCTTTAAGCAATTGTTGTGTTGCCTCCTTATGGGCATCCGTCTGTTGACCCATATTCTTCTGCATTTCTTTATGCAAATTTTGTGATTCCTTTGTGAGTGCATCTACCTGTTGATTCATCTCGTTAAGCGATTTTTGTGTTGTCTCCTTGTGCGCCTCCATCTTTTGATCCATGTTCTCCCGCATTTCTCTAAGCGATTTTTGTGTTTCCTTTGTAAGGGCTTCTAACCGTTGATTCATGGTCTCCTGTAATTCTTTATGAGATTTATTTGTGTCCTTCTTGTGATCCTCTAATAGCATCATGAGAAGTGATTTTAAATCCAGATCTTGTCTTTCGGGTGTGGTGGGGTATCCAGGACTTGCTGTTGTTGGAGAGTTGGGCTCGGATGGTCCCATATTACTTTGATTTCTGTTAGTAACATTCCTACGTTTGCCTTTTGCCATCTGAATACCTCTGATGTTAGTTGGTCCTGCTGCCACTGGCTGTTGGTTGGACCTCCTGTGAGCCTGCAAAGCTATTTCTGCCCCCCCTGGATTACCAGGATTCCCCTGGCACCGATTTCTGGGGCCTGCCTGCTCCTGAGTGACTTTGGAGCCCTGATGTGCCTTGCCCCAAGTGATCTTATATTGGGGAGACCTTGCACATCCATAGGCTCAGCCTAGTGGATTCATTGAACAGAGGTCGCCAAAGGGAGACTGGTAGGCTCCTGCCCTGTGCAGGGGTGTGTGATCTGTCCTGGGGGGGAGGGGGCGTCCCTCTGCCAGGCAGAAGTCCCACAGCAGAGCTAGCACGCTGGTTACTGCAGATCTGCCCAGCACTTGGGAGCGGCACACACACAAGCCGCCCGAGACCCAAGCGATATTAAGCCTATCTGTCTCAGAACCTGGCTGTCCCAACTTCCCAGTCACTGGAGCAAAGATGGCGGAGTGCACTCTGCACACTCTCCATGGTGCCGCTCACCCTGCAGACGCGATAGCCCGCAGATCTGGCACCCAGACGACCACAGCGCTGACCCGTTCTAGGGCGCAGACGGAAGCCCCAACAGGCCGTGTCCCAAGTGATGTTATATTGGGGAGAGAGAGCCTGGGTACCTGTCTCTTCAGTGCAGTCTGCGGGAACAGAGGTCGCGGAAGGAAAGCTGGTAGGCTCCCGCCCAGTGCTGGATCCCTCTGCCAGGCAGAAGTCCCACAGCAGAGCTGGTGCGCTGGTTACTGCAGATCAGCCCAGCACTGGGAGCCGCATACACACAAGCCGCCCGAGACCCAAGCGATATTATGCCTGTCTGTCTCAGAACCTGGCTGTCCCAACTTCCCAGCCACTGGAGCCTAATCCTGTACTTCTTTAAGGGATTTTTGGGATTCCTTTTTAAGGGCTTCTACCTTTTGATCCATGTTCTCTTGTATTTCTTTAAGGGAGTTATTTATGTCCTTCTTGAAGTCTTCTATAAACATCATGAGATGTGATTTTAAATCCAGGTCTTGCTTTTCTGGTATGTCAGGGTATCCAGGATTTGCTCTTGTGGGTGAACTAGGTTCTGATGATGCCATATTGCCTTGGTTTCTGTTGGTATTGACCTTGCATTTGCCTTTTGCCATCTAGTTTTCTCTGGTGTTAGCTGGTTTTGCTGTCTCTGATTTTGGATTATCTGTCTTGTAAGCCTGTATATATGTACTCCTGGGATTCCTGTTCTCTATGTGCACACGGGTATGTAGGCTCTTCTGGGAGACCAGCTCTCCTGTGCTCCCAGGCCTCTCTGCACTCTAAATGACCTAAGTGCAGCTAGTTCTCTAGGAAGTATCAAGAGATGGTGTTTTCCCTATGGCAGACCTTGCGAGATTCTGCCACAGCAGAAAGAGCAAATGCCCTATGTGCAGTTGGTTCTCTAAGAAGTATCAGGAGCAGTGTCTTCACTGCAGCAGACCTGGCAAGATTCTGCCACAGCAGAAAGGGCAAATGCCCTGAGTGGCTGGTTCACTAGGAAATATCAGGAGATGGAATCTTCACTGCAGCAGAGCAACTGCCCTGAGTGGCTGGTTCTCAACTGCCCTGAGTGTCTGTTTCTCTAGGAAGTATCAGGAGATGGAATCTTCACTGCAGCAGAGCTGACAAGTTTCTGCCCCAGCAGAAATGCAGATGGTGGTGGCAGGGGGACAAGGTTAGAAAGGGATTGCTATTTGGAAGGGCGGGGCTTTTGGTGGTTGCTGGGTTGTGAGTCCTGCTGGGTCCCTGGTGGCAGCTCTGGGCCTCCAGATGTTGGGCTGGGTATTTTTACCAACTGCCCTGGGTGGCTGGTTCTCTAAGAAGTATCAGGAGATAGACTCTTTACTGCAGCAGAGTTGGCAAGGTTCTACCCCAGCAGAAGGGCAGACGGTGGTGGCAGGGAGACAAGGCTCGGAAGGGATTGCTATTCGGAAGGGCGGAGTTTTTCACAGTCAGCGCTCTTAACTGCTGAGCCATCTCTCCAGTTCAAGAAGTTCTTTGAAGGCATGTTTCTTTTAAGTTTATAGGGTTAGACAATGGACCTACATTTGTGTCCCAGGTAAGTTAGAGATTAACTAATATTCTAGGGATTGATTAGAAACTTCATAGTGCTTACAGATCAAAGAGTTCAGGACAGGTGGAGATAAATAGATAAATAGAACCCTAAAAGAGACCTTAACTAAATTAACCTTAGAGACTGACAGTGACTTGGTGACTCTTCTCCCTCTTCATTCTTTATAGAATATAGAACTTCCCATACCAGATGGGAATCACCCTTTTTGAAGTTATGTTTGGTTCACCTACTGACAGAAGTTATTACAGAAATAGATGATTGCTAATTATTACTTGATGACGAATGTGTCCAATGGGTACACAAATGTGTTCATCTTAAACCTTGTGCTTGCCATAAAACAGGCCCACCTCTGGAGCTGCAACAACTTTAGCCCAGAGATTGGGCCCTAGTGAGGAGACATGGCCAGGGTACACTAGAGCTTCATTGAAAGGGTCCCTATGCTACAGAGTTGCAGCGTGGACTCACCAAACATCTGTTTACAGTTGAAGAAAACCCTGGCTAGCAGGAGGAGAATTAAACCCCAAGACTTCCTCCTCTCTCCCACTGCTGAGCCCCTACACATGCCCCAGGGACACCACAAAGACACCCTGTTACTGTTTTCTTGAAGCTTCAGAAAGTCCCATGATTGGGACTTCTAGTCACAAGAAAAACAGGGGATTAAGAAGGAAATCTTTTAAGTTCAGACTCCATTTCAGAGAACCTGACATAAGTTTGAACTCAGGTAACAGGCTGGTACCTAACATTAATTTCCAAGTTGTCCCCCAACAAAACCGAGCCTAGCTCCAGTCTCTAGACTAATCCCCAAATGACCAGAGTTTCCAGGTTACACCCTCAACAAGACCAGTGTCTCCAGGTTATTCCCCCCAAAAATCTGCACCCCCAGGTTACAAGTGCACCCAATGCCTAATGACCACCAATGCAGAGGGGAATAGAAATTAATTTTATGATATGACTCCCAGCACCAGTCAATTATGTTAAAGGCCATGGTAGCTTTCCAATTAGATGCTTGCACATGTACTCTCTGATGCTGCTTACTATAAAGTCTTGGCCTGATATAATTCAAAGCTCTGCCTCCAACCAAAACAGTCCTGTGTGATGCTGGTGCATGGGGATGGGGAGCTAGCTAGTTCAAATAGAATAAACACCCTGCTGTGAGTTACATCAGATTTTTTTCCTGTCTGTGTTCTTGTGGCCCACTAACATTTCCCTGACACTATAAGAAAGGGTACTGGGTTTCAATCCAGGAAAGTTTCTCAATATCCAGACTTGATAAGTGAGATAGTACAGTTCTAGAAGCTCTGAAGTTGGGAGACATAGTACCCTGGAACATGAGAGAGTCAGCAACATGAAGAAGGCTAGCAGCTCCTTAAAGTGAGTCACAGTCTTGAGGACAGGTTGTTAGATGTGCCCTTGACTAGAAGATAACTGATCCATGTTCTACAGTGTCAAGGGGATCCAGTATGGTTGATGCTGAGCAAAGGAGAGTGTCTTCCATTTCTGGTGAGTGTGCAAACTTGTACAACACATTTGGAAATCAATCTGGGTATTTCTCACATATAATTCTACCTCAAGACACAATTATACTACACCTGGTCATTACTCAAAAGATGCTACCCCATAGTACAATGACACTTGCTCGACTATGTTCATAGCACCTTTATTCATAATAACCAAAAACTGGAAGCCACCTACCTGTCCCTCAACCATAGAATGGATAAGGAAAATCTTATCCGTTTATGCCATGGAATACTAATCATCTATTAAAAATAAGGAATATTATGTAATTTTCAGGTAAATGGATAGAACTGGAAAATATCCATTCTGGGTGAGGTAATCCCAACCCAGAAGATATTGCATGTTATGTACTCATACGTAGATAGTACCAAAGAGCACAGGATAACCATGCTACAATCCAAACACCCACAGAATCTAAGTAACAATAGGGTAATATGATTGAATCTCACTAAGAAGGGGAATGAAAATGTATATCAGTAGTGGTTGATTAGAGGGAGCTATAAGGGAGAGGGTATGGGGACAGGAACAGTTTTGGGGATCAGGAGTGGTGGGAGTGGCAGTTGGGGTGAGAATTCTGGGAGAGAGAAAAGCAATCCATGTGGGGGCATCTCAGGGACAAGCCAGAGACCTGGGATGGGGCAGGCTCCTTGGAGGATATGGAATTGGCCATGGCTGAGACCCTGGCACCTGGGGATAAGGAGACTGAAGTGACCACCTCCTGTAGCCAGGCAGGATTTCCAGAGGATGGAGGGGGACACCAACTGTACTGGTTAGTTTTGTGTCAACTTGACACAAGCTGGAGTTATCACAGAGAAAGGAGCCTCCCTTGAGGAAATGCCTCCATGAGAAACAGCTGTAAACATTTTCTCAATTAATGGCAAGGGTGGGAGGGTCCACTGTGTGTGGTGACATCCCTGGGCTGGTAGTCCTGGGTTCTATAAAAAAGCAAGCTGAGCAAGTCAGGGGGAGTAAGCTAGTAGCATCCCTCCATGTCCCCAGCATTGGCTCCTGCTTTCTAACCTGCTTTAGTTCCAGTCCTGACTTCCTTTGGTAATGAACAGCAATGTGGAAGCGTAAGCTGAATAAACCCTTTCCTCTCCAATTTGCTTTTTGGTCATGATGTTTTGTGCAGGAATGGAAACTCTAAGACACCAACCTACCCACAAAACTTTCCATCTAAATTTGCCATGCCTGCCTACAAGATATGCAGGAATAAAGATTGAGTAGAGTTTGAATGAATAGCCAACTAATGACTTGAGAAACTTGAGACCTATCCCATGGAAGAGAGCCAAATCTGACACTATTGATGGTACTTGTTTATGTTTAAGGACAAAAGCCTAGCATAACTGTCATGTGAGAAGGCTCATCTAGCACCTGGTGGCAACAGACGGATACCCACAGCCAAAAAGTATGCAGAATTCATGAAGTCCTGTGGAAAAGTCAGAGGAAAGATTGAGGAAGTCATATGGGGCCAAGTATACCAGAAGGAGATCTACAGAGCCAAGTCATCTGGACAGACTGGGGGTTCACAGAGACTAAACCACCAACCAAAGAGCATTCATCATCTAGACCTAGGCCTCCTAAACATATGGAGCAGATTTGATGCTTGGTCTTAATGTTGGTCTTCTAAAAATCAGAATGGGAATTGTCTCTTATTGAACTTTGTTCCCGCCTTTCGAACCTTTTTCCCTAGCTAGGCTTCCTGATTTGATTTCAGAGGGAAAGGATGCATTCAATCCTGATGCAACTTGGTGTGCAAGGGTGGTATGGTAAATGGTGGGGTGGGGAGTGGTGATCTCCCTTCTCTGGGGAGAATGGAGGCAGGAAATGAGGGAAGGGATGAAAGGGTAAGACAGGGAGGAAAGGAAAGGTAGGATGTGATTAGGTGGTAAAGTGAATAAATAAATTAGTTGATGAAAACCAAAATAAATGATAAATAGGGAGCTAGAATGTTTAATATTATTTAAACTTTGTCCACTGTAAACTGAATAGATAAGTGTTCTCCCTGAAATATGTTAGCAACATATGGTTTCATGGGCCACTCAAAATTGCATTTAAAAACCATGAAATTTGCACATGTTTTGCTATCAGGTAAAGGTCTGAAGATAATTGTGAAGCTTGGTGGAGATAGTATGCACTTATATCTGAAAATTAGTATATGTAAATTATACAAACAATGTTTCAGTCAGAAATTTTCCTACAGTAATAAATAGGTAAGGTTATATTTATTCTTAGTTTCTGATCTTTCTCCCTCTCCAAAATTTATCCTTTTCCTCTCTTATCAATGTATGTGCTATAACCTTATACTATAAAAATTGTTCAGATTTTTATTATTTTAATTTTCATTTATCTATTTGTCACAGCTTTTATTCCATTCCTGAACAGGGATAAGATGAAGTCGAGAGAGACCAGAAGGAAAGTGTGGAAGGATTCTAGCTCCATGTCAAGAAGTTTCTTTAATTTCCATATTAGGTCTTCAGATAAGTAGATAGAATTATATTGCAATTCTACTCTGAAGTCTCAACCTGTAGGGTACTGAGATGACTGTATTGTATTATTACGCCCTGTGTAATGGGGTTCACAGATTCAGTGGACAGATAGATAAACACATTATAAAGTGAAGCACATTCAGACCTTTCTTGGAATGACTCAGGACATTGGTATTGCTTTGGCAGATCTATATCATGACTATGTAAGAAATAAACAAACAAGCAAACCATCAATACACACATTTACACAAAACATTTCAAATATAATGAGTTAAAGATAATGCCAAACTGCTAAGTTTTTATGCAAAAGATACTCGTGATTCCTAGTTATTCTGTATCCATGAGTGCTTTTCACATTCTCAAACATGAGCCCAGAGAGAGGATGGCTCAGTAATTAAGAGTCCTGGATGCTCTTTCAGACAACCTGAGTTCACTAGACAACCACATGGCAGCACACAACAATTGATACAGAGTTCTGATGCCTTTTTCTGTCATGCAAGCCTGCATGCAAATACTATACAAATTTACATAAACTACATACAGAAATTAATATTGTACACTGACAAATTCCTAATTTCCTCTCACTCACCCATGGTGCAGTAGCTCAAACTCTGAAGACCAGAGCACCCTACACTATTACTCACCAACTGAGCTCAATGGACACACTTGAAACTCCAAATGCTCTCTTTACAGAGCTACACAACTGCTACTGATCAACATTCCCATTTCAATTAATGGGCCAATTTTATTTTTTTTATGTAAAATTGAGTACTTTATTTAAAGACTTCTTCAGCTAGGTGTATAGCTACATGTGTATTATGTGAATTCATACATGTGAAAGGCAGGATCCACAGAGGCCTTAAAAAAGGGTTTTATCACCTGAAGCCTGAGTTCCATTTGAAAGCCACCTAATTATTAGCTCTAAAACCAAACTTTCATTCTCTCCAAAAGCAGCATGTGCTCTTAACCTGTGAACAATCTCATTCTATGGGTTGTTTTTATGAAACAACATGAAAGCACATTAATTGTGGAAAAATCTCAGGTGAGTTCACTGGTCCTAGGTAACATGGCCAGGGACCTGGACATTCATACAGGGAGATAAGTTATGGGGGAAGACAGAAAGAAGGAGCCTGAGAGAGGTTTGTTTGTTTGTTTATTGTCTTCCTCTGTACCTTAGGTCAGTCTAGATGTTCATATGTGTCCCATCATAGCTGATAACTTTATCCACCATCCAAGGTTATGAATTGGGACATGCCTAGCATCAATGTGTACATTTTGACTTCTCTCCAGAGGGCATTTGCTGCAGAGTCCTTAAATTTATATGCTTTATTCAATTCAGACAATAAAATGATTTGTAAACAAAGAAGTCATGTTCTATGTGTTTAATAAATGCAGTGTAACAATAAGTATCAATAATTTTATTGTATCAATAATTTTATTGATAGGTTACTATACAGAAAAGGGGTATAATGACTAGGCAGAGGCAGACTTGTTTTTCTTTTTTTTCAACTGAAAATGTAAAATACAATTCTATGTAAAGTAAAGGATTTATGTAACAGAGGGACCTGCATATTATTGGTCACCTTTATATACACTATGGGTACTTTATAGTGTTTGGGAGTCCATGGGAATGAGGCTCTATAGACATGTGGCATAAAGGCTGGATATTGAGGTTCCTGGTAGTCTTATTGAGGCATGATAAAAAGATCAACAGTTCAAAGTCATATTGGAAAGACAGTTTATTTTCCCTATGTTGTCTTCTTCCCTTTAGGCATCTCTGATGGGGACAAGGTAACTTGTAGTCTGAACGTATTGGATGTTGATCATCTGTGATCCAAGAGGTGTGTCTATGTGGCTCACTGTAGTGTAAATGCTTTGTGCATATAACTGATCAGCCACACAAGAGGGTTGTACATCTAGCACAGGAACAGGACAAGGGAAAGAAGGGTCAAGAAAACTTTCATTTTATACATGCCAATTTCACACAGACTTTTGCTTCCCTCAACAGTGTCTTTCCATTCCTGGACCCATTAAAATTTCCTGAACCAGAACCTTGTAGTGAGGTTGGTAACAGTCAAAGATCCTAAAGAGAGACAACATCCAGATTTGTAAGTATACAACAACAAAGTATCTAGTAATTCTATCTGTGCAGAAGCCACATATCAATGCCAAATTGTGTTTTGACTCCATTAGATCCCTGTTCCCACAGTCCATCCAACAGTTCCCCTTGTTAAGTTCAGCCTCCAAGGTACCAGTCACTGTACATCCTTTTGTTTCCAACCATCTGAGCAGTGTCAGAAGCCACAGATTCTGAAGTCTCCAGATGATAGATGTGTCCCAAGCCTATTGTTTATCAAATCCAGAAGTCATATTTTCCAATTTACTGCCAGCAACGACAAAGTCTGGCACCTTGGCCATAGACACAGCACTCACCACATGTAGGACAGTTATTTGTAGAAAAAGAGATGTCCTTGGGCTGCCTTATCATTCTGAGTGTATCCATGAGCTCCCAACAAAGTTGGGCAAATCTTACTCTGGAGACATGAGCCAACTCATCATAGCACCCCAGAGGGGCAGGGTATTGTTCCACATTCATCTTGCTCCAGTTATCTGTGTGCTGCAAAAAGTTCTTCAGGATGGGCATGGAGAAGTCATTGTTGTAGAAGTTGATGTTGGTGAGCTGAGAGCATTGTGTGAGGGCAGGTAGGAGGGCACTGAGCTGAGAGTCCTTCATCCTGCATCCTTGTAAATCCAGATTCTCAAGAGTGTCTGCCACTTTCATGAGGAGATCACTAAGGGGCATAAGGTCCAAGTCTAGTAAGACCACACTTCTCATCTTCAGATGTTTTAGCTGAAATAGGCTCTGACTGCAGGAGAAGGAATCCAAGTCTCTCTGTGAAATTTGGTAGTGAGTGATGGAGAGGGTCTCCAAGGGCATCATCAGGCACCTAGGGAGAGAGGAGACCAGAGGGTTAGTTCTGGCAAATGGTCTTGTAGAGGTTCAACTGGGATGTACACAGTGATAGAAGAAACCAGGTACCCCAAGTCAGTTTGACTAAATGATCCAGTTCATCATCTATGTGCTTCCTATGTGCTCAGTCATGCCAATTCCACAGTTCATCTAATGACCTCACTCTCAAGCTGAACAGCAAGAAGTTCAGATCATTAGCCCAGAAAGCACACAGAAAAACTTTCCTCCCAAGAAATTCCTGACAGTATCTCCATATTTGCTGTGGGCTCACTGAATCTGCATTGTATCATTCCCTCTGTAGCCATGTTTCTCTCTTTTACAGCCCAAGCCATACCCCCTGTCCCATGCACTCAGCACTACTTGGGGTCAAAAAATTTCACCCATGGAAACTGGAGGAAGACAGAAGACTTCTCACAAATCTGAACATATAGCTCATGTTCACACTGTGCTAATGAGTACCCTGACTCCTCACTACACACTCCCCTTCCTCTTCCCTTTCCATTTGATTGGGTGGGCATGATTCCAGGAAGAATTACAACCCATCCTTACTAGATCTGACCTACTATTTACACCAAATCACTTCTCTACATCATGAGTGCTCATTTGAGACACTGATTTAACTTGTAAACTTTCTGTTTTATTACTCAGTATACATGGAAACAAGACATAACTTCCAGAGTATTATGAGTCTCTACATGTTTATTCCTAGTGACTGGATGGCATCATGTACCACTAATCCTTAAGATAAGAGAGACAGATTTTCTTTGGTAGCTGACTCAGCTCTCCATTCTTGCTTACCCTAGGACCTGAATCATATGATCTCTGAGAAAATGTACTCGATTCATGAAGAAATGCTGAAGATAATTGAATTTGGAGAACTGAGAAATAAACTTCTTAATACACTTGACTTCTTGAATTCTTGTTATGTTGAAAGTAGGGAAGGTGATCTTGTGAAGGGGTGCCAGGAAGACTTTTCGAAGATTTCTCATTCGCCCAAAGTAGGGAGCAAAATATGCCAGTTGTAACAGAGTCCACTTGATATTCAGTTCTAATTCTGTGATGCTCTCTGGATCAAAAACATTCAATATTTCTCTGATAACTTTGAGTGACAGACCCCAGATCTTCATCTTTGTACAACAGAAATGTAGGGAGCCCTTTCTTAGCTGAGCCCACTTCAGAAAGTTTGCTTGTATTTCATTGAGGCAAGACCTGATGCACAGGTCAACTATGATCTTCAGACGCTGCCTCAGTGCATATCTGGGTTGGACCTTCAGTACTTGCTTTTTGTCCAAGGTCTCTGCTGAATAGCTGCTGTCCTCTATACCAGCCCATATGTTCCAGAAAGCATGGTGTACATTTCTCAGGTCGAGAACCTGAAGTTTTGTCCTCCTGAAGGTGAAACATATGAATGTCAGCAGACTCTGATTTAGGTTCTACTACATATATCTAAATTTAGCTCTCCCTCCTGCTAAAGTGTATGTTTTTAAGTACCTGATATCCAAGGAGGACTCAGGGATCCTACAGAAACTTTCCCAGGCTTCTGTATACTTGATTACTTTTCTTTCATTAAGATACATTTTATTTCTCCTTAGTCACATTATTAGTGGTTATAGGCTCATTCTACTTATAGGCTATGGCTACTGCAGTCCATATTTAACTCTAATCCATATCCAACTGTCCTCAGTACAAGTAAACAATAGATTTCATGAACCATGTATCCCTGTATGATGATGCCATCAGAAGCATCTGATCTACTTATAACCACGCTAATCTCCCTGACAATGTCCACTGTGTAGTCCAACTGCTCCCTTCTATAGTATTTGGTTACTCCTTACCTGGGGTGGACCTCTCTTTTCAGTTGCATGTCTACTCCATCTAGCACAGACTGAAATGTTTCTAGGTTAGGCATCTTCATCAATGCCCCCACACAGAGACGGGGGAAAGGCCAGGCTGCCACTATTGCCTTCACGAGCTTGGTGTGTCTGCTTATGGAGGCCTCCTTGAACAGATCTGGGAAGGTCCCAGGGGGCAGCTCCTGTAGAGAGGACAGGGGCAAAGCCTCATATTTCACCAGAGTCTGACTTGCCAGCTTCTGGAGTGTTGGTGGGGTCTGAACACTCATCCTTAAGGTTTCCAGTCAGAAGGCTCCTGGAGAAGGAGTCAGAAAAGAATACACTTTCAAGAAAAAGTCTCTAAAATTTCCTCATACATCACATCAACCTTTAAACTTCTGAGGTACTGCTCTGGCAATGCAGAGGTATCAATTTACCTCTTCATCTTAAACTGGTGGTGTAAAGTCAGTCTCCCATACTGACATCATGGGAGCCTCTCTATTACTCAAATGAGTACATAATTTTCAGGTCAAAATATTTCTATGTGTGATTATGTGTGACTCTTTCTTAGAAAAAAATAGAATGAACGAAAGAAAGTTTGAAAAATGGAATTGGACATAGTACTCTGGAAATCAGTATGGTGGCTCCTTAGACAATTTCACATAGTACTACCTGAGGACCCAGCTATACCTGGGCATACATCCAGAAGATGCTCCAACATGTAATAAGGACACATGTTTCACTATGTTCATAACAGCCTTATTTATAATAGGCAGAAGCTGGAAAGAACCCAGATGTCCTTCAACAGCGGAATGGATACAGAAAATGTGGTACATTTACACAATGGAGTATTACTCAGCTATTAAAAACGATGAATTCATGAAATTCTTAGGCACATGGATGGAACTAGAAAATATCATTTTGAGTGAGGTAACCCAATCACAAAAGAGCACACATAGTATGCACTCACTGATAGGCAGATATTAGCCTGAAAGTTCCCAATACCCAAGATACAATTCACAGACCACATGAAGCTCAAGAAGGAAGACCAAAGTGTGGGTGCTTCTTCTGAGAAGGGGAACAAAATACTCACAGGAACAAATATGGAGTTAAAGTGTAGAGCAGAGACTGAATAAAAGGCCATCCAGAGACTGTCCCACCTGGGAATCCATCCCATACACAGTCACCAAACCCCAACACTATTGTGGATGCCAAGAAATGCTTGCTGAAAGGAGCCTCGTATGGCTGTCTCCTGAGAGGCCCTGCCAGAGCCTTAAAAATACAGAGGCAGATTCTCACAGCCAACCTGTGGACTGAACCTGGGGTCCCCAGTGGAGAAGTAAGAGAAAGGACTGAGGAGCTGAAGGGGTTTGCAACCTCATAGGAAGTACAACAATATCAACCAACCAGAGCCCCCAGAGCCCCCAGAAACTAAGCCATCAGTCAAGGAGTACACATGTCTCTGGCTGCATATGTAGCAGAGGATTGCCTTGTCAGGCATCAATGGGAGGAGAGGTCTTTGGTCCTTTGAAGGATTGAAAGCTGCCCCATGTAGGCAAATTGAGGGCAGGGTGGTAGGAGTGGGGTGGATGGAGGAACACCCTCATAGAAACAGAGGGAGGGAGGATAGGATAGGTAGTTTCCTGGAGGGGGGAAACCGGAAAAGGGGATACTATTTGAAATGTAAATAAAGCAAATATCCAATAAAAAAGCAGATCATATCTAAAAAACAAGACTTGGTATAAATGATGGAAAGTCTAAGGCAATACATGTGAGTGCCTCACAAATGTCAATCCAGCTATTGGGAGTTGAAGGAGATCAAAGATACATGGTCTGCAGGTCTACAGTGTGAGTCATGGTCTCACATAAACAAATAAAGATCACCATTTCAGTGAAGGGAAACAGAAAGGAACATGTTAGTCAGAATGATCTGATTTCTTCCTTACCCAGAGTCACATGGCCAACATCATAGAGCATACTTGTCTCAAAAAATTATATGAACGACACTAATGAAATATACAAGCTATCATAGAAATATATTGGAGGCTCTGGTGATGGACCAGACAGGGACAACCAGGTACACAGAGATATTCCGAGTATAACATCGCTTATGACACAGCCAGCTAGGGTTCCACCTGCGCCCAAGAGCTGGGAAGCTCTGCGGTCATCTGTACACCAACCTTGCCATGGGACATTTGCCCTGCAGGGTGACTGGTACTTGGAGGAAGTCCCGCAGCCTCCTCCATCTTTGCTCTGATGGACCAGATGGGGACAACCAGGTACACAGAGATATCCAGAGTATAACATTGCTTGGGGCAAGGCACACCAGGGCTCCAATGGCACCCAGGGGCAGGGCAGCCCCTCAGCAATCTGTGCCAGGGGAAACAAGGTCATCCAGAGGTGCGGAAATAGCCTTGCAGGCTCACAGGAGATTCAAGCACCAGTCAGTGACAGCAGGACCAATTAATGCCAGAGATAACCAGATGGAAAAAGGACGTTACTAACAGAAATCAAGGCAATATGGCAACATCCAAACCCAATTCTTTGACAACAGCAAGTCCTGGATACCCCAACACACCAGAAAGGTCAAGACATGGATTTAAAATCACATCTCATGATGCTATTAGAGGATTTCAAGAAGGACATAAATAAATCTCTTAAAGAAGTACAGGAGAATATGAATCAACAGGTAGAAGCCCTTACAAAGGAAACACAAAAATCGCTTAAAGAAATTCAGGAGACGCCGGGCGGTGGTGGCGCATGCCTTTAATCCCAGCACTTGGGAGGCAGAGGCAGGAGGATTTCTGAGTTCGAGGCCAGCCTGGTCTACAAATTGAGTTCCAGGACAGCCAAGGCTACACAGAGAAACCCTGTCTCGAAAAACCAAAAAAAAAAAAAAAAAAAGAGATAGGTTTTGAAGAAATTCAGGAGAATATGGGTCAACAGATAGAAGCCCATAAAGAGGAAACACGAAAAACACTTAACAAAATACAGGAGAAGTTGGGTCAAGAGGCAGAAGTCCTGAAAGAGGAAACACAAAAATATCTTAAAAAATTACAGGAAAACATAAACAAACAAGTGAAGAAACTAAGCAAAACCATTCAGAATCTAAAAAAGGAAGTAGAAACAACTAAGAAATCACAAAGGGAGACAACTTTGGAGATAGAAAACTTTGGGAAGAAATCGGGGGTCATAGATGCAAACATCAACAACAGAATACAAGAGATAGAAGAAAGAATCTCAGATGCTGAAGATACCACAGAAAATATTGACTCAACAGTCAAGTCAAAGAAAATGCAAAATGCAAAAAACTTGTAACCCAAACCTCCAGGAAATCCAGGACACAATGAGAAGACCAAACTTAACCATCATATGTATAGATGAGAGGGAAGATTTACAATTTAAAGGGCCATTAAATGTCTTCAACAAAATTATGGAAGAAAGGCTGGAGAGATGGCTCATCGGTTAAGAGCACTGACTGCTCTTCCAGAGGTCCTGAGTTCAAATCCCAGCAACCACATGGTGGCCCACAACCATCTGTAATGGGGATCCGATGCCCTCTTCTGGTGTGTCTGAAGATAGCAACATTATACCCACATACAAATAAATAAAATAAATAATTAAAAAAAAAGAAAGCGTTTCTACTGTTGAAATTTGGTTAGCCGGGCGGTGGTGGCGCACACCTTTAATCCTAGCCCTTGGGAGGCAGAGGCAGGCGGATTTCTGAGTTCGAGGCCAGCCTGGTCTACAGAGCGAGTTCCAGGACAGCCAGGGCTATACAGAGAAACCCTGTCTCGAAAAACAAAAACAAAAGCAAAAAACAAAAAAAAAATTAGGGAAGAAAACTTCCCTAACCTAAAGAGAGAGATGCCCATGAACATACAAGAAACCTACAGAACTCCAAGTAGACTGGACCAGAACAGGAATAACTCCCATCACATAATAATCAAAACACCAAATGTATTAAACAAAGAAAGACTATTAAAAGCAGTAAGAGAAAAAGGCCAAGGAATCTATAAAGGCAGACCTATCAGAATTACACCAGACTTCTCACCAGAGACTATGAAAGCTAGAAGATCCTGGGCAGATCTCATACAGACTCTAAGAGAACACAAATGCCAGCCCAGACTACTATACACAGCAAAACTCTCAATCACCATAGATGGAGAAACCAAGATATTCCATGATAAAACCAAATTTACACAATATCTTTCCACAAACCCAGCCCTGCAAAGGAATAGGTGGAAATCACCAATACAAGGAGGAAAGTACACCCTGGAAAAAGCAAGATAGTAACCTTCTTTCATCAAACCCAAAAGAAGATAACCACTCAAACATAAAAAATAACATCAAAAATAACAGGAAGCAATAATCACTATTCCTTAATATCTTTTAACATCAGTGGACTCAATTCCCCAATAAAAAGACATAGACTAAGAGACTGGATACGTAAACAGGACCCAGAATTTTGCTGCATACAGGAAACACACCTCAGTGTCAAAGACAAACACTACCTCAGAGTAAAAGGCTGGAAAACAATTTTACAAGCAAATGGTCCCAGGAAACAAGCTGGAGTAGCCATTCTAATATCGGATAAAATTGACTTTCAACCTAAAGTCATCAAAAAAGGCACAGAAGGACACTTCATACTGGTCAAAGGAAAAATCCACCAAGAAGAACTCTCAATTCTGAACATCTGTGCTCCAAATGCAAGGGTACCCTCATTTGTAAAAGAAACTTTACTAAAACTCAAAGCACACATTGCACCTCACCCAATAATTGTGGGTGACTTCAACACTCCACTCTCCACAATGGACAGATCAGGAAAACAGAAGCTAAACAGGGACACAGTGAAACTAATTAAGGCTTTGGACCAAATGGATTTAACAGTTATATATAGAACATTTCATCCTAAATCAAAAGAATATACCTTCTTTTCAGCACCTCATGGTACCTTCTCCAAAATCGACCATATAATTGGTCACAAAACAGACCTCAACAGATATAAGAAGATCGAACTAATCCCATGCCTTCTATCAGGTCACTGTGTAGTAAGGGTGGTCTTCAATAGCAACAAAAACAACAGAAAGCCCACATACACATGGAAGAAAGGCAATGCTCTACTCAATGATACCTTGGTCAAGGAAGAAATAAAGAAAGAAATCAAAGACTTTTTAGAATTTAATGAAAATGAAGGCACAACATACCCTGACTTATGAGACACAATGAAAGCAGTGCTAAGAGCAAAACTCATAGCTCTGAGTGCCTCCAAAAAGAAACTGGAGAGAGCAACACTAGCAACTTAATGGCACACCGGAAAGCCCTGGAACAAAAGGAAGCTAATACACCCAAGAGGAGTAAAAGGCAGGAAATTATCAAACTCAGGGCTGAAACCAATCAAGTAGAATCAAATATAACCATACAAAGAATCAACAAAATCAGGAGCTGGTTCTTTGAGAAAATCAACCAGATAGATACACCCTTAGCCAGACTAACCAGAGGGCACAGAGAGAGTATCCAAATTAACAAAATCAGAAACGAAAAAGGAGATATAGCAACAGAAACTCAGGAAATTCAAAAAATCATCAGATCCTACTACAAAAGTCTATACACAACACAACTGGAAAATCTGGAGGAAATGGACAGTTTCCTAGACAGATACCAAATACCAAAATTAAATCAGGATCAAATATATCATCTAAACAGTGTCATAACCCCTAAAGAAATAGAAGTGGTCATTGAAAATCTTCCAACCAAAAAAAGCACAGGACCAGATGGTTTTAGTGCAGAATTCTATCAGACCTTCAAAGAAGACCCAACACTAGACTCTTCAAACTATTCCACAAAATAGAAACAGAAGGAACACTATCTAACTCGTTCTATGAAGTCACAATTTTGCCGATACCAAAACCACACAAAGATCCAACAAAGAGTATTTCAGACCAATTTCCTTTATGATTATCAATGCAAAACTTCTCAATAAAATTCTTGCCAACTGAATCCAAGAACACGTCAAAAGGATCATTCACCATGATCAAGTAGGCTTCATCTCAGGGATGCAGGGATGGTTCAATATACAGAAATCCATCAATGTAATCCACTACATAAACAAACTCAAAGAAAAAACTATATGGTCATTTCATTAGATGCTGAAAAAGCATTTGACAAAATTCAGCATCCTTTCATGCTAAAAGTCTTGGAAAGATCAGGAATTCAAGTCCCATATCTAAATATAGTAAAAGCAATATACAGCAAACCAGAGCCAACATCAAACTAAATGGAAAGAAACTTGAAGCAATCCCACTAAAATCACAGACTAGACAAGGCTGCCCTCTCTCTCCATATCTTTTCAATATAGTACTTGAAGTTCTAGCTAGAGCAATTAGACAACATAAGGAGGTCAAATTGGAAAGGAAGAAGTCAAACTATCACTATTTGCAGATGATATGATAGTATACTTAAGTGACCCAAAAAACCTCACCAGAGAACTCCTAAAGGTGATAAACAACTTCAGCAAAGTGGCTGGATATAAAATCAACTCAAGCAAATCAATAGCCTTCCAATACTCAAAGGAGAAGCAGGCTGAGAAAGATATTAGGAAAATGACACCCTTCACAATAGCCACAAACAATATAAAGTATCTTGGTGTGACTCTAACCAAACAAGTGAAAGTTCTGTATGACAAGAACTTCAAGTCTCTAAAGAAGGAAATTGAAGAAGACCTCAGAAGATGGAAAAATCTTCCATGTTTGTGGATTGGCAGGACTAATATAGTAAAAATGGCCATCTTGCCAAAAGTAATCTACAGATTCTATGCAATCCCCATCAAAATCCCAACTCAATTCTTCATAGAATTAGAAAGAGCAAATCTCAAATTCTTCTGGAATAACAAAAAACCCGGGATAGCTAAAACTATTCTGAACAGTAAAAGAACTTCTGGGGGAATCAGTATCCCGGACCTCAAGCAGTACTAGAGAGCAATAGTGTTAAAAACTGTGTGGTATTGGTACAGTGACAGACATGTAGATCAATGGAGCTAAAACCATTCAGTGGAAAAAAAAGATAGCCTTTTCAACAAATGGTGCTGGTTCAACCGGAGGTCAGCATGCAGAAGAATGCAAATCAATCCATTCTTATCTCCTTGTTCTAAGCTCAACTCCAAGTGGATCAAGGACCTCCACATAAAACCAGACACACTGAAACTAATAGAAAAGAATATGAGAAAGAGCTTTGAGCCTGTGCTCACAGGGGAAAATTTCCTGAACAGAACACCAATAGCTTATGCTCTAAGATCAAGAATTGACAAATGGGACCTCATAAAATTACAAAGTTTCTGTAAGCCAAAGGACACTGTCAATCAGACAAAACGGCAACCAGCAAATTGAGAAAAGATCTTTACCAACTCTACATCCGACAGAGGGCTAATATCCAATATATACAAAGAACTCAAGAACGTAGACTCCAGAGAGTCAAATAACCCTATTAAAAAATGGGGTACAGAGCTAAACAAAGAATTTTTACCTGAAGAATATCGAATGGCTGAGAAGTAGCTAAAGAAATGTTCAACATCCTTAGTTATCATGGAAATGCAAATAAAAACAACCCTGAGATTTCACCTCACACCAGTCAGAATGGCTAAGATAAAAAACTCAGGAGACAGCAGGTGTTGGCGAGGATGTGGAGAAAGAGGAAAACTCCTCCACTGCTGGTGGAATTGCAAACTGGTACAACCACTCTGGAAATCAGTCTGGCGGTTCCTCAGATACTGGGTATGACACTTCTGGAGGACCCTGTTATACCACTCCTGGGCATATAGCCAGAGGCCTTCCCAGCCTGCAATAAGGATACATGCTCCACTATGTTCATAGCAGCCTTATTTATAATAGCCAGAAACTGGAAATAACTCAGATGTCCCTCAATGGAGGAATGGATACAGAAAATGTGGTATATTTATACAATGGAATACTACTCAGCAATTAAAAACAGTGAATCATGAAATTCTTAGACAAATGGTTGGAACTGGAAAATATCATTCTAAGTGAGATAACCCAATCATAAAAGAACACACATGGTATGCAGTCACTGATAAGTGGATATTAGCCCAGAAGCTTGGACTACCCAAGACACTATTCACATATATATTGATTCCCAAGAAGAAGGAAGGAGATAATCCTGGTCCTGGAAAGACTAGATGCAGCAGGGGAATACCAGGACAGAGAAGCAAGAGGGGGTTGACTGGGGAACAGGTTGGAAAGCGGGTTTATGGAACTTTCGGGGAGGGGTAAACCGAGAAAGGGGAAGTCATTTGGAATGAAAATAAAGAATATAGAAAATTAAAAAAAAGAAAGCAATATTCTAAAAAAATAAAAAAGAAGTATATTGGAGATGAAGTTAAAATTTCATTTGGAATGAAACCCAAGGTTTTCAATGTGTTCCTTTAAAGAGACAGAAATTTAAAATTTTAGTCCTATTCTGGAGTCTGAACTTCTCTACTTCAAACTGCATGACTCAAGGGAAAGTCATTACATACCTGTTCTAAGCACTGAAGATAGGTCTGAGTCCCAGCCGAACCAGGCAGTTATCCAGGCTCCAGGTCTCTGAATATTATCTATGTCTCCACTGAAGCCTTTATATACTGTATTAGTTTGGGTTTTACAGCTGTGAACAGACACCAATGACCAATGCAAGTTTTACAAAATACATTTACTTGGGGCTGGCTTACAGGTTCAGAGGTTTAGTCCATTGTCATCAAGGTAGAAGCATGCAGCATCCAGGAAGGCATGGTGCAGGAGGAGCTGAGGGTTTTATGACTTTATCCAAAGGAAGCCAGGAATAGACTGGGCATCTTCAGGCATCTAAGACGAAGGTCTCTAAGCCCAACCCTACAATGACACACTTCCTCCAATGAGGCCACACCTTCTAATAGTGCCACTCCCTGGGATAAGCATATACAAGCCATCACATTCCACTCCCTGGTCCCCAAAGGCTTGTTCAAACATGAGTCTATGGGGGCCATACCTAAACATAGCATAATGCAATATACATTTAGTCCAACTTCAAAAGTCCCCACAGGCTATATAGTATTCTCAACAGTGTTAAAAGTCCAAAGTTCAAAGTCTCTTCTGAGATTCATCCAATCACTTAACTGTAATCCCAAAAGCAAGACAGGAAACCAGCTGGGCAGTCTCCAAACTCTACATCTCCATGTCTGATGGCAAAGCAGTCTTCAGATCTTCAACTCCCTTTTCGTCCTTGTTGACTGCAACAAGGTTCTTTCTCCTGGGCTGTTTCCACTCCTTGTTAGCAGCTTTCCTGGCAGGTATCCTGTGTCTCTGGCATCTTTAACATCTTGGGGTCTCCAAGTCATCTTCACCTTCACAGCTTCTTGTTCCAATGTCTGAGTTCCACACATGATCTTCTGTGCATCTCCAAAGGCTGGTGTCACTTCTCCAGCTCTGCCCTCTGTAGCACTCTAAGTTCAAGTTGATCCATTCCGCTGCCACTGCTGTTCTTGGTGGTCATCCCATGGTACTGGCATCTCCAATATGCTAGGGTCTTCTACTGAAACTATGCTTTACCAAAGTCACTCATAGGCTGTCTTCATGGTTCCAAACCTCAACCCATTTGCATGACCCCTTCAGTCCTTGGCTGTCAACTACAACTGAGGCTGCACTTTCACCAATGGCCTTCCATGGCCTCTCACAGTGCCAAACCTCAGCTGTTCTTCATGATGCCTTCATGCCTTCAAAACCAGTACCACCTGGATTATTCTTACACATTACCAAGTACAACTGCAGCATGAGGTACAATCTTGGCTATCTCTGGAACACAGCTTCTTTGTGCTCTCAGGAAACACTTCCCAGAAAATATCACCTAAGTGATGCTGGTCTTTTCTTAATCACCACTAATTTCTTAGCTCCAGCTAACTAGCATCAATTGTCCCAATAGTCTCCTTCTCCTCTTGAATATAAAGCCAGAGACACATGGCCTAAGCTGCTAAGTTCTGCTGTTTGCAGGAGCTGGATCATTGGCCCCCTTGTTCTATTACATTATCACTACCTTCTTTTATTCCAGCTCCTTCACTGCCTAAGCTTGGATGTCCTGGATCTTGCTCCATAGACTGACTTTGAATTCAGAGATCTGCATGCCTGTCTCCTCAGCACTGGGATTAAAGGTGTGATCCACCAAACCTGGATTTAAGTTTTTCTTCACCTAGAATTTGCTCTGTTCTAGGCTGGCCTTGAACTCAGACATCTGCTTATCTTTGTCTCCTGGGATTAAAGGCTTGTACTACCATGCCTGAACCTAAATTTAGCTGGGAGGAATCTTGCCTCAAAGTCACTACTTCCATTAATTAATTACTTTAATTAATTAATTAATTACTTTAGTCACTATACTAATTAAACTAATTCAGTTTAATATCACAGTTAATGTCACAACCACTCAACTGGTTCGCTCCACTTGGACTAATTCTCCTCCACTGCCCCAGCTCCTCATAAACACCACCCTCCTAGTGAACCAAGTTTTAAATACTGTTCTTAAGGCTGAAGGAAGATGCTCCGGGCAGTGGTGGCACACGCCTTTAATCCCAGCACTTGGGAGGCAGATTTCGAGGCCAGCCTGGTCTACAGAGTGAGTTCCAGGACAGCCAGGGCTACACAGAGAAACCCTATCTCGAAAAACCGAAAAAAAAAAAGAAAGAAAGAAAGAAAAAGGCTGAAGGAAGATAATCCCAGGCAGAAGATCAGATTCCATTTCACTTCCTGGTGTCCCTTTAATACTCAAACTATATATTTTGTATGTTTCCTTTCTCAGTTTGCTATGTTTGTTCAAAATGATCTTCATCAGACTTAGCCAGGGAACAAAGTCTCTGTTGGGCTTTTTGAGACTTCCTTTGTCAATGCACAAAGAGATTCTCAGGCCAATCTCTCTTATGAATATCAATGCAAAAATACTCAATAAAATTCTTGCCAACCAAATCCAAGAACACATCAAAACGACCATTCACCACGATCAAGTAGGCTTCATCCCAGGGATGCAGGGATGGTTCAATAAAAGGAAGTCCATCAATGTAATCCACTACATAAACAATCTCAAAGAAAAAAAACCACATGGTCATTTCATTAGATGCTGAAAAAGCATTTGACAAAATTCAGCATCCTTTCATGTTAAAGGTCTTGGAAAGATCAGGAATTCAAGGCCCATATCTAAACATAGTAAAAGCAATTTACAGCAAACCGGTCGCCAACATCAATCTACATGGAGAGAAACTTGAAGCAATCCCACTAAAATCAGGGACTAGACAAGGCTGCCCTCTCTTTCCATATCTTTTCAATATAGTACTTGAAGTTCTAGCTAGAGCAATTAGACAACAAAAGGAGGTCAAAGTGATACAAATTGGAAAGGAAGAAGTCAAACTATCACTATTTGTAGATGATATGATAGTATACTTAAGTAAACCAAAGAACTCCACCACAGAACTCCTACAGCTAATAAACAACTTCAGCAAAGTGGCCGGATATAAAATCAACTCAAGCAAGTCAGTAGCCTTCCTGTATTAGTCAGGGTTCTCTAGAGTCACAGAACATATTGGTAGTCCCTGTATAGGGGACTGTATAGTTAGGAAATTTCCTAACTGTATAGTTAGGAAATTTGTCGATGACTTACAGCTTGTAGTTCAACTCCCCAACAATAGTCAGCAGTACTTGTGGATGGAAGTCCAAGGATGTAGCAGTTGCTCAGTCCCACAAGGCAGCTGTGGATGGAAGTCCGAGGATCTAGCAGTTGCTCTGTCCCACGAGTCAGGCCAGCAAAAGCCAGAGTGTAATCTTCCTTCTTCCAATGTCCTTATATAGGTCTCCAGCAGAGGGTGTGGCCCAGATTAAAAGCGTGTGCCACCACGCATTTAATCCCAGATGACCTTGAACTCAGAGATCCCCTAATCTTAATCTTCTGGAATTCATAGTCACTATGCATCAAGATCTCCAGGTCAGAAACTTGTATCGCTGAGCCTCCAGATTAGGATTATAGGTGAGCCTTCAAATTCTTGTTTAGTTCATTCCAGATTTAGTCAAGTAGACAACCAGGAATAACTACTACACTTCCTATGCTCAAAGGATAAGCAGGCTGAGAAAGAAGAGAAATGATACCCTTCACAAAAGCCACAAACAATATAAAGTATCTTGGTGTGACTCTAACCAAACAAGTGAAAGATCTGTATGACAAGAACTTCAAGTCTCTGAAGAAAGAAATTGAAGAAGACCTCAAAAGATGGAAAAATCTGCCATGCTCATGGATTGGCAGGATTAATATAGTAAAAATGAGCATCTTACCAAAAGTAATACACAGATTCAATGCAATCCCCATCAAAATCCCAACTCAATTCTTCATAGAGTTAGAAAGAGCAATTCAAAAATTCATCTGGAATAACAGAAAACCCAGGATAGCTAAAACTATTCTCAACAGTAAAAGAACTTCTGGGGGAATCAATATCCCGGACATCAAGCTATACTACAGAGCAATAGTGTTAAAAACTGCATGGTATTGGTATCGTGACAGGCATGTAGATCAATGGAACAGAATTGAAGACCCAGAAATGAATCCACAGTCCTATGGTCACTTGATCTTTGACAAAGGAGCTAAAACCATCCAGTGGAAAAAAGATAGCCTTTTCAACAAATGGTGCTGGCTCAACTGGAGGTCAACATGTAGAAGAATGCAAATTGACCCATTCTTATCTCCTTGCACTAAGCTCAATTCCAAGTGGATCAAGGACCTCCACATAAAACCAGACACACTGAAACTAATAGAAAGGAAAGTAGGGAAGAACCTTGAACATATGGGCACAGGGGAGGATTTCCTGAATGGAACTCCAATAGCTTATGCTCTAAGATCAAGAATTGACAAATGGGACCTCATAAAATTACAAAGTTTTTGCAAGGCAAAAGACACTGTCAAAAATACAAAGCGGCAACCAACTAACTGGGAAATGATCTTTACCAACCCTACATCCGAAAGAGGGCTAATATCCAATATATACAAAGAACTCAAGAAGGTAGTCTCCAGAGAGTCAAGTAACCCTATTAAAAAATGGTGTACAAAGCTAAACAAAGAGTTCTCACCTGAAGAATATCTAATGGCTGAGAAGCACCTAAAGAGATGTTCATCATCCTTAGTCATTAGGGAAATGCAAATCAAAACAACCCTGAGATTCCATCTCACACCAGTCAGAATGGCTAAGATCAAAAACACAGGAGACAGCAGTTGTTGGCAAGGATGTGGAGAAAGAGGAACACTCCTCCACTGCTGGTGGGATTGCAAGCTGGTACAACCACTCTGGAAAGCAGTCTGGCGGTTCCTCAGAAAACTGGGCATGACACTCCCAGAGGATCCGGCTATACCACTCCTGGGCATATACCCAGAGGCTTTACCTGCATGCAATAAGGACACATGCTCCACTATGTTCATAGCAGCCTTATTTATAATAGCCAGAAGCTGGAAAGAACCCAGATGTCCCTCAACCGAGGAATGGATTCAGAAGATGTGGTATATTTACACAATGGAATACTACTCTGCAATTAAAAACAATGAATTCACGAAATTCATAGGCAAATGGTCAGAACTAGAAAATATCATCCTTAGTGAGGTAACCCAATCACAAAAGAACACACATGGTATGCAGTCACTGATAAGGGGATATTGACCCAGAATCTCGGAATACCCTAGACACAATTTGCATATCAATAGATTTCCAAGAAGATGGAAGGAGAGATCCCTGGTCCTAGAAAGACTGGATGTAGGGGAATGCCAGGACAGAGAAGCAAGAGGGGGTTGAATGGGGAAAAGAGGGAAGGAAGGGGGCTTATGGGACTTTCAGGTAGGGAGGAAACGGGAAAGGGGAAATGATTTGGAATGTAAATAAAAAAACTTATAAAATAAAAAAAAACTCTGTAAATACTTAGAATAGTGGCAAACTCCTTTAATCCCTGCAATCTGGAGGCAAAGGTAGACCAGGTTCAGTAAGTTCAAGGCTAGCCTTTTCTACGTAGCTAATTGTTAAGTAGTGAAGCCTATGGAGTAAGGATCTGTTTTAGATTTAAACCAGAGCTGGGTGGGATGGCATATGACTTTAATCTCAGCACCCTGCAGATAGAGGATGGTAGATCTTTAGGGCCTAGACTTATCTACAGAATGATGTGTGGGACAGGGAGGGTTCTAAAATAGAGAAAGACTCTCTCAGAAACCAAACCAAACCAACCAAACAAACAAAAAACAACCCAAAATCTAGTTTAGCTGGGACATGCTACTACAGGCCTTTAATCCAAGCATTAGGGAGGCAGTGGTAGGTGGACCTCTGAGTTCTGTCTAGCCTGGAATTCTGGGAGGATAGCCAGGTCTGTTAAAGAGAATTCCTGTTTCGAAAATCTAAAAACCAAAATGAAAAAAAATATTTTCTAAGAAAAATCATTAAGAGAGTTTAGTAGGCTGTAAAATGGCTCAGTGGTCAATGGAACTTTCTACCAAGCTTGAATTCAGCAATGGGATCCACAGGTATAAGCAAAGAACTCACTTCATGTTCTAGTGCTCCCAAATCTACATGCTCGATCCTCTGTCAAGACACCAACACATTCCTCAAACCCTGGTAAAATATGAAATCCTAGATAGAATGTAAGGCCTAGGTAACTGCTACTTGGCTGGTCTGACAAGTATAAGGAAACTTTCTCATATATTTTTGTTATTCCTAGGAATCTTTCTATTGCCAAAATTGATTACATATTCTGGTGATATGGCTTGTAACCTGGAGTGCATGTTTTTTTGTCTTGTTTTGTTTTGTTTTGTTTTGGGGGGGAATGACCTGGAGACACTGACCTTGTTGAGTGTGTAACCTGAAAATTCTGATCTTGTTAGGGATTAGCCTAGATTGGAACTAGGCTCAGGTTTTGTTGAGCGGGGGGAGAGGAACTTGGAAACTTATGCCAGGTACCAGACTTGAAGTTTACCTGACTTCAAACTTAGGACAGGTTTTCTAAAATGGAGACTGAATTTAAAAAATTTGGAATCTCATCCCCCCCTTTCCCTTTTGACTAGAAGTTCCAATCATGGGACTTTCTGAAGCTTTATGAAAACAGTAACAGGGCTATGTCTTTGTGGCATCCCTGAGGCATGGTGTGATGGTTTGTATATGCTTGTCCCAGGTAGTGGCACTATTAGAAGGTATGACCTTGTTGGAGGAAGTGTGTCACTGTAGGGTTGGGCTTAGAGATCTTCCTCTTAGATGCCTGAAGATGCCCAGTCTATTCCTAGCTTCCTTTGGATAAAGTCATAGAACCCTCAGCTCCTCCTGCACCATGCCTGCCTGGATGTTGCCATGCTTCTGCCTTGATGACAATGAACTAAACCTCTGAACCTGTAAGCCAGCCCCAAGTAAATGTCTTTTATAAAACTTGCATTGGTCATTGGTGTCTGTTCACAGCAGTCGAACCCAAACTAATACACATGGGTATGGGTCTGTCTGTGGGAGATAGGAACAAGTTTTGAGGCTGAATTCCTTCTATTGGCCAGGGTCTTCTTCAACTGCAAACACATGTTTGCTGGATCCACGCTGCAACTCTGTAGCATAGGGACCCTTTTAGGGAAGCCCTAGTGACCTCTGACAGTGTCTTTTAACTAGCACCCAATCTCTGGGCTAAAGTTGTTGCATCCTCAGAGGTGGACCTGTTTTATGGAAAGCACAAATATAAGCCAAACATACTTATGTACACATTGGACATCCTGGAAATTGTGTGACAATTAGCAATCATCTGCTTCTATAATAACTTCTGCCAGCACATGAACCAAAGATAATTTCAAAAGGGGTGAATCCTATCTGGTAAGTGAATTCTGTTCTCTATAAAGAATGAAGGGGAGACAAGTCGCCCAGTTACTGTCAGTCTCTAAGGTCATTTTTATTAAGGTCTCTTTTAGGGTCCTATTTATCTTCTCTACTTGTCCTGAATTTGGGGGTCTGTAAGCACAATGAAATTTCCAATCAATGCCCAGAATGTTAGCTAATGCCTAACTTACGTGAGACACAAATGTAGGTCCATTATCTGATCCTATAAACTTAAAAAATATCTTGGAAGAATTTCTTTTAGTAGTTTCTTTTTTTTTTTAATTTACATTCCAAATCACTTCCCCTTTCCCGTTTCCTCCCTCCCCGAAAGTCCCATAAGCCCCCTTCCCTCCCTCTTTTCTCCATTCAACCCCCTCTCATTACTCTGTCCTGGCGTTTCTTTATTACCATCTGTACAGTTTCATGCATGCTTAGTTGAGAAAGTCTCAATCTATCCTTTAAAGGTATGCATAAATACCAGCAAATATTTGTGTCTGAATTTTTTTGTTTTACCACTGTCGTGTCTATTGCCTGGTAGACTCTTGGCTTGGTGATCCAGTATTGAGAATCAGGATTTTTCTCATTGTCAATCACATTAATTGACAGGTTTTATAGTATTTAACAATTTCTTCTGTTTTCAAATTGGCATCCTCCATCATTTGTTATGAAACTGAGAAATGGGCTGGTTTTGGGCCAGTTCACATCTTATGTTTGGTCAGAGAGTGTGGGATCTCCTGGGTCTAGTGCATTCAAGGACATGAGGGGCCCAATTTCTAGGGCAACTTACTGGGCAGTCTTGTTTCCCTGTGTGTTGGAGTTTAGTCCTTGACAGTGAGTGATAGCCAGATTTTTAGGTCCCTATTGAGCCCTTAGTATGGAGAGGATTTCCTCTTTATTTTTGATGGTTCTTCCTTCTGCTGTCAGTAGACCTTTCTCTCTTATAAATAGCCCCAGAGAAATAAGTATTAGCAAAGGCACCCTGGCCCTCTGAGTCTCTTGCCTTTTTTAAGCTCTAGGCCTTGGCCATACTTGCTAGTTGTTTTCTGGGCTGACATTTCTGCCAGGAGTGGCTCTGCCCTCCTGGTGTCTCAGACCACTGCTGCTCCAGCATACCTCTGTTCATCCTAAATGAGGCTCTTGCCATTGGTGAATCATGTTACCTCTGCATCCATCTGAGCAGTCATGCAGAGAGCCCTCAGGCAACAGGCAGCTGAAAATTTAATCTTGGGGCATTCAAGAAAATAGGCTGGTAATGGGATCATCTTTAACCAGGAGGTCATTGCTGCACTGACGTATAAATAGGGTTGGGACCAGCTTCTTCCAGCTGGTGACACATTAACCATTGTCTAATAGCAGGGCTCCATTTTTGAGTATTTATCCCTGGATCTGGGACATCACCTCTAGTTGACAAGAGTAAAGCCTTTTTAGTGGAGTCTTAATAGTTCCAATTTTTCAAGGCATATAAGAGATCCTGGCTTTTTGTTTTATTTCTGTTGCCACGAGGAAGTCATTTATAAATGGATGAAGAAACTTTATCTTCAGGCTTTGGTTAGACAGAGTGTTGAACCTAATTCATTATCAACGAAAACGTTGGTGCTTTTCCTTTGACTCTTAGGGTTATCCTGGGCCTAGGGAGGGGCACTTTTGATTTGTAAGGCCCACTTACCGTCTTTTTCTGAGTCCATTTGTTTTAGGTATCTTTTATGGTCTTCTAATAAAAGCTAGAATGATTTCTACCTTTGCTTCTAATTATTTGGGGTCCATGGACATATATTGTCGAAATGCCTCCATGACCCTCTCTAAAAGTCTTTTACTGTCTAATATCATACACTATGGCCAAATTTGTGGGCCCTCTGTGGCTGCATTGAGACCTTCCAGCAGAGCCTGACAGTAGACCAAGAGCCTCTCCCTACCTTCAATGGTGTTAAAACCTCAATCTGGGCAAATAAGGGGAAAGCATGCATACTGTTGGAATCTCCTGCTTTGTTGCCTCTTATCTGTGGTGAAGGGAACTTGTAGAGTATGATAGAGGTAACCTGTTTCATTTTAATACATCCGTCAAAGTAAAAAACAATAAAGTCACTCTGTCCAAGTCAATGTCACCTGTCCAAGTCACCAGTCAAAGTCATATCATCAAAGTTACTTCATCAAAGTCATCTTGTAATGAAAAACACATATATAACATACAAAACACGAAACATTCCCTCTCTTCAGAGCAGTTACAAGAAACAACCAGAAAGTAATACTCATGACAAAGACCTACCTCTCTATAACACCCAAAACACAAATCCAAACTTCTCTCTTTATGAGGCAGAAAGGAAAGATAACCAGAAAGTGGTGCACAACCCACAAGAAAAGAGGCAGCTTGGTGGGAATGTCTCGGCTCGCCTGAGCCCATGCCCACCCAAACCGAAGCTCAGGCTGGCTCCTGGCCCTGCCATAGCCACAGCTCTGAGATAAGTCTATCCTAACTACAACCAGTCACAAAAACAAATTCAAGGACTTGAACCCAGAAGTGACACTGGTTAGAGTCAGTGAACAGAAAACGGAACTAGAAACAAAAAATCAATGAAACCAGAAAAAAAAATACAGTCTGTAGTAAGAAGAAGCAACCAGAAGGTGACACTCATAGAAGACGGATATGGTGCCACTCAATCTGTGAACAGAGATAGCCAACAACAAAAAACAAAACCATAAAACAAAACAAAACAAAACAAAAGAAAAACCAAACCAAACCAAACCAAACAGTTGCCTGTAATAATAAGAACCAACCAGATGGTTGCACTCACAGAAGATGGATGTGGCACCACTCAGACCTGGAAGAAAAATATGAAGACCGCAGTAACAGGAACCAACCAGGGAGTGGCGCTAACACACAAATGACAATCCTCATTACTGCACAAATGTTTACTCAGGCTTGAAAAAGTCACCATGGCAACATAAGTCATTTATGTTTATCCAAGTTTTCCTTACCCTCTGTATATCTCACAGAAAGTTTCTAACGTTCAGACAAATTAGCTGCCACACGAATCACAAGTTTTTGTTCCAATGAGCAGGTACTCACCTGGTCAGACCACATAGAAAACGTCTGATACTAAGAAAGATTCCTCAGCATGGCTCAAACCAAAAATAATTACCATGGCAATACAAGCCACAAATAAATCATCTCAGCGTGGTTGGAAGGGTTGACATGTTTATCTCTACACAAGCTTGCTTCTGTTCTGCTCTGTAGATCTCACACAGAAAGTTCAAACTAGATATGATCATGTTTCTGCCTCCTTATGAAGTGTGAGCCTTTATCCCGTCTAGCTCCCATTCCTCATGGCACCATCTTTAGACAATGTGCCAAGCAGATTCTTTCTGGTTGATTTCTTAAGATTCATATAATACGGACTGGAGAGATGGCTAAGCAGTTATGAGCATTGACTGTGCTTCCAGAAGACATGGGTTCATTTGTAGCACACATATTATGGTTCATAACTGTCTGTGATACCAATTCCAGGGGACTCAGCACCTTCACACAAATATACATGCGGGCAACACACCAATATTGATGGACTTCCTTATATTGAACCATCCCTGCATCCCTGGGATAAAGTCTACTTGATCGTGGTGAATGATCGCTTTGATGTGTTCTTGGATTCGGTTGGCAAGAATTTTATTGAGTATTTTTGCATCGATATTCATAAGAGAGATTGGCCTGAGATTCTCTTTCTTTGTCGGATCTTTGTGTGATTTTGGTATTAGCGTAATTGTGGCTTCATAGAACGAGTTGGGTAGTGTTCCTTCTGTTTCTATTTTGTGGAATAGTTTGAAGAGTATTGGTGTTAGGTCTTCTTTGAAGGTCTGATAGAATTCTGCACTAAAACCATCTGGACCTGTGCTTTTTTTGGTTGAGAGACTTCCGATGATGGCTTCTATTTCTTCAGGGGTTATAGGACGGTTTAAATGGTCTATTTGATCCTGATTTAATTTTGGTATTTGGTATCTCTCTAGGAAATTGTCCATTTCCACCAGATTTTCTAGTTGTTTTGAATACAGGCTTTTGTAGTAGAATCTGATGATTTTTTGAATTTCCCCAGTTTCTGTTGTTATCTCTCCCTATTTGCTTTTGATTTTGTTAATTTGGATACTGTCTCTGTGCCCACTGGCTAGTCTGGCTAAGGGCTTATCTATCTTGTTAACTTTCTCAACAAGTTTTGTTGATTCTTTGTATGGTTTTATTTGTTTCTACTTGATTGATTTCAGCCCTGAGTTTGATTTCCTGCCTTCTACTCCTCTTGGGTGTATTTGCTTCTTTCTGTCCCAGGGCTTTCAGGTGTGCCATTAAGCTGCTAGTGTATGATGTCTCCCATTTCTTTTTGGCGGCACTCAGGGCTATGAATTTCCCTCTTAGCACCGCTTCCATTGTGTCCCATAAATTAGGGTATGTTGTGCCTTCATTTTCATTAAATTTTAAAAATCTTTGATTTCTTTCTTTATTTCCTCCTTGACCAAGTTATCATTGAGTAGAGCATTGTTCAGCCTCCATGTGTATGTGGACTTTCTGTTGTTTTTGTTGCCATTGAAGACCACCCTTATTCCATAGTGATGTGATAGGAGGCATGGGATTAGTTCAATCTTCTTATATCTGTTGAGGTCTGATTTGTGTCCAATTTTATGGTCGATTTTGGAAAAGATACCATGAGGTGCTGAGAAGAAGGTGTATTCTTTTGCTTTAGGATGAAATGTTATATATATATCTGTTAGTTCCATTTGGTCCAAGGCTTCAATTAGATTCACTGTGTCCCTATTTAGTTTCTGCTTCCCTGAATGATCAATTTCAGAGAGTGGGGTGTTGAAGTCACCCACTATTATTGTGTGAGGTGCGACGTGTGCTTTGAGCTTTAGTAAAGTTTCTTTTACGAATGAGGGTGCCCTTGCATTTGGAGCATAGGTATTCAGAATTGAGAGTTCTTCTTGGTGCATTTTTCCTTTGATCAGAATATAGTTTCCTTCTGTGTCTTTTTTGATGACTTTAGGTTGAAAGTCAATTTTATCTGATATTAGGATGGCTACTCCAGCTCGTTTCCTGGTACCAATTTGCTTGTAAAATTGTTTAACTCTGAGGTAGTGTCTGTCTTTGACACTGAGGTGCGTTTCCTGCACACAGCAAAATTCTGGATCTGGTTTACATATCCATTCTGTTAATCTTTGTCTTTTTATTGGGGAATTGAGACCATTGATATTAAGAGAGATTAAGGAATAGTGATTGTTGCCACCTGCTATTCTTGATGATATCTTTATGTTTGAGTGGTTATCTACTTTTGGGTTTGATGCAAGAAGGTTACTATCTCGTTTTTTCCAGGGTGTTGTTTCTCTCTTTGTATTGGCGGTTTCCACCTATTATCCTTTGCAGGGTTGGGTTTGTGGAAAGATATAGTGAAAATTTGGTTTTATCATGGAATTTCTTGGTCTCTCCATCTATGGTGATTGGGAGTTTTGCTGGGTATAGTTGTCTAGGCTGGCATTTGTGTTCTCTTAGTGTCTGCACAAGATCTGCCCAGGATCTTCTGGCTTTCATAGTCTCTGGTGAGAAGTCTGATGTGATTCGGATAGGTCTTCCTTTGTATGTTACTTGGCCTTTTTCTCTTACTGCTTTTAATATTCTTTCTTTCTTTAGTACACTTGCAGTTTTGATTATTATGTGACGGGAGGTATTTCTGTTCTGGTCCAGTCTGTTTCGAGTTCTGTAGGCTTCTTGTACATTCATCGGCATCTCTCTCTTTAGGTTAGGGAAGTTTTCCTCCATAATTTTATTGAAGATATTTACTGGCCCTTTAAGTTGCAAATCTTCACTCTCATCTATACCTATAATCCTTAGGTTTGGTCTTCTCATTGTGTCCTATATTTCCTGGATGTTTTGGGTTACACATTTTTTGCATTTTGCATTTTCTTTGACTGTTGAATTGATGCTTTCTATGGTTTCTTCAGCACCTGAGATTCTTTCTTCCATCTCTTGTATTCTATTGTTTATGTTTGCATCTATGACTCCTGATTTCTTCCCAAGGTTTTCTATCTCCAAAGTTGTCTCCCTTTGTGATTTCTTAGTTGTTTCTACTTTGTTTTTAGTTCCTGGATGGATTTGCTGAGATCCTTCATCTGTTTGTTTGTATTTTCCTGTATTTCTTTAAGATATTTTTGCATTTCCTCTTTCAGAATTTCTGTCTGTTGACCCAAGTTCTCCGGTATTTCTCTAAGCAATTTTTGTGTTTCCTCCTCATGGGCTTCCATCTGTTGATCCATAGTCTCCTACATTTCTTGAAGCAATTCTCGTGTTTCCTTTGTAAGGGCATCTACCCGTTGATTCACTTCTTTAAGCGATTTTTGTGTTGCCTCCTTATGGGGCTCCATCTGTTGACCCATATTCTTCTGCATTTCTTTATGCGATTTTTGTGATTCCTTTGAAAGGGCATCTACCCGCTGATTCATTTCTTTAAGTAATTTTTGTATTGCCTCCTTATGGGCCTCCATCTGTTGACCCATGTTCTCCTGCATTTCTCTAAACGATTTTTGTGTTTCCTTTGTATGGGCTTCTACCTGTTGATTCATGGTCTCCTGTAATTCTTTATGAGATTTATTTGTGTCCTTCTTGAAATCCTCTAATAGCATCATGAGAAGTGATTTTAAATCCAGATCTTGTCTTTCGGGTGTGGTGGGGTATCCAGGACTTGCTGCTGTTGGAGATTTGGGTTTGGATGGTGACATATTACTTTGATTTCTGTTAGTAACATTCCCACGTTTGCCTTTTGCCAGCTGGTTACTTCTGGTGTTAGTTGGTCCTTCTGTCACTGGCTGTTGGTTGGACCTCCTGTGAGCCTGCAAGGCTATTTCTGACCCCCCTGGATTACCGGGATTCCCCTGGCACCGATTTCTGGGGCCTGCCCTGCTCCTGAGTGACTTTGGAGCCCTGATGTGCCTTGCCCCAAGTGATGTTATATTGGGGAATCCCTGCTCATCCAATGGCTCAGCGTAGGGTATTCCCGGAGCTGAGGTCGCCAAGGGGAGGCTGGTAGGCTCCTGCCCTCTGCTGGTGTGATCTCTCCCAGAGTGGGGGGTGGGGGAGGGTGGGGGGATCCCTCTGCAGGGCAGAAGTCCCACAGAGGATCTGGCACATAGGTTACTGCATATCTGCCCAGCTCTTGGGAGCAGGGAGCCCACAAGCTGACTGAGACCCAAGCGGTATTATGCTTGATTGTGTCTGGAGGTTTGAGTTGCCCTGTTGCTGGAGCAAAGATGGCGGAGTGCACTCTGCACTCTCTCAGCACAGATCACTCTGCAGGGCAGATGGCCAGCAGCTGATGTTATATTGGGGGGTCCCTGGGTACCTGTATCTTCAGTGCAATCGATCCCCGGAACAGAGGTCGCCAAAGGGAGGCTGGTACGTTCCTGCCCTGTGCTTGTGTGATCTCTCCCGGGGGGGGGGAGGGGGGTCCCTTTGCAGGGCAGAAGTCCCATAGCAGAGCTGGCATGTAGGTTACGGCAGACCTGCCCAACTCTTGGGAGCAGGGCGCACACAAGCTGGCTGAGACCCAAGCGATATTATGCTTGATTGTCCCTGCGTCTGGAGGTCTTTGAAGTTCTTTTCTTTTTTAAGGTTTAATTATTTTATGTATATGAGTACACTGTGCCTGTCTTCAGACATACCAGAAGAGGGCAGCAGATCTCATTACAAATGGTCCTGCGTCCCCATGTGTTTGCTGGGAATTGATGAACTCAGGATCTCTAAAAGAGCACCCAGTGTTCTTATCCACTGAGCCATCTCTCCAGCCCTGAAGTTCTTTTCATAGAGGTATTCTGTTTTCTCAGATAGAGTTACTCCAATAAATTTCATATTATTTCAGCTATTTGTTTTGTGTGTCCCTAATTACTTTCTAGGATATTTAGCATTTGTGTTAAGGAGGGCTTCTGATTTATTTCAGTTATCTTTATAGCCACTTTGCTGAGTGTGTTTATTAGCTGTTGCAATTCTCTGGTAGAATTTGGAGAGTCTTTTATTTATACTAACAATTCATCTGTTAATAGAGATACTGTGACTTTGTCCTTTCCAACTTGTTTCTCCTCAATTAGCATTAGTTCTAAGAGCTCTAGTTTGACCATCAAATGCTATATTGAATCAATAGGGTGATAGTGGACTGCCTTATTTTGGGCCTGACTTTGCTTGAATTGCTTAACTTTCTCTCTATTTAATATGATGTTGGTTATCACCTTGCTGTATTCTGCCTTTATTGTGTATATGTATTTGACTTTTATCCCTGGTCCCTACAGCACTTTTATCATGAATGTGTGCTAGATTTTGCCAAAGGCTTTTTCAGCATTTGATGATATGACCACATGTCCTTTTTCTTTCAGTTTGTTTATATGGTGGGTTATACTGCTGTCTTTTACTATGTTGAACCATCCCTGCATCCTTGGTGTGAAGCCTAGTATATCATGATAAATGATATTTTTGATGGCTTCTTGGATTTTGATTGCCAATATTTTATTTAGTATTTTATATAAATATTCGCATGGAAAAATTGTTCTGAAATTCTACCTCATGTATTTGTTGAGTCATTGTTTAGTGGTCTGGGTATCAGCATTACTCTGGAGTCATAGGAGAGATAGATGATAGATAGATAGATAGATAGATAGATAGATAGATAGATAGGCAGACAGACAAAGACAGATAGGTAGATACATAGATGGATAGACAGACAGACAGACAGACAGACAGACAGACAGACAGATGGTGTCCTAAGACAAAAGCCTAGTTTACTTTCATTCATCCATGGTGAAGGCCTCAAAGTGGAGACCAGAGCAAACTACACTCTACTCACCAATTGAGCTCAATGGACACACTTGTAACTCCACATACTTTCTTCATTGTGTAGAGTAGGGAGGTAATATTGGCACCACACAAATGTCAGCAAGCACACTACTACTGAACATATACATTTTCTTTAAATAGTTCATATTTTAAAGTCTTGTGAAATGGAGATTTTTCCCAAGACTTCCTCAATTCAGTTTATACGTACATGTATTGTGCATATTGAGCATGGATAAGCTGGGATCCACAGAGGCCTGAAGAATTGGGCCTACCACCTGAAGCCTGAGTTCCAGCTGAGAGCCACCTGATGATATTTGTTCTGAAACCAAACTTTGGTTCTCTTTTAAAGAAACATGTGCTCTTAAAAGTCATCTCCCTTTATCCACGGGCTCCTGGGCTATTGTTTATTGATTTGTTTGTTTGACTGAGGAGCATGAAAGGAGATTATTTTGAGCAAAACTCCAGCAGGGTCACAGATTCCAAGCAACAAAGCCTTTGAAGTTAACAGGCAGACAGGGAGACAGGGTATTGGGAAAGGAAGGAAAAAGGAGTATAAGAGACATAGAGATTGTTTTTATGACATCTTCTGTACTACATAGAAAACTAGATATACATATGTGAACTACCTTAGCTGTTAACGTTATCTACCTACCCAAGATTGTGAATCCTGACATGCCTGGCATGAATGAATTCATTTTGACTCTCTCCAGAGGGCATTTGTTGCAGAATCCTTAAATTTCCTTTATTCCACACAGGCAATAGTAATGATATCTAAGCAAAGGAGCCATGTTGTATTTATTCACTAAATATTACAGAAATAACAAAAAGTTTACAATTCCATAACAAAGCATCTAGTTATACTGTTCTTGAAGAAGCCATTCAAAACTGCCAAGTTGTCTGATTCCACAAGACACTCTTCCCACAGTCCAACTTACTGTTCCACAAGTCAAGCTCAGCCTCCAAGATCCCAGTTACTAAACATACTTTAGTTTGCAACCATCTGAGCAGTCTCTGAAGCCAAAAGCTCTGAGAATCCAGACTCAGACATATGTCTGAAGCCTTCCATTACTTCAGATCCAAAATCATAGTTCCATATTTGATGAGGCCTTATTCCATACCAGAGCTGTATCTATTTTGTTCCTTGACTGCCAGCTATTTCATATTGTTAAGAGAAAAAGAGTAAAATGACCATTTTGGGACACATATGAACATCAAGATTGGATTGGACTTGTACAGAAATATATCAAATATATTACTTTATTCCACACAGGCAATAGTAATGATATCTTAAAAAAGGTGCCATGTTTTATTTATTCACTAAAAATTACAGAAATAACAAAAAATTTACAATTCCATGATAAAGCATCTAGTTATACTGTTCTTGAAGAACCCATTCAAAACTGATTCTACCAAGTTGTCTGATTCCACAATGCCCTCTTTCCAAAGTCCAACTTACTGTTTCACATTTCAAGCTCAGCCTCCAAGATCCCAACATTTCTCTCTCTCAAATTCCTTTCTTTCTCTCCCTACATACTGTCTCAGGGCAGGGTCAAACTGACTACATACCATGTGATTTTCTGTGGGTTCTGAGCTTTGTTAATATTATGGAGTAATACAATGAAAAGCTCCACTTGCACCCAATCAGAATGAAGGTCAGTTAGAACTATTTTGTGTAGCTAGTCAAAATATCTTCAGTCAGAGCCCAATATCCAGCAGGACTTTTCTGTTTTTTCTGTACTGTGTGGTCCTGTGAAATGTTCAAGGTCCTACCGTAGCTTCAGAGTCTGGTCTGCAACACTAATAGATCAGTCTAGTGGTGTGTGTTAAAAAAATGGGTGTCTGACTAATATTATTGCTCATGTGGTTTTGTGGCTATTCCTGAAATCCATTATTAATATTTACTGCCAGCAAGGACAAAGTCTGGATCCCAGGACATAAACACAGCGCTCACCACACGTATGACAGATTTCTGTTGCAAAGGAGATGCTCTTGGGTTGTCTTATATCCCTGAGTGTATCCTTGAGCTGAGCACAAAGTTGGGCAAATAGCTCTGTGGAGAGGACTCCCAAGTCATCATAGCACTCCAGAGGGGCAGGGTACTGCTCCACAATCAATCTATTCAAGTTGGCTGTGTGCATCAAGAGGCTCGTCAGGATGGGCATGGAGAAATAATTGTCGTAGAAGCTCATATTTGTGAGCTGGGAACAGTGGCTGAGGGCAGATATAAGGATAGTGAGTTGAGAGTCATTCATCCTACAACCCTTTAAGTCCAGTGACTGCAAAGTGTCTGCCACATTTGCTAGAAGAACTTGGAGAGGCATAATATCCAAACCCAATAATATTATGCCTCTCATGTCCAGATGTTTGAGCTGAAAGAGCCTCTGACAGGAGGAAAAAGAATCCAAGTCTGACTGTGACATTTGGTAGTAAGTGATGGAGAGGGTCTCCAAAGGAATCCTCAGGGACCTAGGGATAGAGGAGATCAGAGGATTAGTTCTGGCAAATGGTGTTAGAGAACATGAAGTGGGATTTACAAGAAAGTAGAAGGAGCTATGTACCTAAAGTTAAGTTTGACCAAGTAATCAAGGACATTATCTAAGTTGTTTCCTGTTGGATCCTACTGAGTCAAGTGGATCCTAAAGTTCACCTCCTGGCCTCAGTCTCAAGCAGAAAATGCATTACATCATAAACGCTGCACAATTACTCTTGGCATTACAGACCTACTCTCTCCTCCCTTGTCCAATGCAATCAGTACCACTTGGACTCAATCATTTCACCCATGGGAAAATATGCATAGTCTGAAGGTTTTTCTCACAGACCTGAGCACATAGCTCACCTCACCACTGAGTGGGTGAATCCTGAGACTCCTAACTACATTCTCTCTTCCGTTTCTTTTGCATTGATTGTGTGGCCATGATTCCAGAATTAGACCACATCCTGACCAGATCTGACCTACTCCTTACCTCACTTCATTCCTCTGTTTCATAAGTACCCATTAGAGACCTTCACACTACACATAACTTCCATAGTTTAATGATTCCCTAAATGTTCCCAGTGACAGGCAGGCATCATGCTCCACTGATCCTTAAAATAAGAGGGCAATATTTACTCTGTTAGTTCACCCAGTTCACCATCCTTGCTTACCTGAAGACCTGTTTCATATGATTTCTAAGAAAGCACAAGCTATCCATTGAGAGATGCTGGAGATGCTTGAGATTAGAGAAATGAGAAATGAACTTGGTAACATACTTCTGTTCTCTAACACTTGTGCTCCTGCCATGCATAAGGGTGTTCCTGTGTGTGGGTGCCAGGAACAATGTATGAAGATTTGTCATTTGCCTGAAGCAAGGAATAAAATGTGACACTGTGTACCCAGTCCATTCTGTATTGAACTCAAATTCCTCTATGTACTTTGGATGGAAGACCTCCAAAATATCTTCAATAACACAGAGAGGCAGAGCCCAGATCTTCATCTTCATGCAGCAGAAATGTATGAAGTCCTTTCTCTGCTGGGCCCACTGCAATAAGCATGCTTCTTCTTCATTCAAATCGTAATGGATGCAAAAGTCAATGACCACACTAAGACCCTCCCTCAGAGCATATGTGGGAAGGACCTTCACTACTTGCTTCTCATCCACAGTCTCTGTTGAGTACTCACACTCTTCTGCACCAGCCCATATGTGCCAGAAGACCTGGTACACATTCCTCAGATCGAGAATCTGAAGTTTTTGCCTCCTGTGTTGAAAAGACACAAAGTGTTAGCAGACATGACAAGACCCTGACTCAGCTTTTGGTATGTCTCTGAATTCAGCTCTACCCATGCCAAGGTGTGTGTTTTTTCAGTACTAACTATTGCACATGCAGTCATGCATGTAAGATAGTTTCCCTGAGCTGCATATGTAGATATAACCACTTTCTTTCCACTAAGATAATGTTTATTTATTTCAACTTAGTGCCATCATTATTGGTTATGGGAATATCAGGGATAGGCTCCTTCTATTGTGAGGATGTATCTAGTACTCTAAGCTCTAAACCATATTCAAATGACCTTGTAGAAAAAACATTGGTTTTGAAGGCCGCTGGATACCTCCCTGCTTGGTAGGTCTACTGAGGAAGAAGCCATTCTCCCTGACCCCACAATATCTATTTTGTACTCCAAGTGCTCCCTCTTGTAATGCTTGGTTTTGCTCACCTGGGGTGAAATGTTCTTTTCAGTCGCATGTCTACTCCATCTAGCACAGCCTGAAAGGTTTGCAAGTTGGGGTTTGTTATCAATGCCCCCACAGGGAGATAGCGGAAAGGCCAGACCCCCACCATTGACTTAATGAGCTTGGTGTGCCTGCCATCAAAGGCATCTTTGAACAGTGCTGGGAAGAGCTCCCTGGGCAGGTCCTCTACAGCAGAAATGGCCAAAGCCTCATCCTTCAGCAGAGCCTGCCTTGCCAGCATCAGGAGTGTGGGTGGGATCTGAGCACTCATCTTGTAGGGTCAGATAATTCCTGGAAAATCATTCAGGAAAAAATTTATTTTCAAGATAAATTCAGAAGATAAGATTCAGAAACCTTCCTAATATCACAGGAACCATTCAAGTTTACAGTCATTTCTGTGGAAATGGTGGAGACATCAAAATGTACCTGTTTTTGCTTACTGGTATTCTCTATTCCAAACTCTCTCACTGACAGCATTAGGAACTTGTTACAAGTACACCCCAGGTTTCTGCATTTCCCAGTGTTTCATCCAACCCTAAGATATTCTCCACTCAGTCACATCCCCATTGAATGGGATTTCCAGCAGCCTGAATGCTAAACACTATCTTTATGTCTCAACCTGACATAGATCATGGGACAGATCCGTAAACCTCAGATTGGACCCCAGTAGACTGGAAACTGAGTGTTTCCAGTTCATTATATGAAATTCCCAAATAACTCATAAAAACATGATGGAAAAAATAGTATTTGTTCCATTATTGACAGATATTTAGCCTTTACAAACCAAAACAAACAAACAAAAATCAAGTAAATATTCTGTCCCAACTTACCTCTAATCTCCCCTTTTCAAATTTTCTGGCACATGGTAGGGAAGGAACTTACAGGTTCTAAGCACTAGTGTTAGGTCTCTGAGTCCCAGAAGAAACAGACTGTGACTGTAAGCTCAAGGTCTGAGTGTGTCCTCTGGCTCTGCCAAAGCCTTTATATACCTTTCTGCTCACCTTTCCCTATTGCAGCCACACCTTCCAACCACCAACTGCCATGTGATTGAATATCTGAGTCCCAGAGAGTTTTTTTTGTTTTTGTTTTTGTTTTTTTTTTTTGGTTTGTTTGTTTTTTCTCTTTTTCAATTTTCTTTTTTTTGTTTGTTTGTTTTTTTGTTTTGTTTTGATTTGTTTTTCGAGACAGGGTTTCTCTGTGTAGCCCTGGCTGTCCTGGAACTCACTTTGTAGACCAGGCTGGCCTCGAACTCAGAAATCCTCCTGCCTCTGCCTCCCAAGTGCTGGGATTAAAGGCGTGCGCCACCACCGCCCGCCAGAGAGTTAATCTTACCTAGGATTTTCCCAACTCTAGGTTGAATCAAAGGTTTCTGTGTCAATGCAAACAAAACATAAACAGACAAGGATGAAAATCATGACTCCATTGACTGATTTACTCCAGAACCTTGAATTTTATTATGTGTATGCTTGCTTGCTTATTGATTGATTGATTCTTCATTTTGCTCTTGACATTCTTCATTTGGATTGCATTCTTTCCCCCCCCCACTTTGGTTTTTCAAGACAAGGTTTCTCTGTGTAGCCCTGGCTGTCCTGGAACTCACTCTGTAGACCAGGCCCGCCTCTGTCTCCCAAGTACTGGGATTAAAGGTGTGTGCCACCACTGCCTGGTTTGGATTGTATTCTGAGACATCAATGTTGTTCTATAGCTTGGGGCAATTTAGAATTCACAGGGATCTGCCTGCCTTGGTCTTGATGTTGGAAGGATTATGATATGAGCCAAATCACCTGACTGTGTTTTCTTCATTTGAAAAACCAACATTGTTCAGAGGGTAAATAAACTGGGGGTTTTAACTGTTCTTGAAAATATATGCACAAAACCAAAACTGTACAATGTCATTGTAAGAGGACATGATAAAAATTTTACACAATTATTTATCTGTTCTGGAATAAAGAGCTGAGCTTCATGCTTTGCCAGTCTACTATGGCAGCACTCTGAGAGCTGAGGCAGGAGGATGACTTGCATCCATTTTGGCAGGGATTTCTGTGGTGTAATTTAGGTAGTAAAGTCCTTGCTTGGCATATTCAACGTTTCAGTTATAAGTATCTTCCTGGTCTAGACAGATGGGAATATGCCTGTCTTCCTAGAACATGTGGGTCTAAGTAGGGACTCAGAAATCCACTGTCATCTTTGGTTATAATAGGAAGTATGAGGCAAACCTGCAATGTACTAAAATGTTCTCAAAACAATTTAATAAGTATGTCAGGGAAGGACAGGTCATCCATGGTTCTAAGAAAGTTGGAGGGGTTTTCAGAAAGGAGGGATAACTGGACATGGAGAGATGCTCAATGATTACTAGGCATAGGAAAAGCTCAAGGATTAGTAGAGAACCTTGATATTTGCAGAATACCTAAATTCAATGCCCAACCAGAGTGGTGGTGGCTTGAAACCACCTGTACCTTCAGGGCTCTGAAATCTTCTGCCCTTTCCTGGATTTAATATGCACAGTGATCAAATGCATACATATAAACATACAGAGAGAGAGAGAGAGAGAGAGAGAGAGAGAGAGAGAGAGAGAGAGAGAGAGACTTGGGAACATTCAGTCCTAAAGGGTCATCTCCATCAAATCTTCCCCTCAAGGCTCAGGGAATCCTGTAAAAGAGAAAAGAGAAAGAGGGATAGAGCCAAAAGCCAAAGGGGATGGTGGACAACAATAAACAAAGGAGAACTAATACACATATGAAGCCCAAGAGACTGAGGTAGCATTCTCAAGATTTATGTAGAAATGGACACAAGCTCCCATCCAAAACCCAGAAATTATTGATAAGAAATTGCAAACGAAAAAGTAGTTCTCTCAAATGGAATCCTTCTAAGGGTACATATCTCACTCTTACAGGCAGGAGTTAGGATCAAGTGTACACGCCCACACAAGGTGAACACAGAGGCCTCCTTGGAGGTCCTATGTCTCACAATATGTTGTCAGCCCTTTGTTGTTTTGTTTTGTTTCTTTTTGCCTTTTATTTTATTTTTTTATTGTTTCTTATATATATTTTTATTTACATTTCAAATGATTTTCCCTTTCCTGGTTCTCCCCTCCCTGAAAGTCCCATAAGCCCTCTCCCCTCCCCCTGTTCCCCAATAAACCCCCTCCCACTTCCCTATCCTGGTATTCCCCGACACTACTGCATTGAGCCTTTATTTTACTTTACTTTAATTTATTTGAATTATGCATCTTACATACCATTCACTGCTCCCCTCAAGGTCACACCCTCCAGCATTCCTTCCCCATATCTCCTTCCCTTCTCCTCTGAGTGAGTTGGGGCTTTCTGGATATCATTATATCGTGGTACTTCAAGTATTTTCAAGGCTACACACATCCTCTCCCATTGAGGCCAGACAAAGCACCTCAGCTAGAAGAACATATCCCTCATATAGGCAATAGCTTCTGAATTAGCCTCTGCTCCAGTTATTAGGGGATTCACTTGAAGACCAAGCAGCACATCTCCTACATATCTATGGGGAGGACTATGTCCAGTCCATATGTTCTTCGGTTGGTAGCTCAGTCTCTGAGAGCACCAAGTGTCCAGAAAAATTGACTCTTTTGGACTTCCTACAGAGTCCTTATCTCCTATTGGTCTTTGCTCATATATTATGGCTATGAATATTGTGTTTTTATTGGGTTCTTGTATGTGTGAACCTCTCCTGCTTCTTTATGTATTCCTCACGGTTTTCTTTGACTGATTTTTCTCTATTTATTTTGTCATATTCCAATATGTTTCTTTTGTTCTATTTTCATATGATACTTTTTTTTGCTTTTCTTCTGTTTGATTAATTGTTTGCTTTTTGAGACATGATTTTCCTGTGTAACTCTGGCTATCCTGGAACTTAGTTTGTAGAATAGGCTGGAGCAGCTCACATAGATATGTCTGCTTCTTCCTCCTAAGTGCTAGGATTGAAGATGTGTTCCATCACCCCTGGCTCCTTCTGCATATCCTTTCGCTATCTGTTTGTTTTTAAAATAGACAGAAAGGGTGAGAATTGAGATGGAAGAGAAGATGGAGAGGAACTCAGAGAAGTTGTGGGTTGAAAATATGTAATCAGAACATACTGTATGAAAAAATATATTTTCAATATATAAAAAACACAAAGGGCGCCGGGGAGTGGTGGTACACGCCTTTAATCCCAGCACTTGGGAGGCAGAGGCAGGAGGATTTCTGAGTTCAAGGCCAGCCTGGTCTACAAAGTGAGTTCCAGGACAGCCAGGGCTACACAGAGAAACCTTGTCTCAAAAATCCAAAAAAAAAAAACAAACAAACAAACAAAAAAACACACAAAGGGCAGCCTGGGAGATGACTAAGCCAACAAGAGCAGTGGCTGCTCTTACAGAGAACCAAAGGTCATTTTCTTGTATCCACAGAGAAGCCCCCAAATACCTGTAAATCCATTTATGAACCTAACTTCTGATGTCCATAGACATAATCAGTACTACACGGTGAAAAGCTAAAAACATTAAATAGTCTAAAAATTACATAAATCTCCTTTTGAATTTTTATATGATTTATTATCTTTTATTTTAATGTAATCGACTACATAAACAATCTCAAAGAAAAAAACCACATGGTCATTCATTAGATGCTGAGAAAGCATTTGACAAAATTCAGCATCTTTTCATGTTAAAGGTCTTGGAAAGATCAGGAATTCAAGGCCCATATCTAAACATAGTAAAAGCAATTTACAGCAAACCGGTCGCCAACATCAAACTAAATGGAGAGAAACTTGAAGCAATCCCACTAAAATCAGGGACTAGACAAGGCTGCACTCTCTTTCCATATCTTTTCAATATAGTACTTGACGTTCTAGCTAGAGCAATTAAACAACAAAAGGAGGTCAAAGTGATACAAATTGAAAAGGAAGAAGTCAAACTATCACTATTTGTAGACGATATGATAGTATACTTAAGTGAACCAAAGAACTCCACCACAGATCTCCTACAGCTAATAAACAACTTCAGCAAAGTGGCTGGATATAAAATCAACTCAAGCAAGTCAGTAGCCTTCCTGTATTAGTCAGGGTTCTCTAGAGTCACAGAACATATTGGTAGTCCCTATACAGTTAGGAAACTTGTCGATGACTTACAGCTTGTAGTTCAACTCCCCAACAATAGTCAGCAGTACTTGTGGATGGAAGTCCAAGGATGTAGCAGTTGCTCAGTCCCACAAGGCAGCTGTGGATGGAAGTCTGAGGATCTAGCAGTTGCTCTGTCCCACGAGTCAGGCCAGCAAAAGCCAGAGTGTAATCTTCCTTCTTCCAATGTCCTTATATAGGTCTCCAGCAGAGGGTGTGGCCCAGATTAAAAGCGTGTGCCACCACGCATTTAATCCCAGATGACCTTGAACTCAGAGATCCCCTAATCTTAATCTTCTGGAATTCATAGTCACTATGCATCAAGATCTCCAGGTCAGAAACTTGTATCGCTGAGCCTCCAGATTAGGATTATAGGTGAGCCTTCAAATTCTTGTTTAGTTCATTCCAGATTTAGTCAAGTAGACAACCAGGAATAACTACTACACTTCCTATGCTCAAAGGATAAGCAGGCTGAGAAAGAAGAGAAATGATACCCTTCACAAAAGCCACAAACAATATAAAGTATCTTGGTGTGACTCTAACCAAACAAGTGAAAGATCTGTATGACAAGAACTTCAAGTCTCTGAAGAAAGAAATTGAAGAAGACCTCAGAAGATGGAAAAATCTGCCATGCTCATGGATTGGCAGGATTAATATAGTAAAAATGACCATCTTGCCAAAGGCAATATACAGATTCCATGCAATCCCCATCAAAATCCCAACTCAATTCTTCATAGAGTTAGAAAGAGCAATTCAAAAATTCATCTGGAATAACAGAAAACCCAGGATAGCTAAAACTATTCTCAACAGTAAAAGAACTTCTGGGGGAATCAATATCCTGGGCCTCAAGCTGTACTATAGAGCAATAGTGTTAAAAACTGCATGGTATTGGTACAGTGACAGGCATGTAGATCAATGGAACAGAATTGAAGACCCAGAAATAAATCCACAGTCCTATGGTCACTTGATCTTTGACAAAGGAGCTAAAACCATCCAGTGGAAAAAAGATAGCCTTTTCAACAAATGGTGTTGGTTCAACTGGAGGTCAACATGTAGAAGAATGCAAATTGACCCATTCTTATCTCCTTGCACTAAGCTCAATTCCAAGTGGATCAAGGACCTCCACATAAAACCAGACACACTGAAACTAATAGAAAGGAAACTAGGGTGAACCTTGAACATATGGACACAGGGGAAGATTTCCTGAACAGAACTCCAATAGCTTATGCTCTAAGATCAAGAATTGACAAATGGGACCTCATAAAATTACAAAGTTTCTGTAAGGCAAAAGACACTGTCAAAAAGACAAAGCTGCAACCAACTAACTGGGAAATGATCTTTACCAACCCTACATCCGAAAGAGGGCTAATATCCAATATATACAAAGAACTCACGAAGGTAGTCTCCAGAGAGTCAAGTAACCCTATTAAAAAATGGTGTACAAAGCTAAACAAAGAGTTCTCACCTGAAGAATATCTAATAGCTGAGAAGCACCTAAAGAGATGTTCATCATCCTTAGTCATTAGGGAAATGCAAATCAAAACAACCCTGAGATTCCATCTCACACCAGTCAGGATGGCTAAGATCAAAAACACAGGAGACAGCAGTTGTTGGTGAGGATGTGGAGAAAGAGAAACACTCCTCCACTGCTGGTGGGATTTCAAGCTGGTACAACCACTCTGGAAAGCAGTCTGGCGGTTCCTCAGAAAACTAGGCATGACACTCCCAGAGGATCCAGCTATACCACTCCTGGGCTTATACCCAGAGGCTTTACCTGCATGCAATAAGGACACATGCTCCACTATATTCATAGCAGCCTTATTTATAATAGCCAGAAGCTGGAAAGAACCCAGATGTCCCTCAACAGAGGAATGGATTCAGAAGATGTGGTATATTTACACAATAGTAAACTACTCTGCAATTAAAAACAATGAACTCACAAAATTCCTAGGCAAATGGTCAGAACTGGAAAATATCATCCTTAGTGAGGTAACCCAATCACAAAAGAACACACATGGTGTGCAGTCATTGATAAGGGGATATTAACCCAGAATCTTGGAATACCCTAGACACAATTTGCATATCAATAGATTTCCAAGAAGATGGAAGGAGAGGCCCCTGGTCCTGGAAAAACTGGATGTAGGGGAGTGCCAGGACAGAGAAGCGAGAGGGGGTTGAATGGGGAAAAGAGGGAGGGAAGGGGGCTTATGGGACTTTCGGGGCGCGAGGAGACCGGAAAGGGGAAATGATTTGGAATGTAAATAAAAAAACTTAGAAAATAAAAAAAAAGAAAAGAACTTCAAGTTTCTGAAGTAATAAATTGTAAAAGCCATTATAAGTTGCAAAGATTTCTCAAGCTCCTGCATCCAGAGGATTAATGTAGTACAAAATGCAATCTTACCAACATCCATCTAGTGATTCAAAGCAATTCCTATTAAATTCCAAAAACATTCTTACAGACACAGAAGAAGCAATTACCCCATTCATTTGGAAATATAAAAATTGAGGACATCTAAAACAATGCTCTACAATAAAAGAACTTCTAGAAATATCACCATCTCAGATTTTAAGTTGTATTACATAGCCATAGTATAATGCAAACTACACGGTATTGGCAGGAAAACAGATAGGTTGATTAGTGTAATATAAGTGCAAACACAGAAAGATACCCACACAACTATCAACCATCAACACTTGTCTTTTAACAGAGAAGGCAAAAGAGACATTGGAGAAAAGAAAGCATCTTCATCTATCAGTGGCTTTCTAACTGGATATCTGCAGGTATAATAAAGCTAATTGCTCTATATTTATCCTCCTCTAATACTCACAAGGCCAATTGTTCAAAGACTTCAACATAATACTGGGTACACTACATCTAATACAAGAAAAAGTTCTGGAATTATCTTGAACACATTGGCATAGGACATAACTACCTGAAAAGAAAACCATAGTTTAGGCAATGAGATCTACAATTAATAATGGGACTTGATGAAATTGAAAAGCTTCTGTAGGGCAAAGGAGTACCTCAGCAGGCCAAAATGGCAGCCTAAATATTGGAAGAAGAACCTCCCCAATCCTATATCTGACAGATGGATGATATCCAAACACCATAAATACAACAACAGATTAGATAGCATCAAAGCAAATACTCCAACTTAAAAATGGGGTACTGAATTACACAGCATAATTGAACACAGGGATGTTTATTTGCTGGGAAGCACCTAAATAATTATTCATTATTCCAATGATCAGACAAATGCAAATCCCAGACTCTGAGATTCCATTTTACATACAACAGAATGACTAAGATCAAAACTTCAAGTGACCACTCATGTTTGGGTGGTTATGGAACAAAGGGAACACTTCTCCATTTCTGGTGAGAGTTAAAACTTGGATTATCATCTGTGAAATCAATATGGCAGTTTTTCAGAAACTTGAGAATGGGTCTAACTTCTAGACCCAGCTTTACCACTCCTAGGCATATAATAAACGAGGACCCAAAATATCATAGAGATACTGGTTCTACTATGTTCATAGCAGTGGTCCTTCAACTGAACATACCAGGCCTTCTAAAACACAGTAGAACTGAGGCACATAGGCTCATACACACAAGGAGTCAGAGAAAGGGCCTTCTTACTTTATGTGTAGCCTGTGTTATGGATGGAAACTATTTCACAGAGCCATCCATAAAGAATAGGTGCTGGGGTTCAATAAAGGAAAAGATCTAAATATCCAGTCTTGATAAGTGAGATAGTACAATTCTAGAAGCTCCAAGGTTGGGAACTATAGCACCCTGGATCATGAGAGAGCCAGCAACATGGAGAAGGCCAGTGGCTCCTTAAAGTGGGACCCAGGCTTAAGGACAGGTTGTTTCCAAACTTGTAGCTGGCAATCCTAGCCAAGGTGTGCTCTGGACTGGTAGGCAACTTATCTGTCTTCTGCATTGTCATGGGGATATAGTGTGGTTGATGTTGTCTCTTGGAAGTAGTGATACTGAAGTGAACCCTGATGTTACTCTCTAGGCACATCTGGCAGAATGTTTGTAGATTTGCAAAGGTTGAGGACCCATCCTAGATGTGGCTTGAGTCTTTTTCAGGCTAAATTTCTGAAGAAAATAAAATGGAGAAACCAAACTTAGCAGTAATTTTTGGATACCAAGTCTGCCATCTCTGTCCTCTACCTGTTGAGTGCAAGTGTCAAGCAAGGAAGAAAATGGTTGCTCCTGGCTTTGGGCAGGAAACAGGTATTGCTCTGCATTTCACAAGTGTTCATACCTAGTTGTCACTGTGTAGTCTCAGCAGTGACAACAGAACGGAATTGCATTGGTTAGGAAGATGTGAATGGCTAAATACTAAGGGCACAACTGTGAAGCAGCTGCTATAACTGCATAGGTGGTACAAGGTAGTAAGCTACCAGAATAAAAGCTCTGAGCAGCAGATCAGCAAGGGGAATGGGTGTTTCATGGCCAGACAAAAAACAGAACTTAGCGGTAGAATCTCAGCCTCTGTCAATCCAGAGGAAACTCTCAACAACAACAAAACAGAAGTCACAAAACCAAAGAAACAAACAAGCAAAAAACAAAAACAAAAAAAACCCAAAGAAACATGTCAGGCTCTCCATCCTCCTACTCTGAAGAGCAAGGAACAGAAGGTCAAAGTCACAGGACAAGGCTCCTAGCACCTGAATGAAACCATGCCACCCAAACATCAGAATCTACAGTGCTCCACCCTTTGGATACAATTCCCCAAGGACACCCTGGACAAGCTCCTCAGTGGGACACAGGTCAATCACAGAAAATCTGTATAAGAAAGCTTACAGGAATATAAGAGGGTCATGGATCTATCCTGTCCAATTAAGCCCAAAGTCTCGACCAGATGAAGGTCCTTTTCCCACAATTGGGTATTTAGACAAAGGCATTCTTAACCTCTGAGTTTTGAAATATTTCCTGCTTGTTAAAATGTGTGTCATTGTTTTTATCTCTGGTCAGAGGCATTTGTGGGCCTTCCATTAATAATTGTGGTGCCTATTGACCTGTCAAGGTCAATGTTAGTCCCTAGGTTCCCTAATTTTCTGCTCATGAGCCCCTCCCAGGTCAAATTCTGCTTTCTCTTTGTTCCATTTGACTCTGAAAATCTTCGTTTCCACTATGGATTTCTCCTCACGTTTCCCAGGAGTATCCTTAGCACTTTGGAGAAACTATTTTTCTCTTTACCCAATGTGCTTGGAAATTTTACTGGAGCCATTTTCATTCATAAAGCCCAGGACAAGAGCCTGAGCTGCCTTTTTAATACCCAGCTCCCAAGGTTGTTATTTGGTTGGGTGAGACAGGATTACATTATGTATTCTAGGCTAGACTCAGTTTTAAGCCATCCTTCATCAGTCCTCTGAAGCTTGCCCCACCACCCTGGATCAGCTCTAATCTTGTTCTATACATGGTGACTGTCTTAGTTCATTTGTGTATTGGTGTGTCAGCAGGGGAGCATGCATGTAGAGTTGGGAGGACTGGAAACTGAAGTGGTTCCTCTCAGTATACCTGAGGGCCCCATTACTGAACTCAGGCTTGGCAGCAGGTGCCCCTACACTCTGTGCCATCTCACTGGATCTTAAACTTCTTAAGGATTATATTTAAGAAATTTATTTTGTGTTTCAGGTAATTTTTTGTTTGCTTGATTGTTTGTTTGGTTTTTGTTTGTTTGTTTGGATGGTTGGTGTTTGAAAGGGTTGGTCTGTTTAACAGCTCTGCCTCTTCCAGGACTCACTCTGTACACCAGGCTGACCTTGACCTCAGAGGTTCACCTGCTTCTACCTCCCTAATGCTAGGCTTAAGGATTGTACCTGCCCATTTATCAATCTACACTTTGTTTATGTGTTTGTTTTTTTGTTGTTTCAAGACAGGGTTTCTTTTTTAAGAGCCCTAGATATCCCATAAGCCACTCTGTGGATCAGTCTGGCATAAACATCAAAGATGCCTCTGCCTCTGATGAATCAGTGATGGGAATAATGTCCTGTGCCACCCTGGTCGTCTCTGGTTTAATTTTAAAACAGATCCTCACTGCATAGGCTTCATTGCTTGGGAATTAGTCAAATTAGGTAAGGGTAGCCCTGAACTCACTGAACCAATCAACCTTTCACCCCTGAGGGGATGGATTAAAAGTGTGACCCACCATTCCCAATATAGATCTACTGTTTTAAGATGATTTATTTTATGTGTAGGGGTGTTTTTCCTACAAATATGAATGGGCAGCCGTCACATGCCTGGTGCCCTAGAAGGTCCGAATGGGGTATCAGATTTGCTGGAACTGGAGTCACAGATCATTTTAAGTCATCAAGAAGATGAGATGAACAGAAAATTGACAGGTGCTCATTCTTGCTAAAGCAACTCTCCAGCCCAAGTCCCACTCTAGATTGCATTGTCTTGAGGAAGGCTTTTGAACTGACCCTAGTTGACATGCTCTCTGCTCCTTGGGGAGCCACGGGCACCATCTCCTTCACACCCTCCCTTTTATGTTTGCTTTTTTCCATTTAGAAAGCAGGCCTTGTAGGGATCAGACTATACTTCAGCTTACAATTTAGATGAGCATGACCTTGAACTGAGCATCCTATCTCCAACTTCAAATTTTGGCTTACCAGCATGCCCCATCTTGTCTACTGCATAGATAGGTGAAGAGAGGATCCCTTTATGCTGGGTAGCTCCCTACCAAATGAGTACACACCCAGCACCCTGCCTACTATTGTAATGGAATCAAGCCATGCTCCTGCACCACATTTTGAGTGGCTGCTCCTGCACTTTATTGACAGAGCATCCACTTCATTCCTTGAGCTTCAGTATATAGTCCTGTCTCTGACATAGTATTATGTCCCAAATCCAGTGATAAAGAATATCTTTGAATTACATATGTCTCTAATCAACAACAGTTTAAACCCTTAACTGATGCAAACTGGGAATGACTCTGGTCACATGAATGAAATCCAACAAGATAAGGTTATTCACAACAATAATCCTAGCAATAAGGATTCGGAGGCAGGAGAATTGCTAGAATCAGACTTCTAAAACAACCTTGGCTTCAGAGCATGACATTGTCATTGTAACAACTTGAAAACTAAGTAAAATTTAAGCAAATGAGAGAACAAATCAACACATTTGGTGTTGTATGGTTAATTAACAAGTGAAATGTTTGTATATATCCAAGAAACTTTTGTGTGTGTGTGAGGGTGGGATGAGGTTGAGTGGGGAGTATGTGATCACCGGTCCTTCTGATTCAATCAATGAAATGATGAGTTCTTTGATCTAGAATTTAAAGGGTGGAGATTAAACCAAGAAATCCAATTCCAGTTTGGGATTGAAGGTGTGACTACAATAGGGAGGGGTGAGCAGAGAGGTATATAAAGGCTTCAGTGGAGCCAGATATCACACTCAGATTCCTGCAGCCTGGATAACTGCCTGGTTAAGCTGGGATTTGGAGACCTATCTGCAGTGCTCAACTGGTATGTAATGATTTTTCTTTGGGTCATGCAGTTTGATGTCAAGAAATTTAGATTCCTTTAGAGGAACATGTTGAAGACCATGGGTTTCAATTCAAATGAATTTTTAGCCCCATCTCCAATGTATTTCCAGGGTAGCTTGTATATTTCATTAGTGTGCTTGAAATAATTTTTTTGAGACAAGGACTCTGTGTTGTTCAAACTCTCTTAGAAATGGCCATGTGGCTCTGGGTAAACTGGAAATCAGATCATTGTGACTAACATGTTCCCTCATATTTCCCCTTCACTGAAATGATGGTCTTTATTTTTTGTGAGACCCTGGCTTACACTGTAAACCTGTAAGTGATGTATCTTTGATATCCTTCAACTCCCTATAGGTTCGAGTTACTCATGCATTGCCTTAGGATTTGCTTTGCATCTTTTGCACATTGGTTTGCTCTGTGGACATGTTTTGCTTCCCAGACACAGGAAACTCTCAAAAATGTCAAAATGCACGGAAGCCATTCTGCTTTCTGGGACTCAATATTGATCCACATCGCAAGGATTTACATTTCTTTGCTTGAGTGGTTTGGTTTGCTTTGAGATTTTTTTTGAAACTTTTATTTTTGAGAAAGGGTCATAGATAACGTATTTTGATCTGAAAATTATGTGCACATTTGGTTGATAGAAAGACCTCCATGTTCCCATTGTGGGAGTCTCTCTTTCCAGTGCCAGTTTAGGTTGAAGAGGTAAATTGATTTATCTGTTACTGTTTGAGCAGTAACTCAAAAGCTTAGTGGTTGACGTAATGATGACCATGTTTTATAAATTTTGTCTTGAAATTATATTCTTTTCTGACTTCTTCCCAAGAGCCTTTTGATTGGAGACTTTAGAGCGTGGGTGATACAACCCCACCCACAATCCAGAGGCTGGCAATTCAGACTCTGGTGAAAGATGAGGCTTTGGCCATGTCCTCTCTGGAGGAGCTGCCCACTGTGCTCTTCCCAGCACTGTTCAAAGCAGCCTTCACTGACAGACACAAGAATCTCATGAAGGCAATGTTGGCAGCCTGGCCTTTCCCCTGTTTACCTGTGGGGTCATTGATGAAGACGCCTAACCTGAAAAACATGCAAGCTGTGCTGGATGGAATAGACATGCGACTGATACAAGGTTTTCACCCCAGGTAAGCAATGATCAAGTAATATATAAGGGAGCATGTGGGCAATAAAAATTGTGGGTTCTGGGAGATTGGCTTCAGACAATGATGCAGCAACCTTACAGATATTGTTTGCTTGGACTAGGGAGAGTTATCTGTGGATTAGGGCTTATCTATAAGCAGCCTAGCAGTAGAATGAGCCTATCTATCCCTGCCATTCCTGAAACAACTTATAATGGGACTAATGAGAAATAAAGAGTAACTTAGTGGAAGGAAAGTGGTCAGGTCCACACATGCAGCCCAGGGAATCTTCTGTAGCATGCATGTGTTCAGGTTGCACCCTTGTTTAAAAAACATACACCTTAGCCGGGTGGTGGTGGCGCATGCCTTTAATCCCAGCACTTGGGAGGCAGAGGCAGGAGGATTTCTGAGTTCGAGGCCAGCCTGGTCTACAAAGTGAGTTCCAGGACAGCCAGGACTACACAGAGAAACCCTGTCTCGAAAAACCAAAAAAAAAAAAAATACACCTTGGCAGGGTGAAGGGACATTTCAAATTAGAGTCACATAGTGAAACCTGACCGAGTGTCATCATGTCTGCTGACACTTGACATGTTTCAACTCAGCAGGGTAACACTTCAGGTTCTGGACCTGAGGAATGTGCACCATGCTTTTTGGGACATATGGACTGGTACAGAGGATGATAGTTGTTCTTCAGAGCCCTTGGATGAGAAGCCAGTAGTGAAGGTCCTCCCCAGATATGCACTGAGGAGGAAGCTGAAGGTGGTAGCTGACTTGTGCCTCAGGCCCCGCTTTGATGAAGCACAAGCAATCTTCTTGAAGTGGGCCCAGCAGAGAAAGGGCTCCCTACATTTGTGCTGTACAAAGATGAAGATCTGGGGTATGCCCATGGACTTTATCAGAAAGATCTTGAATGTATTTCATCCAGAGCATATTGAGGAATTGGAACTGAACACGCAGTGGAATCTGTTCAACCTGGCCCATTTTGCTCCCTGCTTTGGGCAGATGAGAAATCTTCGCAAACTCCTTCTGTTACCCCTCTACAAGAATGTCTTCAAGATTGCCAATAGGACAGGAGACAGAGAAGAGAAGCGTATCCAGGAGTTCATTTCTGTTTTCTCCAAATTCAATTGTCTCCAGCATCTCTCCATGGATGGCGTCCACTTCCTCACAGACCACATGAATCACATCCTCAGGTAAGCAAGGATGGAGGACAGGGTCAGCTTGTGGAGCAATTTTTCCTCTTCCATTTTAAGGATTAGTTGTACAGGATGTCTGCACATCAGTCACTGGGATCAAAATTTCAGGGACTCCTTAGAGTATTGAAGTTAAGTGTAGTGATTCAAAGTCTTAAATGAGCATGCCTGAAGTAGAGGACTGAAGGCAGGTAAGGAGTAGGTCTGATCTGGTTAGTAGGAGTTGTAATTCTTCTTGGAATCATAGCCAAACAATCCATCAGAAAGGGAACAGGAAGAGGAGCATGTAGTTAGGACTTGGGGGACTCACCAGCAAAGTGAGGAAGTGAGCTCTGTGCTCAGAACTGTGGGAACAGTCTTCCATCTCCCCCTGCTTTTCAATGAGTGGAAAGTTTTGACCCTGAGTAGTGCTGAGTGCATGTGACATGAGGGAGTGTGTGGGCATCTATAGGATAAGAAGAGTGACTGTGCAGAGGTTAGGATGGAATGCAGCATTGAGTGATGCCACAAGTAATATATTTAGATCCTGTCAAGACTCTCTTGGCATGGAACGTCCTCCTTGTGTTTCTCCGTTTTATGGGGTACACTGGTTTTCTGCTTGAGACTGAGGCCAGCAGACCAATGTGGGCTTACTTGACTAAACTGATTCCAAAAGGAAACATCTCAGATAATATCTTTGATCATTTGGTCATACTCAGCTTGGGTTGCCTGGTCCCTTCTAAGACATTGAAAATCCCACCCTGTGCTCTCCACCACTGTTTGCCAGAACTAACCCTCTGGTCTCCTTAATCCCTAGGTACCTTATGACGCCATTGGAGACCCTTTCCATCACTCACTACCAAATTTCACAGTCAGACTTGGATTCCTTCTCCTGCTGTCAGAGCCTCTTTCAGCTAAAACATCTGGAAATGTGAGGTGTGGTCTTACAGTATTTGGATCTAATGCCTCTGAGAGGTCTCTTTGAGAAAGTGGCAGATACTCTTGAGACTCTGGATTTTCAGGGATGCAGGATGAAGGACTCCCAGCTCAGGGCCCTCCTACCTGCCCTCCCACGTTGCTCTCAGCTCACCAAGATCAACTTGTACAACAATTACTTCTCCATGCCCATTCTGAAGGACTTTTTGCAGGACACAGTCAACTGGAGCAAGATGAATGTGGAACAATACCCTGTACCTCTGGAGTGCTATGATGAGTCACATCATATCTCCAGTGTAAGATTTGCCCACCTTTGTCTTGAGCTCATGGATAATCTCAGGGCAATAAGGCAACTGCCCTATCTGTGGTGAGTGCTTTGTCTATCACCAAGGGCTCAGACTTTGTTTATGCTGGCAGTGAACATGGACACATGGCTTCTGGATGTGAATAAATGACCGGCTTCGGATGTATTTCTCATTCATGGTGGTCAGAGACTGTGACTTCAGACACTGTGCAGATGGTTGGAAACAAAATGATGTACAATAACTGAGATCTTGGAGGCTGAGCTTGACATGGGGGAACAGACAGATGGACTGTGGGAACAGAGGCCTTGTGGAGTCAGGAAGACAACTTGACTGTTTTGAGTGACTTCTGACAGGACCGGTTAACTAGATGCTTTGTAATAGACTTTTAATCTTTCTGTTCTTAACTGTAATATTAAGTGAATAAACAGAACATGGATTCAGTTTTATGTGTCTTTCCTGTTGTCTAAGTTGAATAAAATATCTATCTTTAAGCATTCTGCCACAAATACCCTCTGGAGAGTGTTAAAATGAACACATGGATGCCAGACATGTCATGATTTAAAGTCTTGGGCAGATGGATAAAATTATCAACTAAGGTGGTTCTCATATGGATCTCTAGGTTGGCCTGCAGTAAAGAAGAAATCCTAAGAACAACCTCCTTGTCTCTCACACTCCTTTTTTCTTCCTCCCCACTCCCCTATCTCACTGCCTGAATGTCAACTTCACAGGCCTTGTTGCTTGGAACCTGTGAACCTGCTGGAAATTTGCCCACAGAAAACTCCTTTCATGCCCTTCAGACAAACAAACAAACAAACAAACAACAAACAAAACCAAACAAACAAGCCAAAACCCCACAGATTAACGGAGGTGACTCATGTTTTAATAGCACATTTTGGTATAAAAGAGGATCAAAGTTTGGTTTCAGAACTATTTTCATCAGTTGCCCCCAGCTAGAACTCAAGCTTCAGGTGTTAGGCCCATTTCTTCAGACATCTGTGGATCCTAGCTTTTACACACACAATCTGAACAATACATATGTATATACACCAAATTGAAAAAGACTTAGAAAAAATATGCTCCATTTCACAAAGACTTCAAAAAATGAACTAATTAATTAAAATGAAGTTGGTCATTAGCAGTTGCCTGACTTTTGCATGGTTCCAATATTATCCCCCTACAGCACAGTGTGAAGAGAATATGTGGAGTTTCAGGTGTGTTCATTGAGCTTAATTGGTGAGCAGTAGCCTAGTTTGTTTTGGGCTCCTGTTTGAAGCCTGCACCTTGGAAGTGTGAAAGAATACTAGGAGTTTGTCCTAGGACAATATCTGTCTATCTGTCTTTTTGTCTGTCAGTATTATTCCAGACAGTTGTTAGGGCCCTTCGTATTGGTCAATAGTTCTATATAGTGAGATTCTCTCTAAAAATTTGAAACACACATACACACACACACACAGACACACACAAACAATCAAATGCAAACAAATATATCTTGAGAATGAAAATTTTAAGGTAATTCTCAATATTTTCAGTTTGTGAAATCAACACTCGATTTATTGTGATTCTTTTTTTTTCAATTTATCAGAAAATGTTTTTACTTCTACTTTCAATCAATTTAGGAATATTTTATGCCTACCATCTTATTTGTATAATTTTTCATAAAATAGTTAGTTTTAAGGTGTTTTTCTATATATTTCTTGAGTTTTTTTTGCTTTTTTTATTATTTATTTTATTTTTTTTTAATTTACATTCCAAATCACTTCCCCTTTCCCATTTCCTCCCTCCCCAAAAGTCCCATAAGCCCCCTTCCCTCCCTCTTTTCTCCATTCAACCCCCTCTCGTTACTCTGTCCTGGCGTTCCCCTACATCCAGTCTTTCCAGAACCAGGGGTCTCTCCTTCCATCTTTTTAGAAATCTATTGATATGCGGATTGTGTCTAGGGTATTCCGAGATTCTGGGTCAATATCCCCTTATCAGTGACTGCATACCATGTGTGTTTTTTGTGATTGGGTTACCTCACTAAGGATGATATTTTCAAGATCTGACCATTTGCCTAGGAATTTCGTGAATTCATTGTTTTTAATTGCAGAGTAGTATTCCATTGTGTAGATATACCACATCTTCTGAATCCATTCCTCCGTTGAGGGATATCTGGGTTCTTTCCAGCTTCTGGCTATTATAAATAAGGCTGCTATGAACATAGTGGAGCATGTGTCCTTATTGCATGCAGGTAAAGTCTCTGGGTGTATGCCCAGGAGTGGTATAGCCGGATCCTCCGGGAGTGTCATGCCCAGTTTTCTGAGGAACCGCCAGACTGCTTTCCAGAGTGGTTGTACCAGCCTGCAATTCCACCAGCAGTGGAGGAGTGTTCCTCTTTCTCCACATCCTCTCCAACAACTGCTGTCTCCTGTGTTTTTGATCTTAGCCATCCTGACTGGTGTGAGATGGAATCTCAGGGTGGTTTTGATTTGCATTTCCCTAATGACTAAGGATGATGAACATCTCTTTAGGTGCTTCTCAGCCATTAGATATTCTTCAGGTGAGAACTCTTTGTGTAGCTCTGTACCCCATTTTTTAATAGGGTTACTTGCCTCTCTGGAGTTTAACTTCTTGAGTTCTTTGTATATCTTGGATATTAGCCCTCTGTCGGATGTAAGGTTGGTAAAGATCATTTCCCAGTTAGTTGGTTGCCGCTTTGTCTTTTTGACAGTGTCTTTTGCCTTGCAAAAACTTTGTAATTTAATGAGGTCCCATTTGTCTATTCTTGATCTTAGAGCATAAGCTATTGGAGTTCTGTTCAGGAAATTCTCCCCTGTGCCCATATGTTCAAGGTTCTTCCCTAGTTTCCATTCTATTAGTTTCAGAGTGTCTGGTTTTATGTGGAGATCTTTGATCCACTTAGAATTGAGCTTAGTGCAAGGAGATAAGGATGGGTCAATTTGCATTCTTCTGCATGTTGACCTCCAGCTGAGCCAGCACCATTTGTTGAAAAGGCTATCTTTTTTCCACTGGATGGTTTTAGCTCCTTTGTCAAAGATCAAGTGACCATAGGAGTGTGGATTCATTTCTGGGTCTTCAATTCTGTTCCATTGATCTACATGTCTGTTACTGTACCAATACCATGCAGTTTTTAACGCTATTGCTCTGTAGTACAGCTTGAGGTCTGGGATACTGATTCCCCCAGAGGTTCTTTTACTCTTGAGAATAGTTTTAGCTATTCTGGGTTTTCTGTTATTCCAGATGAATTTTTGAATTGCTCTTTCTAACTCTATGAAGAATTGAGTTGGGATTTTGATGGGGATTGCATTGAATCTGTGTATTACTTTTGGTAAGATGCTCATTTTTACTATATTAATCCTGCCAATCCATGAGCATGGCAGATTTTTCCATCTTCTGAGGTCTTCTTCAATTTCTTTCTTCAGAGACTTGAAGTTCTTGTCATACAGATCTTTCACTTGTTTGGTTAGAGTCACGCCAAGATACTTAATATGGTTTATGGCTATCGTGAAGGGTATTATTTCTCTTACTTCTTTCTCAGCCTGCTTATCCTTTGAGTATAGGAAGGCTTCTGACTTGCTTGAGTTGATTTTATATCCGGCCACTTTGCTGAAGTCGTTTATCAGCTGTAGGAGTTCTCTGGTGGAGTTCTTTGGGTCGCTTATGTATACTATCATATCGTCTGCAAATAGTGATAGTTTGACTTCTTCCTTTCCAATTTGTATCCCTTTGACCTCTTTTTGTTGTCTAATTGCTCTAGCTAGAACTTCAAGTACTATATTGAAAAGATATGGAGAGAGAGGGCAGCCTTGTCTAGTCCCTGATTTTAGTGGGATTGCTTCAAGTTTCTCTCCATTTAGATTGATGCTGGTTACCGGTTTGCTGTAAATTGCTTTTACTATGTTTAGATATGGGCCTTGAATTCCTGATCTTTCCAAGACCTTTAGCATGAAAGGATGCCGAATTTTGTCAAATGCTTTCTCAGCATCTAATGAGATGACCATGTGGTTTTTTTCTTTGAGATTGTTTATGTAGTGGATTACATTGATGGATTTCCTTATATTGAACCATCCCTGCATCCCTGGGATGAAGCCTACTTGATCGTGGTGAATGATCGTTTTGATGTGTTCTTGGATTCGGTTGGCAAGAATTTTATTGAGTATTTTTGCATCGATATTCATAAGAGAGATTGGCCTGAGATTCTCTTTCTTTGTCGGATCTTTGTGTGCTTTTGGTATTAGAGTAATTGTGGCTTCATAGAACGAGTTGGGTAGTGTTCCTTCTGTTTCTATTTTGTGGAATAGTTTGAAGAGTATTGGTGTTAGGTCTTCTTTGAAGGTCTGATAGAATTCTGCAGTAAAACCATCTGGACCTGTGCTTTTATTGGTTGGAAGACTTCCAATGACAACTTCTATTTCTTCAGGGGTTATAGGACGGTTTAGATGGTCTATTTGATCCTGATTTAATTTTGGTACTTGGTATCTGTCAAGGAAATTGTCCATTTCCTCAAGATTTTCTAGTTGTGTTGAATACAGGTTTTTGTAGTAGGATCTGATGATTTTTTGAATTTCCTCAGTTTCTGTTGTTATCTCTCCCTTTTCGTTTCTGATTTTATTAATTTGAATACTATCTCTGTGCTCTCTGGTTAGTCTGGCTAAGGGCTTATCTATCTTGTTGATTTTCTCAAAGAACCAACTCCTCGTTTTGTTGATTCTTTGTATGGTTTTATTTGTTTCTACTTGATTGATTTCAGCCCTGAGTTTGATGATTTCCTGCCTTCTACTCCTCTTTGGTGTATTTGCTTCTTTTTGTTCCAGGGCTTTCAGGTGTGCCATTAAGCTGTTAGTGTATGCTGTCTCCCGTTTCTTTTTGGCGGCACTCAGGGCTATGAATTTTCCTCTTAGCACTGCTTTCATTGTGTCCCATAAATTAGGGTATGTTGTGCCTTCATTTTCATTAACTTTCAAAAAGTCTTTGATTTCTTTCTTTATTTCCACCTTGACCAAGTTACCATTGAGTAGAGCATTGTTCAGCCTCCATGTGTATGTGGGTTTTCTTTTGTTTTTGTTGCCATTGAAGACCACCCTTATTCCATAGTGATCTGATAGGAGGCATGGGATTATTTCTATCTTCTTGTATCTGTTGAGGTCTGATTTGTGACCAATTATATGGTCAATTTTGGAGAAGGTACCATGAGGAGCTGAGAAGAAGGTGTATTCTTTAGCTCTAGGATGAAATGTTCTATATATATCAGTTAGTTCCAGTTGGTCCAAGGCTTCAATTAGATTCTCTGTGTCCCTGTTTAGTTTCTGCTTTCCTGAACGATCCATTTCAGAGAGCGGGGTGTTGAAGTCACCCACTATTATTGTGTGCGGTGCGATGTGTGCTTTGAGTTTTAGTAAAGTTTCTTTTACGAATGAGGGTGCCCTTGCATTTGGAGCATAGATATTCAGAATTGAGAGTTCTTTTTTTTTTTTTTTATTTTTCAAGACAGGGTTTCTCTGTGTAGCCCTGGCTGTCCTGGAACTCACTTTGTAGACCAGGCTGGCCTCGAACTCAGAAATCCTCCTGCCTCTGCCTCCCAAGTGCTGGGATTAAAGGCGTGCACCACCACCGCCCGGCCGAATTGAGAGTTCTTGATGGTGGATTTTTCGCTTGATCAGTATGTAGTGTCCTTCTGTGTCTTTTTTGATGAATTTAGGTTGAAAATCAATTTTATCTGATATTAGCATGGCTACTCCACCTCGTTTCTTGGGGCCATTTGCTTGTAAAATTGTTTTCCAGCCTTTTACTCTGAGGTAGTGTTTGTCTTTGACACTGAGGTGCGTTTCCTGCATGCAGCAAAATGCTGGGTCCTGTTTACGTATCCAGTCTGCTAGTCTATGTCTTTTAATTGGGGAATTGAGACCATTGATATTAAGAGAGATTAAGGCATAGTGATTATTGCCATCTGCCATTCTTGACGCTATCTTTGTATTTGAGTGGTTATCTACTTTTGGGTTTGATTCAAGAAGGTTATTATCTCATTTTTTCCAGGGTGTTGTTTCTCTCCCCGTATTGGAGGTTTCCACCTATTATCTGTTGCAGGGCTGGATTTGTGGAAAGATATTGTGAAAATTTGGTTTTATCATGGAATATCTTGGTCTCTCCATCTATGGTGATTGAGAGTTTTGCTGGGTATAGTAGTCTTGGCTGGCATTTGTGCTGTCTTAGTGTCTGCATGAGATCTGCCCAGGATCTTCTGGCTTTCATAGTCTCTGGTGAGAAGTCTGATGTGATTCGGACAGGTCTTCCTTTGTATGTTACTTGGCCCTTTTCTCTTACTGCTTTTAGTATTCTTTCTTTGTTTACAACATTCGGTGTTTTGATTATTATGTGACAGGAGGTATTTCTGTTCTGGTCCAGTCTGTTTGGAGTTCTGTAGGCTTCTTGTACGTTCATTGGCATCTCTCTCTTTAAGTTAGGGAAGTTTTCCTCCATAATTTTGTTGAAGATGTTTACTGGCCCTTTAAGTTGCAAATCTTCACTCTCATCTATACCTATAATCCTTAGGTTTGGTCTTCTCATTGTGTCCTGGATTTCCTGGATGTTTTGGGTTACACGTTTTTTGCATTTTGCATTTTCTTTGACTGTTGAGTCGATGTTTTCTATGGAATCTTCAGCACCTGAGATTCTTTCTTCCATCTCTTGTATTCTATTGTTTATGTTTGCATCTATGACTCCTGATTTCTTCCCAAGGTTTTCTATCTCCAAAGTTGTCTCCCTTTGTGATTTCTTAGTTGTTTCTACTTCCTTTTTTAGTTCCTGGATGGATTTGCTGAGATCCTTCACTTGTTTGTTTGTATTTTCCTGTATTTCTTTAAGGTATTTTTCCATTGCTTCTTTCAGGATTTCTTCCTGATGACCCACGTTCTCTTGCATTTCTCTGAGCGATTTTTGTGTTTCCTCCTCATGGGATTCCATCTGTTGATCCATTGTCTCCTGCATTTCTTTAAGCAGTTCTCGTGTTTCCTTTGTAAGGGCATCTAACCGTTGATTCATTACTTTAAGCAATTTTTGTGTTGCCTCCTTATGGGCATCCGTCTGTTGACCCATATTCTTCTGCATTTCTTTATGCAAATTTTGTGATTCCTTTGTGAGTGCATCTACCCATTGATTCATCTCGTTAAGCGATTTTTGTGTTGTCTCCTTGTGCGCCTCCATCTTTTGATCCATGTTCTCCCGCATTTCTCTAAGCGATTTTTGTGTTTCCTTTGTAAGGGCTTCTAACCGTTGATTCATGGTCTCCTGTAATTCTTTATGAGATTTATTTGTGTCCTTCTTGTGATCCTCTAATAGCATCATGAGAAGTGATTTTAAATCCAGATCTTGTCTTTCGGGTGTGGTGGGGTATCCAGGATTTGCTGCTGTTGGAGAGTTGGGTTCGGATGGTCCCACATTACTTTGATTTCTGTTAGTAACATTCCTACGTTTGCCTTTTGCCATCTGGATACCTCTGATGTTAGTTGGTCCTGCTGCCACTGGCTGTTGGTTGGACCTCCTGTGAGCCTGCAAAGCTATTTCTGCCCCCCCTGGATTGCCAGGTTTCACCTGGCACCGATTTCTGGGGCCTGCCTGCTCCTGAGTGACTTTGGAGCCCTAATGTGTCTTGCCCCAAGTGATCTTATATTGGGGAGGCCTTGTACATCCAAAGGCTCAGCCTAGTGGATTCCTGGAGCAGAGGTCACCAAAGGGAGGCTGGTAGGCTCCTGCCCTGTGCAGGGGTGTGTGATCTCTCCTAGGGGGGGAGGGGGCATCCCTCTGCCAGGCAGAATTCCCACAGCAGAGCTAGCACGCTGGTTATTGCAGATTTGCCCAGCACTTGGGAGCTGCGCACACACACAAGCCGCCCGAGACCCAAGCGATATTATGCCTGTCTGTCTCAGAACCTGGCTGTCCCAACTTCCCAGTCACTGGAGCAAAGATGGCGGAGTGCACTCTGCACACTCTCCGTGGCGCTGCTCACCCTGTAGAAGCGATGGCCTGCCGATCTGGCACCCAGACGACCACAGGGCTGACCCGTTCTGGGGCGCAGACGGAAGCCCCAACAGGCCGTGTCCCAAGTGATGTTATATTGGGGAGAGAGAGCCTGGGGTACCTGTCTCTTCAGTGCAGTCTGTGGGAACAGAGGTCGCGGAAGGAAAGCTGGTAGGCTCCCGCCCAGTGTGGGGTCCCTCTGCCAGGCAGAAGTCCCACAGCAGAGCTGGCGCGCTGGTTACTGCAGATCAGCCCAGCACTTGGGAGCCGCACACACACAAGCCACCCGAGACCCAAGCGATATTAAGCCGTTCTGTCTCAGAACCTGGCTGTCCCAACTTCCCAGTCACTGGAGCAAAGATGGCGGAGTGCAATCTACATACTCTCCGTGGCGCCGCTCACCCTGCAGAAGCGATGGCCTGCCGATCTGGCACCCAGACGACCACAGCGCTGACCCGTTCTCGGGTACAGACAGAAGCCCCAACAGGCCGTGTCCCAAGTGATGTTATATTGGGGAGAGAGAGCCTGGGGTACCTGTCTCTTCAGTGCAGTCTGCGGGAACAGAGCCCAGCTCTACTTTCTGTATTTAGGCATAGTAGCATCAGGGTAAGGATTCAAGCTAGCCTCAGCTACATTGCCTCAGCTTACTGCCAGCTAGGTTAGTCTACATCAGAATAACTCAACAATAAAATGTGTATGGAACGTACATGAGGGCATATCATCTGTAAGTTATTGACCCAGAGACCCCATGCTCTATTCAGGGCCTCACCCATATCTGGATCTAGAGAAAATGAACCTGATCTGCAGCAGGATGTGGCCCATCCATGCAGAATGAACTCTGTTCTTGCTGTAAGTCACTCATTTCCCTTACACAGGGAGTCCCATGTGGCTGTCTGACATGAAGAACCTTCTTACAGTGTCTTCTTTCTTCAGTTCAATAGCCCATAAAAGCAGGAGATGCTCACTGAATGGATCCAATGTGTGTTCTCCTTCCTGAGAGAATGTTGGTCTGTGAGGTCTACTGTACGTAAAATGTAAAACACCTGAGGCAAAAGATGTCAGTCTATGTTTTAATAAACAGTAAAGAATAAAATATGAGGAAAATCTTTCATTATCAGTATATTATGTCCAAAAACAGGGTATAATTGATTACTTTAAGACTATTAAAGAGGCAAAATATGGATATAATTAAAGTGTTAAAATCCAATTATGTGACTTCATTAAGTGATATAGGATACTTGAAAGATGTCTGTTTTTTTTGTTGGAGGCTTTTATATACCATTAGTCATTCAGTGTGTAGGAACCCAGAAGAATGTGGCCCCATAGCCATGTGGCATGCAGGGTGGACAAGGTGGTCCATGTTAATAATTCCACCAGTTATGAGGCAGAGCCACAATCAGTCAGAGAAGTGAGACTTCCAGACAAGCAGGTGATGGGTGTTCAGACTGAAGAATACTTGCTTCTCTTTTAGAGAAGGAGTGCAGCTCACAACTGTATAACTCCAGCCCTGAATATCTGGTGCCTCTGTCCCTTGCACTATTATGACTATGCCCTCATGTAAGTAAATGATGTAATGAAAATTTTATAACAGAGATCAAGACTAACAGGTTACCTGGAAATGTAAAAAAGAAATACACAAAGCAGAGTGAATTGTATAGCTTCAGGCCCATTTCCTTTGCTCTGTGCTACTTTCCTTTGGCCCTGTTTGATGCATACACAGTGCTTCATGTATTTCCAGAGTTTGTAATTCATAAAACTCCTTCATAGGAGGGTATGTCTCCATTGCTCACTTCATTGTAACAATTCACTGGGTCTCTCCACCTGACCCAAATGGAACACTAGGAAACCGATGAGCAGTAATGTTTTTGAAATGGGGACAGATGTTGATCTTCTTTAGAAAAAAATTAACTATTGAAGGTAAATAGTGTTTTTTCAATTGATCATGTGGGGGTAGAGACAACAGGCTGTGTCCCAAGCGATGTTTTATTGGGGGTTGACTGGGTACCTGTATGCTCAGTGCAATCAATTCCAGGAGCAGAGGTTGCCAAGGGGAGGCTGGTATGCTCCTGCCCTGTCCTGGTACGCTGTCTCCCAGAGCAGGGGGTGGGGGGGTCCCTCTCAAGGTGAATGTTTTTAAGCATTTGCTATCCAAGGTGGACTCTCACATACTACAGAACTTTCTCAGGCTTCTGTAGACTTGATTACTTTTCTTTCACTAAGGTACTTTTTATTTCTCCTTAGTCACATTATTAGTGGTTGTTGGAATGCCAGTTATAGAATCATTCTATTGAGACGCTTTGTCTATTCTAGTCCATATTTAACTCTAATCAATATCCAGCTGTCCTCAGTACAAGTAAACAATAGCTTCCAACAACCCTGTATCTCTGTATTATGATGACATCAGAAGCATCTGATCCACTTATAACCAAGCTAATCTCCCTGACAATATTTCTTGTGTATTCCTAGTCCTCCCTTCTACAGTACTTGGATATTGTTTACCTGGGGTGAAACTCTCTTTTCAGTCACATGTCTACTCCATCTAGCACAGCCTGTAATGTTTCCACCTTAGGAGTCTTCATCAATGCCCCCATGGGGAGACAGAGGAAGGATGAGGCTGCTACCATTGCTTTTAGGAGCTTGGTGTTTCTGTTAGCAAAGGCCTCCTTGAACAGTGCTGGGATGAGTATAGGTGGCAGCTCTTGTAGAGAGGACATGGACAAAGCCTCATATCTCACCAGAGTTTGACTTGCCAGCTTCTGGAGTGTCGGTAGGGTCTGAATACTCATCCTTTAAGGTCTCTAGTCAGTAGGTTCCTGTGGAAGTAGTCAGAAAAGAATTTCAAGACAAAGTTTATAGAATTTCCTCACCTTCACGTCAACCACTAAACTTCTGAGGTACTGCTCTGGCAATGAAGAGACATCAATTTACCTCTTCATCCTAGACTTGTGGTGTAAAGTCAGTGTCCCACACTGACATCGTGGGAGCTTCTCTTTTACTCATATGGGTACATAATACTTGGGTCAAAATATTTTTATGTATGACCCTTTCTTAGAAAAAAAAAGAGAAAGAAAGAAAGAAAAATGGGAGAGACTCTCAGGACTCAATGCAGATAAACCTAGCTAAGAATGGAACAAAGTGTAGATAGACCCTTAAGACCACCCACAGTGCTTAGGCATGGTTCCCAGTTCAGGGAAGGGGCTGCTCATCCATCTCAACAGTTTTACACTTGAAATGTTCCTGTATAAATGAACAACAGTTCCAAAAAATGGAGCAAAGATTGAAGTAAAGGTCATTCAGAGACTGGGATCTTGGGATCCATCCAAACAGCAGACACCAAACCCCAACACTATTGCCGATGCCAAGATATGGCTGTCCTCTGAGAGTCTGTTGGTCCCTGGATCCTTATACATATGTAGCAAATTATTGCCTTATCTGGAATTAATGAGAGAGGATGCCCTTTGTCCTTTGGTGGTTTATTTTCCCAGTGAAGGGGGATACAAGAAGAGTGAGGCAAGAGTGGGGAGGTGGGGGTATACTCTCTTAGAGGTAAAGAGGAGAGAGGATGGGAGGGCAATTGCTGAGGTGAAATGGGAAGGAAGAGAACATTTGAAATGTAAATTAATAAAATGATCAATGCAAAAAGGACAAAAATGTGGAGGAAATATGGGGTGAAGAACAGTCAAAGGTCAGACCTGGAGGGGTATAAGGACTGGACTGGAAAAAAGAGAATTTAAGAAAAGGTAAATTTATTAATAAAGAAAAATAAAAAAATGGAAACAAAAGAAAAAACAAAGCAACCAGCCAAAAAAAACCAATAAAACTAAACCAAACAAGCTAACAAACAATAAAACAAACAAAACATTCTTGTGTTGTGAATCAGTATTGAATCTCCACTAAGCTGGATGATGACAATGGTTTTCTACAATTTTCAGGCATTCCTGGGTTCCAAAAGCAGACCATATACAAAAAAACAAAACTTTGTGTAAATGATGGAAAACCTAAGGCAATACATATGAGTAACTCACAAGTGTCATTCCAGCTATTGGGAGTTGAAGGAGCTGAAACATACATGGTCTACAGGTCTACAATGTGAGCCAGGGCCTCACAAAAACAAATAAAGACCATCATTTCAGTGAAGGGAAACAATAAGGAACATGTTAGAATGATCCGATTTCTGCCTTCCCCAGATTCACATGGCCAACAACATAGAACATACTAGTCTCAAAAAGATTATTTAAAGAACACTAATGAAATATACAAGCTATCTTAGAAATATATTGAAGATGAGCCTCAAACTTCACTTGGAATTAAATCCAATATCTTCAATATGTTCCACTAAAGAGATGGAAATTAAAATTTTTCAGTTCTATCCTGGAGTCTAAACTTCTCTACATCAAAATGCATGACAGAATGGAAAATCATTACATACCTGGTCTAAGCACTGCAGATAGGTCTCTGAGTCTCAGCCGAACCAGTCAGTTATCCAGGCTCCAGGTCTGTGAATATTATCTGTGTCTGCACTGAAGACTTTATATACCTCTCTGCCAACCCCTCCCTATTGCAGCCAAGCCTACAATCACAAACTGGAATTAGAGTAGATCTTTAAACTCCACCCTTTGAATTCTATTCATAACATCCATTTCACTGATTGAATCAGAGCTCTCTCTGAGAATAAAACTACACAACACCACCCCTCAAACATTTCACTTGTTAATTAAAAACACATCACTTAATTTGTGTATTGTTTCCTTCATTTGCTTAATTATTACACAGTTATGAGTTATGAGTTATGAGGACTGGATCTTGCTCTGAAGTTTGTTTTTGAAATCTAAGTTCTAGCAATCCTCCTGCCTCAGCATCCTTCTTCCTGCTAGTATCAATGTTTTGAGTCACTACACCTGGGTAAATTTTATTTATATGACTAAAATCTGACTGAATTGCCTCAGATCAGGGTTTAATCTGTTGCTTATGATAGACATAAAATACTTCATAGATATTATTGTCACTGGATTTGGTAAAAACAATGTTTAATAGTCAGGAATATGTTCTGGAAGTCAAGGAATGAACTGGATGCTTTTTCAATAAACCACAATAGTTCCTACATACACAGTGGAGGCAAGAACGTGGTTTGATTCCAATAAAATTGTCCCAGGGTGCTGGGTGTGTATACAGTTTGTAGAGAGCTGCCCAGCATACAGGGAGTGCTCTCTCTAGAACCACATGGAGCAAAAAAAATTGGCCGTGCTTGGAACCCCACAATACAAAAGTTTGAAGTAAGAGGATAAATTCAAGGACATCCTCAGCCATATTGTAAATAGAACGGTAACCTGAACATTATAATTGTGTTCATTTCTAAATAGACACAAAGAAAAAGGGAAAATGTAGAGTCTGAGAGAGATGATGCCCTTGGCAACCAGAAAAGAGTTAATGTGTCGGGTAGGATCAGGCCAGCATGCTTGCCCCAGATGAAATCAGGGGTAAGATCTGTGCTGAGGAGTTAGTTCCCAATATTGAGCACCTGTTAATCTTCTATTCCAGAAACTACATGGTGGCTTGAAATGATCTGTCACTCATGTTCCTTGAATTCTGAAGCCTTCTTCTGACCTTCTTCAGCACCAAACATGCCGTCAGTAGGTCTTTGTCTCTTATAAATGGCCCCACAAAAATGGGCAGTAGCAAAGGCACCCTGACCATCTGTGTCTCTTTTCTTAGCTCTAATGCCTTGGTCAGAGCTGCTAATTCATCTTTCTAGGCTGATATTTCTCCTAGGAGTGGCTATGCCCATATTATCTTGGTGTCTGAGACCACTGCTGCTCCCGCATACCTCTTTTCATCCTGAATGAGGCTGTTGCCATTGGTGAACCATGTTACCTCTGCATCCATCTTAGCAGTCATGCAAAGGCCTATCAATCAAGGTCAGGGTCAGGCAATAGTACAGCTGAAAAGTTATCCTAGGGACATTCAAGAAAAGAGGCTGATAATGAGTCATTCTGGCATCATTTTTAACCATGAAGCCATTGCTGAACTGATGTGCAAATAGGGAAGGTGCCAGCATCTGTCAATTGGTGACACATTAGTCATTGGCTAAAAGCAGGGCCCCAATGTTGAGTATGTATCTGGATCTAAGGAGGTCATCTGTAGTTGACAGAGTAAAACATTTTTAATGGAAGATTAGTAGTCCAAATTTTTCAAGGCATTTAGAGGTCCTAGGTTCCTGTTTTATTCCTGTTGTCACATGAAGTCTTTTTATAGACAGATGAAGAAATTTTATCTTCAAGCTTTATCAAGACAGAATGTTGAAACTTATTATCATCAAAAGAGGTGGCTGCTTTTTCTTTGACTCCTATGGTTAATCTGGACTTAGGTTGGGACACTGTTTGTCTTTAGCTCCCAGTTAATTTCCTTTTCTGATGCTATCTGTTTTAGGCATCTCTTACGGTCTTCTGGTAAAAGCTAGAGTGATTGCTAACTTTGCTTCTAATAATTTCGGTTCCATGAATGTATACGGTTGAGATGAATTCATGATCCTCTCTAAAATTCTTTTACTGTCCAATATCATATACTATGGCCAAATTTGATGGCCACTTTAGCTGCATTGAGACCTTCCAGCAGAACCTGACAATAGACCAAGTGCCTCTCCTTAACTTCAATGGTGTTAAAACCTCAATCTGGGCAAATAAGGGGAAAGCAAGCACATCACTGGAGCCTGTGGGTCCAGGAACTAGCTTCCTGGCCTCTTCTGTGGTGATGTTAACCTGTAGAATTTGATAGAGGTAACCTGTCACATATTAATATACCCATTAAAGTAAAAAATATAAAGTCACTTTGTCAAAGTCACCTATTCAAGTCACCAGTCAAAGCCATACCATCAAAGTTACTTCATCAAAGTCATCATGTAATGAAAAACAAAAATCCAACACAAAAAACGCAAAACCTTCCCTCTCTACAGAACAGTGACAAGAAACAACCAGAAAGTAATACTCGTGAAAAAAGACCTCTCTATAATACCCAAAACACAAATCCAAACCTCTCTCTTTACTAGGTAGACAGGAAAGATAACCAGAAAGTGGTGCACACCCACAAGAAAAGAAGCAGATTGGTGGGCATCTTTTGGCTCCCCTGAGCCCATGCCCACCCAAAAAGAAGCTCAAGCTGGCTCCTGGCCCTGCCATAGCCATGGCTCTGAGATACATCTATCCTAATCACAACCAGTCACAAAAACAAACTCAAGGTCTTGAACCCAGAAGTGACACTGCTTAGAGTCAATGAACAGAAAAAGGAACCAGGAACAAAAATCAATCAAACCAGAAAAAAGTACAGTCTGTAGTAACAAGAACCAATCAGAAGATAGCACTCACAAAAGATGGATGGGACACCACTTAGACGTGGAAGAAAAAAATATACAGCCTGCAGTAATAGGAACCAACAAGTGGGCGGTGCTCACACACAAATGACAACTCTCAGTGTTGCATTAATGTTTACTCAGATCTGAAAAATCACCATGGCAACATAACTAATTTTTCTTTACACAAGTTTTCCTTAAGCTATGTAAATCTCATAGAAAGTTTCTAACAGCCAGACAAATTAGCTGCCACACTAGTCACAAGTTTTTGCTCCAGTGAGCAATTACTAACTTGGTCAGAACACATAGAAAACTGACACTCAGACAGATTCCTCAGCATGGCACAAACCTAGAAGAATTATCAAGACAACACAAGCCACCAGGTTCCACACAAATAAATCATCGCAGCATGGTTGGAAGCATTACCATATTTATCTCTATACAGGCTTGCTTCTTTTCTGCTCTGTAGTTCTCACAGATAGCTCAGACAAATTCAGCACACAGACATGGAAAAAGCCGGAAGTTTAATACAGCATTACAAACGTAAACCCACAAATAACTAGACTAGTTTTTCCAGCTTCAAGACCCTTGACATCTGTAGTCCTATGTGTCATGGGAAAGTTCCCAACCAATTCACAAAAGTGTTGTTCCAGATAAATGTTAGTGATCCCCAAAAAACACACACAGGAACCAATTTGATGCAACTCACAGCAGGGTCTTTATTCTATTCAAGTTATCTATGGACCCTCCAAAGCACTGCTGTCATGCAGGACTGTTTTGGGGGTGGTGGATGTCTATAGGGCAAAGCTTTATAGTAAGCAGCAGTCAGTGAGTACATGTGCAAGCAACTAATTGGAAAGTGACTGTGGACTTTAATATAATTGTCTGGTTCTGGGAGTCATATCATAAACTTAACTTCTGTTACTTTCTGCATTGGTGGTCATTAGGCAAGGGGTGAGCTTGCAACCTGGGGTGTAGGTTTGTTGGGGGATTAACCATTAGACACTGGTCTTGTTAAGGGTGGAACCTGGAAAGTCTGGTATTTTTGAGAATTAGCCTACAGGCTGGAGCAAGACTCAAGATTTGTTAGGGAGCAATTTGGAAACTAATGTTAGATACTAGACTGTAAGTTTACCTGAGTTCAAACTTAGGTCAGGGTGACTTTAATGAGCCAAGGGCCCTGCTAAATTGCTTGCTCTCCCACAATTCGGAGTGCCAGAGCTCTGTTATTCAAGGCTTGTACACTTGTACTACCTCACTTTTCAAGTCTGGATATTGAGATCCTCTCTTGTTCTGAACATAGTACATATTATTCATAGTTGGCTAGGTGAAATTCTTCCAGTCAATAACACAGGCTAGACTCAAACTTGTGTAGTATGGACCTTAAATCTGTCTAGCTAACATTCTTGGTGGCATCATTTCTAGACAATGGGCCAGACTGATCCTTTCTGGTTGTTTGCTTTAGATTCATGTAATAGAGGCTGGAGAGATGGCTAAGCAGTTATGAGCATTGGCTGTGAGTCCAGAGGACTTGGGTTCATTTTCAGCACACATATGATGGCTCAAAACTATGGTTACAGTTCAGGGGACCCAACACCTCCACACAAACATACATGCAGGCAACACACTAATGCAGGTAAAATAAAAGATACTAAATCATATAAAAATTCAAAAGGAGATTTACATAATTTTAAACTATTCATTTTAATGTTTTTATCTTTGCACCATGTAGTACTGTGTGTGTCTTATGGATATCAGAAGTTAAGTTCATAAATGGGGTTCCAAATATTCGGGAACTTCTTCTTGGATACTGGAAAATGACCTTTGGTTCTCTGTGATAGCAGCTAGTGCTCTTGATTGCTTACTCATCTCCCAGCACCCCTCTTTGGGTTTTTCACAGATTGAAAAGAGGTTTTTTTCATACAGTATGTTCTGATTACATCTTTTCAACCCTCAACACCTCTGAGTTCCTCTCCACCTTCTATTCCATCTCAATTCACACCCTCTCTGTCTCTTCTAAAAACAAACAGGTAGTTAAAGGATACTAAGAAGGATCCAGGTGTGGTGGAACATACCTTTAATCCTAGTACTTAGAAGGGAGAGGCAGGTATATGTTTGTGAGTTGGTCCAGCATAATCTACAAAGTGAGTTCCAGGACAGCCAGAGTTACACAGGGAATTCATGTCTCAAAAGCAAACAATCAATCAATCAAAGAAACAAAGAAATGAAAAGCAAACAAACAAAGGATCATTTGAATATAGGACAAAATAACATATTGTAATATGACAAAATAAAGAAATAAAGGAAAAAGAGGCAAAGGAAAACCATGAGGAATACATAAAGATGCAGGACAGGTTTACACGCACGCACACACACACACACACACACACACACACACACACGAATCCAATAACAAAATTGGTAGCCATAATATATGAGCAAAGAACATGAAGGGAATAAGGACTCTAGGAATTCCAACAGAAACAATTAAGCTGGACCCTTGGTGCTCTCAGAGACTGAACTACCAACCAAAGAACATATATGGGCTGGACATAGGCCTTCCCACACAGATGTAGGAGATGTACAGCTTGGTCTTCAAGTGGGTCCCCTAACAACTGGAGTGAAGGCTACTTCAAAAGCTACTGCGTGTATGTGGGATATGTTTTTCTTTTCTTTTTTTTTCTTTTCTATATTTTTTTATTTACATTCAGAATGATTTCCCCTTTCCCGTTTCCTCCCTCCCCGAAAGTCCCATAAGCCCTCTTCCCTCCCCTTGTTCCCCATTCAACCCCCTCTCGCTTCTCTGTACTGGTATTCCCCTACATCCAGTCTTTCCAGGACCAGGGGTCTCTCCTTCAATCTTCTTGGAAATCTATTGATATGTGAATTGTGTCTTGGGTAGTCCAAGATTCTGAGTTCTCACCAGAAGAATATCTAATGACTGAGAAGCACCTAAAGAAATGTTCAACATCCTTAGTCATTAGGGAAATGTTTTTCTAGCTGAGCTGCTTTGTCTAGACTCAGTGGGAGAGGACCTGCCTAGCCTTGAAAATTCCTAAAGTACTAGGATGTGGGGTTACCCAGAAAGCCCCACACACTCAGAGGAGAAGGAAAGGAAGGAATGCTGGAGGGTGTGACCTTGAGGGGAGCAGTAGGTGAGTTGTAAGATGAATAAGTAAAAAAATTAAATTAAAGTAAAATAAATAGCAAAAACAAAACCCTAAAATAACAAAAGGCCTGACAAACTATTGTGAGACATAGGACCTCCAAAGAGGCCTCTGAGTTCACTTTGTGTGGGCATGTACCCTTCCTTGGTCATTAGTCCTGCCTGTAAGGGTGAGATTTGTACCCTCAAGAAGATTCCATTTACAGGAACTCTTTTTTACAATTGGAAATTCTTATCAATAGTTTCTGGGTTTGGGATGAGATCTTGTGTCCACTTCTACACAGGCCCTGAGAATGCTACCTCAGTCTCTATGAGTTCATATGTGTATTAGTTCTCCTGTGTTTAAGAAGACCTTATGTCCTTGTTGTCCTCCATCCCCTTTGGCTCTATTCATTTTTCAATCTTTTCTTCTACAAGATTCCTTAAGCCTTGAGGGAAGGATTTAATGGAGAGGCTCTTTTAGGTCTGAATTTTCCAATGTCTCTCTCTGTCTCTCTGTCTCTCTCTCTCTCTTTGTGTGTGTGTGTGTGTGTGTGTGTGTGTGTGTGTGTGTGTGCGTGTGTGTATGTACATATAAGCGTTGCCCTTATTAAATCCAGGAAAGGGCAGAGGATCCCAGAACACTGAAGATACAGGTGGAGTCAAGCTACAACCACACCTGCTAGGCATTGAATTTAAGTATTCTGCAAATAATCATGTTATCTCCTAATCCTAGTGCTTTTCTCTATGCCCAGTAACCACTGAGCATCTCTCCATGCCCAATGTTCCTTCCTTTCTGAAAATCACTCCAACTTTCTTAGAACCAAGTTTGGCTTGTCCTTCCTGACACACTTTTTAAATTGTTTTGAGAATATTTCAGCACAGCACAGGCTTACCTCACACATTCTATTTTGATGCACATAGTAATCCTCCCAATAGGAAGGCCAAGGCAGGAGGGTCCCAGTGAGTAGTAATTCTAAATTGTCCCTAGATATAGAACAACAATTATGACTTAGAATAAAATCCAAAACAAGAATGTCAAGATCCAAAAGAAGAATCAATCAATCAATAAGCAAGCAAGCAAACACACAATAAATTCAAGCTTTGAGAATAAATCAGTCAGTGGAGTCATGATTTTTATCCTTGTCTCTTTTTGTTTTGTATGCATTGACACAGAAAGCTTTGATTCAATATAGAGTTGGGAAATCCTAGATAGGATTAACTATCTGGAACTCAGATATTCAATTAGATGGTAATTTGTGGTTGGAAGGCATGGCTACAATCGGGAAAGTTGAGCAGAAACTTATATAAAGGCTTCAGTGGAGCAACAGGACACATTCAGAGACCCGGAGCTTGCAGTCACAGCCTGTCTTTCCTGGAATTAAGAGACCTGTCACCAGGGCTCAGAATCTGTAAGTTCATTCCTTCCCACGTGCCTTAGAATTTGAAAGGGGGAGATCAGAGGTAAGTTGGGACAGGAATTTTTGTTTTTTTAGTTTTAAAGTCTTTATATCTGTATGTCAAGAATGGAAATAATACTAATTTTTCCATCATGTTTTTATGGGTTATTTGGGAAATTCATATAATGAACTGGAAACACTCAGTATCCAGTCTATTTGGGTCTAATCTATTGTTTAGGACCTGTCACATGATCTATGGCAGGTTGAGAAACAAAGATTGTGTTCAGCTTTCAGGCTGCTGGGAATCACTTCCAATGGGGATGGGACTGAGGAGAGAATAGCTTAGGTTTGGATGGAAACACTGAGGAATGCGGAACCCTGGAGTGTACTTGTAAGAGGTTCCTAATGCTGTTAGTGAGGGAATTTGGGATAGAGAAGACCAGTAAGGAAAGGAGATTTTTGAAATTTTCACCATTTCCATAGAAATTACTCCAACCTTGTGGTTCTTGTGGTCTGAGGAAGGTTTCTGAATCTTATCTTGAAATTAAAATTTTGCCTGAATACTTTTCCAGAAACTGTCTGACTAGAGACCTTACAAGATGAGTGTTTGGACCCCACCCACACTCCTGAAGCTGGCAAGGCAGGCTCTGCTGAGAGATAAGGATTTGGCTATTTCGCTGTAGATGAGCTGCCCAGGGCAATTCCCAGAATTGTTCAAGGAGGCCTTCGCTGACAGATACACCAAGCTCGTGAAATCAGTGGTGGGGGCCTGGCCTTTCCCCTATCTCCCTGTGGGGGCATTGATGACAAAACCCAACTTGGAAACCTTCCAGGCTGTGCTAGATGGAGTAGACATCTGAATGAAAAGAACATTTCACCCCAGGTGAGCAATAACAAGTATTACAAGAGGGAGCACTTGGAATAAAAAGTAGATATTGTGGGGCCAGGGAGAATGTGTCGTTCTCCAGTAGATCCATCATGCAGGTAGGGGTCCAGGGACATTGAAAGACATTGTTTGTTGTACTAAAAGATTTTGAATATAGTTTAGAGCTTAGAGTACCTAGATAAAACCTCACAGTAGTAGGATCCTATCACTGATATTCCCACACCACTAATGATGGCACTAGATGAAATAAACATTATCTTAGTTGAAGTAAAGTTGTCATGTCTACATATACAACTCAGGAAACCATCTCACATGCATGAGTGCATGTTAAACACTTGACACTGAAACAACACACACCTTGGCAGGGCTAGAGCTGAATTTAGAAATGTAGTAAATCCATTAGTCATTTCTGCTAACAAACACTTCATGTCTTTTAAACACAGGAGTCAAAAACTTTAGATTCTTGACTTGAGGGATGTGCACCATGTCTTCTGGAACATATGGGCTGGTGAAGAGGAGTTCGAGTACTCAACAGGGACTATGCATGAGAAGCAAGTAGTGAAGTTCCTTCCCAGATATGCTCTGAGGGAGGGTCTGAGTGTGGTAGTTGACTTTTGCCTCCACTACCATCTGAATGAAGAAGAAACCTTCTTATTGCAGTGGGCTCAGCAGAGAAAGGGCTTCATACATTTCTGCTATATAAAGATGAAGATCTGGTCTCTGCCCTTCTATATTATCCAAGAAATTTTAGAAGGTTTCCACCCAACACACACAGAGGAATTGGAGCTCAACACAGTGTGTACTGGGTACACATTGTCACATTTTAATCCTTGCTTCAGCCAGATGAGAAATATTCATACATTGTTCATAGCACCCACCCACAGGAATACATTTAAGCATGGCAAGAGCACAAGTACTAGAGAACAGAAGTATGTCAACATGTTCATTTCCCAGTTCTCCAATCACAAGGGTCTCCAGCATCTCTCCATTGATGATTTGTACTTTCTCAGAGACCATGTGAAACAGGTCTTCAGGTAAGCAAGAATGGTAAGCAGGGTTAGCTAGCAGTGTAAATGTTTCCCTTTTATTTTAAGGATTAGTGGAGCATGATGCCTGCCTGTCACTGGGAACATTTAGGGAAATCATTAGACTATGGAAGTTATATGTAGTATGAATTAAGGTCTCCAATGGGCACTTATAAACAGAGGAATGAAGTGAGGAAAGGAGCAAGTCAGATCTGGTTAGGATGGGATGTAAGTCTTGGAATCTTGGCCATCCAATCAATACAAAAGGAAGAGAAGAGAGAATGCAATTAGGAGTCTCAGATCTCACCCACATAGTGGGGAGGTGAACTATGTGCTCAGGTCTATGAGAACAGCCTCCAGTCTGTGCATATTTTACCATGTATGAATGTTCGAGCCCAAGTAGGACTGAGTGCATTGAAAAGAAGAGAATAGTGTGTGTCTGTAAATGACAAGAGTGATTGTGAAGATTTTATGATGTGTGCATTTTCTTCTTGAGATTGAAACCAGAAGAAGAACTTTAGGATCGACTTGACTCAGTAGAATCCAACAGGAAATACCTTATATAATGTCCTTGATTACTTGGTCAAACTTAACTTGAGGTACCTAGCTCCTTCTACTTTCCTGTAAACTCCACTTCATGTTCTCCATCACTATTTGCCAGAACTAACCCTCTGGTCTCCTCTATCCCTAGGTGCCTAAGGATTCCTTTGGAGACCCTCTCCATCACTTACTGTCAAATATCACGTTCAGACTTGGATTCTTTTCCCTCCTGTCAGAGGCTCTTTCAGCTCAAAAATCTGGACATGAGAGGCATAATATAAATGGGTTTCAATATTATGCCTCTCCGAGTTCTACAAAATATGGCAGAGACTTTGTAGTCCCTAGACATAAAGGGTTGTAGATGAATGATTCGCAACTCACTATCCTTATATCTGACCTCAGCCACGGCTCACAGCTCACAAGTGTAAGCTTCTATGACAATAATTTCTCCTTGCCCATCCTGAGGGACCTCTTGAAGCACACAGCCAACTTGAGTAGATTGAATGTGGAACAGTACCCTGCCCCTCTGGAGTGCTATGATGATTTGGGCGTCCTCTCCACAGAGCTATTTGCCCAACTTTGTGTTCAGCTCATGGACATAATACAACCCAAGAGCATCTCCTTTGCAACAGAAATCTGTCATACATGTCGTGAGTGCTGTGTTTATGTCCTGGGATCCAGAATTTGTCCTTGCTAGCAGTAAATATTAATAATGGAATCAGGAATAGCCACAAAACCACATGAACAATAATATTAGTCAGATACCCATTTTTTGAACACACACCACTAGACTGATCTATTAGTATTGCAGACCAGATTCTGAAGATAAGGCAGGACCTTGAAGAGTTCACATGACCACATAATACAGAAAAAAAACAGAAAAGTGTTGCTGGATATTGGGCTCTGACTCAAGATATTTTGGCTAGCTACACAAAATAGTTCTAACTGACCTTCATTCTGATTGGGTTCAAGTAGAGCTTTTCTTTGTATAACTCCATATTATTAACAAACCTTGGAACCTACAGAAAATAACATGGTATATAATCAGTTTGACCATGCCCTGAGACAGTATGTGGGGAGAGAAAGAAAGGAATCTGAGAAACAGAAATGTTGTTTTATATATTTCTCTACACCCCAATCCAAGCTAGATGTCCATATGTGTCCCACAATGGTCATTTTACTTTTTTTCTCTTAACAATATGAAATAGCTGGCAGTCAAGAAACAAAATAGATACAGCTCTGGGAGGGAGTAAGGCCTCATCAGTTATGGAACTATGATTTTGGATATAAAGAAATAGAAGGCTTCAGAAACATATCTGATCCAGAATTCTCAGAGCTTGTGACTTCAGAGAATGCTCAAATGTTTGGAAGCTAATGTATGTCCAGTGACTTTGATATTGGAGGTTGAGCTTGACATGGGGAACAGTTGGATGGACTGTGGGAACAGGGTCTTGTGTAGTCAAAATAAAACTTGGAAATTTTGTGTGACTTCTGCAAGAACAATTTACCTAGATGCTTTATCATGTAATTGTAAACTTTTTTTCTTCACTGTAATATTTAGTGAATAAAGAAAACATGGGTTCTTTGTTTAGATATCATTACTATTGCCTGTGTGGAATAAAGTAAATTTAAGGATTCTGCAATATGTGCCATCTGGAGAGAGTAAAAATGAACTCCTTGATGGCAGGCATGTTAGGATTCATAATCTTGGGTAGTTGCATAATGTTATCATCTAAGGTGGTTCATATATGGACATTTAGTTTGGCCTGTTGTACAGAAGAAATCATAAAACAATCTATGTCGCTTGCATTCCTTTCTCCTTTGTTTCCAAACACCCTTCTCCCTGTCTGCCTATTAACTCCAAAGACTTTGTTGCTTGGAATCTGAGACCCTGCTGGGGGTTTGCTCAAAATAATCTCCTTTCATGCTATTCAGACAAACAAACAAATCAATAAACCATAGCCCAGGAGCCCATAGTCAAAGGGAAATGTCTCATGTTTTAAGAGCACATGTTGTTTTATAAGAGGGCCAAAATTTGGTTTCAGAACTAGTCTCATCAGGTGGCTCTCAGGTGGAACTCAAGCTTCAGGTTGTAGACACATTTCTTCAGGCCTCTGTGGATCCCAGCTTATACATGCACAATATGCACATTACATACTCAGTGTGCATACACTGAGTTGAGGAAGTCTTGGGAAGATTAACTCTATTTCACAAAAACTTAAAAATTTAACTAATTAATGAAAATGGAGATGTTCATTAGCAGAGTGCTTCCCTGACATTTGTGTGGCACCATTACCTCCCTATACTACACAATGACGAAAGTATGTGGAGTTTCAGGTGTTTCCATTGAGCTCAATAGTGACTTTAGCATAGTTTGCTCTGGGCTCCAGTTTGAGACCTTCACCATGTAATAGTGAAAGTACACTATGGAATTTTCTTAGGACACCATCTGTCCATCTGTCTGTCTATCTCTCCGTCTGCCTGTCTGTCCTTCACTCTGTCTATCCATCTATGTATCTACTCATCCATCTCTCTCTCTCACTATCTATCATCTATCTCTCTATCTCTATCTATCTATCTATCTATCTATCTATCTATCTATCTATCATCTATCTATCTATCTATCTATCTATCTATCTATCTATCTATCTATCTATCTTATGAGGCCACAGTCATGCTGATACCCAGACCACACTAGAATCTCTCAACAAATACATGAGAGAAAATTTCAGACCAGTTGTCCATATGAATATTTATACAAAATCCTAAATAAAATACTGGAAATCAAAATATAAGAAGATATCAAAAACATCATGTATCATGATCCAGTAGGTTTTTCTCAAAGGATGCAGGGATGGTACAACATAAGAAAATATAGCAGTATTATCCACCATATAACCAAACTGAAAAAAAGGACACATGGCCATGTCATCAGGTGCTGAAAAAACCTTTGATACAATCTAGCACTCATTCATGATAAAAGTACTGTAGAGACCAAGGGTGAAAAGCATATATTTAAACACAATAAAAACAATATACAGCAATCTGATTGGCAACATCATATTAAATGGAGAGAAAGGTAAAGCAATTCCACTACAATCAGGGACAAGAAAAGGCAGTCCACTATCTCCTTATGTTTTAAATATAGAATTTGATGGTCTAGCTCGAGCTCTAAGACAACTAATGCAAATTGAGGGAAAACAACTTGGAAAGGAAGAAGTTACAGTAATTCTATTCACAGATGAATTGATAGTATAAATAAAGGACTCTCCAAATTCTATCATAGAACTGCAACAGCTTGTAACCAACCTCAGCAAAGTGGTCATAATGTTAACTGAAATAATTCTGAAGACCTCTTTAACACAAATGCTAAATAACCCAAGAAAGAATTTAGGGAAACACAAAACAAAATAGCTAAAATAATATGAAATTTATTGATGTACCTCTATCTGAGCAAGCAAAAATACCTCTATGAAAAGAACCTTGGGGCTGGAGAGATGGCTCTGTGGTTAAGAGCACTGACTGCTCTTCTAGAGATTCTGAGTTCAATTCCCAGCAACCACATTGGGGCTCACAACCATTTGTAATGAGATCTGCTGCCCTCTTCTTGTCTGTCTGAAGACAGCTAAAGTGTACTCATATACATAAAATAATTAAACCTTAAAAGAAAATAACTTCAATTTTCTGAAGAAATAAATTGAATAAGCCATTAGAAGAAACAAAGGTCTCTCAATCTCCTGCATCCAGAGGGTTAATGTAGTACAAAATGTCATCTTACCAATATCAATCTACTGATTCAAAGTAGTTCCCATTAACTTCCAACACAATTCTTACAGACCTTGAAGGAGCAATTCTCCACTTCATATGGAAAAAAAACCCAGGACAGCTAAAACAATCCTCTGCAATAAATGAACTTCTAGAAGTGTCACTATATCTGATCTCAAGTTGTATTACATAGCCATAGTATAATAGAAAGTGCATGGTATTGTCAGGAAACCAGATAGGTTGATCAGTGGATTTTAGCTAAAATCCTAGATGTAAACACACGCCTCTAACAACCATCAACACTTGAATTTTAACAGAGAAGGCAAAAGAGACATTGGAAAAAGGATAGCATCTTCATCAATTTGTGGCTGTCTAACTCAGTATCTGCATGTAGAAGAAAGCTAGTTGCTCTATATTTATCATCCTCCAATACTCTCTATTCCAACTGGTCAAAGAGATTAACATAAAACTGGATACACAACATCTAATAGAAGAGAAAGTGGGGAAGTAGCCTTGAACACATTGGCTCAGGAGATTACTACCTGAACAGAAAGCCATAGCTCAAACAATGAGATACACAAGTAATAATGGGACTTGATGGAACTGTAAAGCTTACATAGGGCAAAGGAGTGCCTCAGCAGGCCAAAATGACAGCCTAAAGATTGAAAGGAGATCCTCCCCAACCCTACATCTGACAGAGGGATGATATCCAAACACTATAAATACAATAAAAATTAAATATTCATGAACCAAATACCCCAACTTAAAAATGCAATACTGAATTACACAAAACATTTCAACAGAGGATTGTCTATTTGTTGACTAGTACCTAAATAAGTATTCAACATTCCAATCATCAGACAAATGCAAATCCCAATGACTCTGAGATTCCATCTTACACACATCAGAATGGTTAAGATCAAAACCTTAAGTGACAGCTCGCATCATGGAGGTTACAGAACAAGGGGAACACTTCTCCATTGCTGGTGAGAGTTCAAATTTGGATAACGACTTGTGAAATCAATCTAGCAGTTTCTCAGAAACTTGAGAATTGGTCTATCTTCTAGACTCAGCTTTATCACTCCTAGGCATATGAACAAAGAAGACCCACAATACCACAAGACACTTGCTCAACTATGTTCGTAGCAGCTGTCCCTCATCTGAAGGCACCAGGACTTCTAAAACACAGCAGAACTGGTACACATATGAACACAGAGAGACTGAAGCAGCATGCACATGAGTTTGTACAACATAACACGACAGTGTTGAGAGAAGAAGTAGAGACATGTTCCCATTCCTAACCCACAAGCTATCTCCAATTCATAAATACTTGCAAATGAAACCCTGTTCCAGTCAAACGAAATCTTCTTGTGGAAGCAAATTCCACTATTAAGGGAAAGCTGAATGATGAGCAGTGAGGGCCAACAGAAAACAAACTCAGAGGCATTTTAAAGCCTGTGTCTAAGACGCATGTGTCCAGCCCTTTTGTTTATTTGTTTTGCTTTTGTTTTTAAAGATTTATTTATTGTTATGTGTGAGTACACTGTAGGTGTTTTCAGAGACACCAGAAGAGGGCGTCAGATCCTATTACGGACGGTTGTGAGCCACCATGTGGTTGCTGGGATTTGAACTCAGGACCTTCAGAAGAGCAGTCAGTGCTCTTAACCACTGAGCCATCTCTCCATGCCTTTGTTCTGCTTTTAGATGACAATTATTTGCTTTTATATTACACCTGGAAATTTCCTGTTTAAATGGGAGTCTTCTGTCTTTAAATGTGCTCTGTATCTCTAAGGGTAGTACTTTTGTTATTGTTGTTGTTTTTCTCTTTCTTTTTTTGGGGGGGGTTATCTTTTTTCCATTGGTTCATTTTGTCCTAGTCCAGCTAGAGTGATTTCCTTTTCTCTTTCAATTTGTATTTGTTTATTTGCTTATTTCATTGTTTTCCAAGACAGGGTCTCATTGTAAATCAAACTCTTCTGTAACTCACTTGCTAGACCAGGCTGTAGGTTTTCCTGCCTCTTCCAAGTACTGTGATTATACTTGTGCACCACCACTCCTGGCTCTGTCTCAGGATTCTTTAAGTGGCAGTTTCTTTTCTTAGGGGAAACATAAAGGGTATGGATTGAGATGGAAGAGAAGGTGGGATGATCTCAGAGAAGTTGGAGTAGGAGAAGTCTTAATAATACCACATTGCATGAAAAAAATATGTTCTGTATAGGAAAAGCAAAGAAAGCACGCTGGAGCTATCAATGAACAGTTAAGAGCACTGAGTGCTCTGAAAGACAACTCAGGTTCATATCCCAATATTCATGGACAGCTCCTGTGTGCTGTATCCCCAGGCTCTTAACTCCTGACCCATCTCTTCAGTCTGCACTAGGGAAACATGAAGAAGGGTCAACTTGGCACATTTTCTCAACAAAGATAGTAGCTACACATACTGAAGGCTCATAGTACACATGGAGGGAGACACAGGGTCTTCTTTAGTTTGAGTGTAGCCTGAGCTATAGATGGAAACAGTTTCACAGAGAGAGCCATGAAGAATGGGTGCTGGGGTTCAATACAGGAAAGGATCTCAATATCCAGATTTGATAAGTGAGATAGTATAGTAATATAAGCTTGAAAGTTGGGAGCTGTAGTACCCGGGATCATGAGAGAACCAGTAACATGGAGAAGGACAGTGGCTCCTTAAAGTGAGCTCCAGTCTTAAGGACAGGTTGTTTCCAAATTTGTATCTGGCAAGCCTTTCCAAGGTGTGCCCTGGACTGGAAGTCAACTGATCCATGTACTGTACTATCACAGGGATCCTGTGTAGTTGATGCTGTCTCCCTGGAAGAAGTGATACTGAAGTTACCCCTGTGGCATACTCTCTAGACACATCTGGCAGAAAGTTTCTAGATTTGCAAAGGTTGAGAACCTACCCTAGATGTGGCCAGTGTCCTTTGTAGGCCAAATTTCTGGAGAAAATAAAGAAGCCAAACTCACCGATTCCTTTAGATTCCAAGTCTTCAGTCTCTGGCCTCTGCCTGTAGAATGCAACTGCCAAGCAAGGAAGAAAATGGCTGCTCCTGGCTTTGGTCAGAAAATAGGTGTTGCTCTCCAGTTCACAAGTGTTCATTCCAAGTTTATATTGTGGATGTTCAGGGGTGACAACAGAAAGGATTGGTGTAAGCTAGGAAGATATGAATGGGTAAATACTAAGGGCCCAACTGTGACTCAGCTGCTACACCTGCATAGGGGATAGAGGGTAGCAAGCTGCCAGAATAAAAGCTCTGAGCACCAGAGCAGCAAAGGGCCTGCGACTTTCATTGCCAGACAAAGAACAGGGCTTAGCAGCAAGATCTCGGTCTCAGTGACTCCAGAGGAAACACTGAACCAAAGACAGAGGTCACAAAATAAGCAGACAAACAAACAAACAAAATACAAACAAAAAGAAAACCTGCCAGGCTCTCCATCCTCCTACTTTGAAGAGCATGAAAAGGAAGATCAAATTCACCAGGATTGGGTTCCTAGCACCTTGGTGAGGAGCCCAGAGCACCCAACACTATTGCTCACCAACTGAACTCAACGGACACACCTGAAACTCCACACGCTCTCTTCACAGAGCCACACAACTGCTTCTGATCAACATTCCAGTTTTAACTAATTGGGCCATTTTTCTATTCCTTTGTGAAATTGAGTCCATTTTTTAATTTAAAAATTTTTTTCAGCTAGGTGTGTATCTGCACATGTGTTATGGGGATTTGTGCATGTGAGAGCTGGGATCCACAAAGGCCAGAAAAGAGGCTCCTATCACCTGAAGCCTGAGTTCCATTTGAGAGACACCTGAATATTAGTTCTGAAACCAAACTTTGGTTTTCTGTAAAAGTAGCATGTGCTCTTAACACATGAACAATCTCAATCCATGGGTTGCTTGTTTTTAATAATATGAAAGCATGTTAATTGTGGAAGTTCACTGGTCCTAAGGAACAAGGCCAGGGAAGTGGACATTCAGACAGGGAGACAGGTTGTGGGGAAAGACAGAAAGAAGGAGCCTGAGAGAGGTTTGTTGCTTGGTTTTTTTTTGTCTTCTTCTGTACCTTAGACCAACCTAAATGTTCATATGCCTCCCACCATAGTTGATAATTTTATCACCCTTCCAAGATTGTGAATTGTGACTTGCCTGGCATCAATGTGTACATTTTGACTTCTCTCCAAAGGACATTTGTGGCAGTCCTTAAGTTTAGATGCTTTATTCAGTTTTGACAGTTGATATTTAAACAAAGAACTCATGTTTTAAGTGTTCAATAAATACAAGGTAACAAATTATTTTATTGATAGTTTACTATACAGAAAGGGGATATAATGACTAGTTAGAGGGAGAATTATTTTCTATTGTTCTTCTTTATTACAACTGAAGTCTTTCAATACAATTCTTTTGTAACATGGATGGTTTATGTAGTAGAAAGACTTGCATATTACTTGATACCTTTATATAAAATATGGGTACTTCATAGAGTTTTGGAGTCCATAGGATTAAGGCTCTATAGACAAGTGGCATAAAGGATAGATGTAGAGGTTCCCAATACTATTCTCATTAAAGCATGAGAAAAAGATCAAGATTTCAAAGCCAGATTGGAAAGCACGTTTACTTTGCCATATGATGTCTTCTTCCCTATAGATATCTCTGATGGGTCTGAGTTGCCTTGTGGTCTGAATGTACTAGGTGTTAATTGTTGGTGACCCTTTTAATACTCCTTTATAGGAGGTGTGGATATATTTCTCACATTAATTTAAATGTTTTGTGCATACAACTCATTAGCCACACAGGAGGGTTATATGTGTAGCCCATTAAGAAAACTTCCATTTTATACATGCCAATTTCACCTGGACTTCTTCACTGAAGAAATCCAATTCCATCTTTCCATTCCTGGATCCATTGAACCATCCTGATCCTGAACCTGGTAGTGAGGTTGCTGACAGTCAAAGACCCCAAAGACAGAACATCCAGGTTTATAAATACACAAAAAAAGCATCTAGTTAGCCTGTCTGGGGAGAAGCAACATATCAATGTCAAACTGTGATTCTGACTCCAGTAGCCCCCTGTTCCCAAATCCATCTAACTGTTCACCACCTGAAGCTCAGCTTCCCAGATAGCAGTCACCCTATTTCCTTTTGCTTCCTATCATCTGATCAGTGTCAGAAGACATAGGCTCTGAGGTCCCCAGATGACAGATGTGTCTCAAGCCTGTTGTTTATTCAAATCCAGAACTCATATTTCCCAATTTACTGCCAGCAACCACAAAGTCTGGACACCTGGTGAAAGACACAGCACTCACCACATGTATGGCAGATACCTGTAGCAATGGAGATATTCTTGGACTGCCTTATAGCCCTGAGTGTATCCATGAGCTCCAGACAATATTGGGCAAATCTTTCTACAGAGACTTGAGCCAACTCACCATAGCACTCCAGAAGGACAGGATATTGTTCCACATTCATCTTGCTCCAGTTAGCTGTGTGCTGCAAAAGGTCCTTCAGGATGGGCATGGAGAAGTCTTAGTTGTAGAACATGACATTGGTGAGCTGAGAACATTGTCTGACTGCAGGTAGGAGGGCACTGAGCTGGGAATCCTTCATCCTACACCACTGCAAATTGAGAGTCTCAAGAGAGTTTGCCACTTTCTCTAGGAGACCCCTAAGAGGTATAAGACCCAAATCCAGTAAGTCTACACCTTACAAATCCAGATGTTTTAGCTGAAAAAGGCTCTGACAGCAGGAGAAGGAATACAGTTCTCTCTGAAATTAGGGAGTAATTGATGGAGAGGGTTTCCAAGGGCGTCACCAGGCACCTAGGGATAGAGGAGATCAGATTGTTAGTTTTGGCAAATGGTATTGTAGAGGTTTGGCTGGGATATACAGAGTGGTAGAAGGAACCAGGTGCCCCAAGGTCAGTTTGACTAAATGAACAAAGACATCATCTATGATGCTTCCTGTTAGAAACTGCTCACTCATGTGAACCCTACAATTCATCTCTCAGTCACACTCTAAAGCTGAAACTTATTTTCAGCATGCATAGGGCCTGCATAAGTTTGTACCACATGACACGACAGTGTTGAGAGAAGAGGTAGACACATGTTCCCATTCCTAAGCTGAAAGCTATCTCCAATCCATAAATACTTGCAAATGAAACACTACTCCCGTCAAATGAAAACTCCTGTGGAAGCAAATCCCACTATTAAGGGGAAGCTGTATGATGAGCAGAGGGTGCCAACAGAAAGCAAACTCATAGGCATTTTGAAGCCTGTGTCTATGAAGCATGTGCCCAACCCTTTTGTTTATTTATTTTGTTTTGCTTTTAGATGACAATTCTTTGCTTTTATATTACACCTGCAAATTTCCTGTTTTTATAGGATTCCTCTGTCTTTGAATGTACTGTGTCTCTAAGGGGTAGTATTGTTGTTGTTGTTGTTTTCATTTTTTCTTTGCTTTTCTTTTTCTGTTCCTTTTTCTTTGCTCCTTTTTTTTACCATTGATTTATTTTGTCCTGGTCTAGCTAGTGTGCTTTCCTTTTCTCTTTCAATTCTTTTTTGTTTATTTGCTTCTTTCGTGGTTTTCCAAGACAGGGTCTCATTGTAAATCAGACTGTTCTGTAACTCACTTGCGATACCAGGCTGGAGATCTTCCTGCCTCTTCCTCCCAAGTACTGGGATTACACTTGTGCACCACCACACCTGGCTCTGTTTCAGGATTCTTTAAGTGGCTGTTTCTTTTCTTAGGAGAAATATAAAGGGTGTGGATTGGGAAGAAAGAGAAGGTGGGATGATCTCACAGGAGTTGGAGGAGGAGAAGCCTTAATAATAACACATCACATGAAATTTTTTTTGTATAGGACAAGCAAAGAAAGCACGCTGGAGCTATCAATAAGCAGTTAAGAGCTCTGACTGCTCTGAAAGACAGCTCAGGTTCATTTCCCAATATTCATGGACGGCTCCTGTGTGCTGTATCCCCAGGGCTTCTAACTCCTGACCCATCTCTTCAGCCTGCACTAGGGAAACATGAACAAGGGTCAGCATGAAACATTGTCTCAAAAAAGATAGGAACTAGACCAGCTGAATGCTCATGCTACACATGGAGTGGGATGAAGGATCTTCTTTCCTTTGAGTGTAGCCTGGGCTATAGATGGGAACAGTTTCACAGAGAAAGCCATAAAGTATGGGTTCTGGGGTTCAATATAGGGAAGGATCTCAATATCCAGACTTGATAAGTGAGACAGTATAACACTATAAGCTTGAATTTTGGGAGCTGTAGTACCCTGGATCATGAGTGAGCCAGCAACATGGAGAAGGTCAGTGGCTCCTGAAGGGGAGCCCCAGTCTTAAGGACAGGTTGTTTCCAAATTTGTATCTGGCAAGCCTTTACAAGGTGTGCTGTGGACTGGAAGGCAACTGATCTATGTTCTGTATTGTCACAGGGATCCAGTGTGGTTGATGCTGTCTCCCTGGAAAAAGTGATACTGAAGTGACCCCTGCTGTGTACTCTACAGGCACATCTGGCAGAAAGTTTCTAGATTTACAAAGGTTGAGGACCCACCCTAGATGTGTCCCGTGTCCTTTGTAGGTCAAATTTCCAGAGAAAATAAAGTGAAGAATCCAAGCTGAGAAGTTCTTTGGATTCCAAGTCTTCAGTCTCTGGCCTCTGCCTATTGAGTGCAACTGCCAAGCAAGGAAGAAAATGGCTGCTCCTGGCATTGGGTGGCAAATAGGTGTTGTTCTGCAGTTCACAAGTGTTCATTCTAAGTTTCTGTTGTGGAGGCTCATGGGTAACAATAGAAAGGATTGGTGTGGACTAGGAAGATATGAATGGCTAAATACCAAGGGCCCAACTGTGACTCATCTGCTACACCTGCCAAGGTGGTAGAGGACAGCAGGCTGCCATAATAAAAGTTCTGAGCACCAAAGCAGCAAGGGTGCTGGGAGTTTCATGCCAGAATAAGAACATGGCTTACCAGCAGGATCTCAACCTCAGTTAATCTAGAGGAAACTCTGAGGAAGGCTGTTTGGCTGATCCTACCTAATATACTCTCTGTTTTCTAGGGAGTCAATGGCAGCATTACTCTCAGACCCTTCTTTTTATGTCTGCTTTTGTCTATTTAGAAAGCAAGTCGTGGATTGGAGAGATGGCTCAGCAGTTAAGAACACTTACTGCTTTTCTAGTGGTCCTGAGTTCAATTCCCAGCAACCACGTGGTGGCTTACAACCATCTGTAATGAGATGTGATGCCCTTTTCTGGTGTGTCTGAAGAGATCAATGGTGAACTCATATACAAAGAGATAAAAAATAAATCTTAGAAAAAAAAAGAAGGAAGGTCTTGTAGGGATCAGCTTACAATTTGGCTGAACTTGACCTTGAACTGAGCCTCCTACCTCCAACTTCCAATTATGAGCTTATCAGCATGTCTCATCTTATCTGCTGCATAGACAGTTGGAGAGAGGACTCCCTGTATGCTGGGTACCAACCAACTGAGTACACACTCAGACCCTGGTTACAATAGTAATGGAAGCAATCCATGCTCCTGCCCCCACATTTTGAGTGGCTCTGTGGACATGTTCTGCTCCCCAGACCCAGAAAACCTTAAAAATTGTAAAAATTCACTGAAGTCATTCTGCTTTCTGGGAATCAATATTGATCCACATCACAAGGATTTTTGTTTGTTTTGTTTGTTTGGTTTGTTGGTTTGGTTTGGTTTGCTTTGGGTATTGTTCTTACTAATTTTGTTATTCAGAAAGTGTCATACATGAAGTATTTTGATCTGAAAATTATGTTCCCATTTGGTTGATAGAAAGACCTCCGTGTTACTGTTTTGGGAGTCTGCTTTATACCATAAGTTTTGGATGATAAAGTAAACTAGTGTCTCTATCACTGTCAGAGCAGTCACTCAGAAGCTTAGTGGCTGAGGTGATGGTGAGGAAGTATTATAACCTTTTTCTTGAAAATATATTATTTTCTGATTCCTTTCCCAGGAGACTTCTGACTAGAGATCTTAAAGAATGAATGTTCAGACCCCACCCATACTCCAGAAACTAGCAAGAAGGACTCTGCTGAGAGATGAGGCTTTGGCCATGTCCTCTCTGGAGGAGCTGCCCACTTAGCTCTTCCCAGCACTGTTCAAGGAGGCCTTCACTGGAAGATACACTAAGCTCATAAAGGCAATGGTGGCAGCCTGGCATTTCCCTGTGGGGGCATTGATGAAAATGCCTAACCTGGAAACCTTGCAGGCTGTGCTACATGGAGTAGACATGAAACTGACAAGAAAGTTTCACCCCAGGTGAAATACTATAAGTACTGGAGAAGGGAGCACTTGGAATACACAGTAGAGATTGTGGGGTCAGGGAGAATGGCTTCTGATGGGATCATCAGATAGCAAAGCAGGAGCCTTGAAGCTATTCTTTGCTTGGACTAAGGACAGTTGTCTGTGGAGTAGGGTTTAGAGTAGAGGTATCCTCACAGTAGAATGGGCCTATTCCTGGCATTCCCACAACCAATAATAATGGGACTAAGAAAAAATAAAGAGTACCTTATTGGAAGGATAGTGGTCAGGTCTACACATCCGGCTCAATTAAAACTTCTGTAGCATGCATGGGTGCACATTGCATTCTTGCTGTTTAAATAACATATGCATTGGAAGGGTTGGATGAAGTGGAGTTTAGAGTCATGCAGTGAAATCTAAATGAGGATGTTTTTCATGTCTGCTGACACTTGACATGTTTCACCCTCACCAGGGGAAAACATCATGTTCTGGACCTGAGGATGTGCACCATGCCTTCTGGTGCATATGGGCTGGTGAAGAGAACAATACCTTTTCTTCAGAGACCTTGAATGAGAAGCCAATAGTGAAGGTCCTTCACAGATATGCACTGAGGAGGCAGCTGAAGGTGGTAGCTGACCTGTGCCTCAGGCTCTGACTGGATGAAGTACAAGTAACCTTCTTGAAGTAGGCCCAGTAGAGAAAGGGATCCTTACATTTGTGCTGTACAAAGATGAAGATCTGGGCTATGCCTATGGACATTATCACAGAGATCTTGAATGTCTTTCATCCAGAGCACATCGAGGAATAGGAACTGAACACTCTGTGGAATGTGCTCAAACTGGCCCATCTGGCCCATTTTGCTCCCTGCTTCAGGCAGATGGAAATCTTTGCAAACTCCTCTTGGCACCCTCTACAAGAACATCTTCAAGATTGCCAAAAGGACTAGAGAAAGAGAAGACAAGTGTGTCAAGGTGTTCATTTCTGTTTTCTCCAAATTCAATTGTCTTCAGCAACTCTCCATGAGTGATGTCCACTTTCTCACAGAACACATGAATCAGGTCCTCAGGTAAACAAGGATAGAGGACTGGGTCTCCTAGCAGAGCAAATTTTCTTCCATTTTATGGTTTGGTATATTTTATGTAGCATGCCTGCCAGTCAGTCACCTGGAACAACATTAACAGACTTTTTAGAATATGGAAGTTATATATAGTGATTCAAAGTCTCAAATGAGCACTTCTGAAGCAGAGGACTGGAGGGAGGTAAGGAGTGGGTCAGATTTCGTGAGGACTGGTTGTAAATCTTGGAATCATGGACAACCAATTGACCAGAAAGGGAACAGGAAGTTGAGTATGTAGTTAGGAGTCGGGGGACTCATTAACAAAGTGATGAGGTGAGCTCTGTGCTCAGATCTGTGGGAAAAGCCTTCTATCTCCCCCTACTTTCCCATAAGTAAAGGATTTGCAGCCAAGTAGGGCTGAGTGCACAGAACAAGGGGGGAGAGTGGGGGCCTGTAAATGATAGCATGAGTGACAGTACAGATACTAGGATGGAATGAAGCATTGAGTTACCCCACAAGTAATGTCCCTAGGTCTTGTCAGGACTCTTATCACATGGAACTTCTGTGTATTTCCTGATCTTACGTGCTAAAAATGTTTTCTGCTAGAGACTGAGGCCAGAAAATCAACTGTGGGTTTGAATGGACTAAGCTGATTCAAACAGGAAGTATAACAGATATCATTGATCATTTGGTCACACTGAGCTTGGCTTACCTGGTACATAATGAGGCAATGAAAACCCTTGCCCATGCTCTCCATCATCATTTTTCAGAAATAACCTTCTAGTCTCCTCTATTCCTAGGTGCTTGATGATGCCCTTGGAGATGCTCTCCATCACTCACTACCAAACTTCTCAGAGAGTCTTGGATTCCTTCTCCTGCAGTCAGAGCCTATTTCAGCTAAAACATCTGAAGATGAGAAGTGTGGTCTTACTACACTTGGACCTTATGCCCCTCAATTATCTCCTCATGCAAGTGGCAGACACTCTTGAGAAACTGGATTTACAAGGGTGTAGGATGAAGAACTCCCAGATCAATGCCCTTCTACCTGCCCCCAGACAATGCTCTCAGATCACAAAAGTCAACTTCTACAAGAATCCCTTCTCCATGCCCATTTTTAAAGAAGTTTTGCACTATACAGCAAACTGGAGCAAGATAAATGTGGAACAATACCCTGCCTGTCTGGAGTGCTATGATGAGTTGACTCATGTCTCCATAGAAAGATCTGCTCATCTTTCTAGAGAGCTCATGGATACACTGAGGACAATAAGGCAGCCTGAGAGCATCCCTTTTGCTACAGATATATGACAAAAAAAGTGGTGAGTGCTCTGTCTATGGCCAAAGGGCCAAATTTTATGGTTGCTGGCAGTAAACATGGATACAAGATTTCTGGGTGGTAATAAATGACAGGCTTAGGACACATCTCTCATTCAGCATGCTCAGAGACTGTGACTTTAGACACTGCCCAAGGGTTTAAAACAAAATGGTATATAGTGACTGGGATCTTGGAGGCTGAGCTTGACATGGGGAACAGTCAGATGGACTGTGGGAAGGGGTCCTTGTGGAATCAAAAAGACAACTTGGCAGTTTTGAATAGCTTCTGCCAGGACAGATTAACTAGGTGCTTTGTCATGGACTTGTAAACATCTTGTTCTTCACTGTAATAGTTAGTGAATAAATAGAACATGGGTTCTTTGTTTAAATGTCATTAATGTTGTCTGAATGGAATAAAGTATCTAAATTTAAGGATTCTATAACAAATAGCCCCTGAAGATAGTCAAAATGAACACAGTGATGTCAGGTATGTCATGATTCAAAATCTTGTGTAGGTAGATAAAGTTATCAGCTAAGATAGTTCACATATGGATATCTAGGTTGGCCTGTATACAGAAGTCATAAAAACAATCTCCATGTCTCTCACACTCCTTTGTTCTTCGTCTCTCAACACCCTGTCTCCCTGTCTGCCTTTAGACTTAGCTGGAATTTTTACTTGGAACCTGTGAACCTGTTGTGGTTCCAATATTCTTCCCCTACACCTCACATGAAGAGAGGATGTGGAGTTTCAGGTGTGTCCATTGAGCTCCATGGGTGACCATAGCCTAGATTGCTCTGGGGTCCAGTTTGAGTCCTATAGCATGGATGAGTGAAAGTATCCAAGGGGTTTGTCTTAGGACACTGTCTGTCAGTCTGTCTGTCTGTCTGTCTGTCTATCCATCTATCTATGCATTTATCCATTCATCCATCCATCCATCCATCCATGTATCCATCTATCCATCTATCATCTATCTATCTATCTATCTATCTATCTGTCTATCTATCTATCTATCTATCTATCTATCTTTCATCTATCCATTCTATGAGGCCACAGTCTTGCCGATACCCACACCACACAATGATGACACTACAAATAAATGAGATAGAATTTCAGACATTTTTCCCATAGAAATATTGATACAAAATACTAAATAATACAATGGGAATCAAACTTGAAGAGGGCATAATAAGCTTCACCTATCATTATCCAGTAGGCTTTATTCCAGAGATGCAGGGATGGTTCAACTTAGGAAAATATAACAGTATAATACCCCATATAAACAACCAGAAATAAAAAGGACACATGGTCATTTCATCAGATGCTGAAATTTCCTTTGACAAAATCCAGCACCCTTTCATGATAAAAGTGCTATAAAGACCAGGGATAAAAGGCATACACATTAATACAATGAATGAAATATACAGCAAGCTGATATCTAATATTAAATTAAATTGAGAGAAAGTGAAGCAGTTCCACTAATTTTAATGACAACACAAGTCAGTCCCCTAACTCCCTGTATATTCAACATAGAATTTGATCGTCTACCTAGAGCTATAACAAAACTAATGCTAACTGAGAGAAACATATTTGAGAGGAAGAAGTCACAGAATCTCTATTCACAGATGAATTTATAGTATAAATAAAAGACCCTTGAAATTCTACCAGAGCACTGCTACAGCTGATAAACACCCTTTTCAAGATGCCTAGATAGAAAGTTAACTCAAGTAATTCAGAAACCCTCACACAAATGATAACCCTTTACACAAATGATAACCAGTATTATAAAGGAATTAGGGAAACAACACACTACAAAACAGCAAAAATAATATGAAATTAATTAGTGTAGCTCTATTGAGCAAACAAAATACCTGTATGAAGAGAGCTTCAAGTTTCTTAAGAATTAAATTAAAGAAGCCATTAGAAGATGCAAAAGTCTCATGATCCTGCAGTCCGAGGACTAATGTAGAACAAAATGCTATCCTATCAACAGCAATGTACTAATTCAAAGCAATTCCCATTAAATTCCAACAGAATTCTTACAGACCTTGAAGGAACAATATTTTACTTCATATGGAAAAAACAAAAAACTCCCAAAAAACAAGAAAACCAAAAATAACAAACAAAAACAAACAAGCAAACAAACAAAAAACAGGATAGCAAAAACAATCCCCTACCATAAATGAATGTCTAGAAATATCACCATCCCTGATTTCATGTTGTACTACATAGCCATACTAAAATAAAAGCTGGATAGTATTGGCAGGAAAACAAATAGGTTGATCATTGGAATATCCATGAAGACCAAGAAATAAACACATACGACTATCAAACATCAAAATTTGGATTTTAACAGAGAAGGCAAAAGTGATATTGGATTAAAGAAAGCATCTTCATCAAATGGTGCATGTCTAACTTGATGTCTGCATGTAAAGCTAGATGCTGTATATTTATTATTGGTCAAAGACCTCAACATAAAACTTGGATACACAAAATCTAATACAAGAGAAAGTGGGGGATTAGCCTGGAACACACTGGCACAGGAGATAACGTCCTGAACAAAAACCCATAGCTCAGGCAAAAAGATCAACAAATAATAATGGGACTTGATGAAACTGAAAACTTCTACAGGGAAAAGGAAGGCATCAGCAGGCCAAAATGGCAGCCTAAAGATTGGAAGAAAATCCTCACTATCCCTACATATAACAGAGGGATGATATCCAAACATTGTGAATACAACAAAATATTAGATACCCACAAACCAAATACCCCCAATTTAAAAATCAGATACTGAATTCCACAGAATATTTCAACAGAGGGATCTCTACATGCTGAGAAGCATCTAAATAAATGTTCAACATTCCAAATCAACAGAAAAATGCAAATCATAATGAATCTTGAGATTCCATCCTACACACTTCAGAATGGCTATGATCACAACCTCAAGCAACAGCTCATGTTGGGGAGGTTATAGAATAAGTGGAACACTTCTCAATTGTTTCTGAGAGTACAAAATTGGACAACCACTTGTGAAATCGATCTGGCAGCTTCTCAGTAATTTGAGAATTGTTCTCCATTCTAGACGAAGCTTTTCCATGCCTAGACATATACCCAAAGAGGACTCAGAATACCTCAAAGTCATTTGCTCAACTATGTTCATAGCAGCAGTCCCTAAACTGAAGACACCATGCTTTCTAAAATACAGCAGAACTGATGCACATATGAACTGAGAGAGCCTGAGCAGCATGCACAGGGCCTGCACAAGTTTGTACCTCATGACATGACAGTGTTGAAAGAAGCAGACACATGTTCACATTCCTAACCCAGAAGTTATCTTCTAATCCATAAAGACATGCAAATGAAATGGAAGCAAACAAGTGGGAAACAGAATAACCAGCAGTGGTTGCCAACAGAAAACAAACTCAAAGGCATTTTGGCAGCTCTGTGTTTAAGAACCATGTATCAGGCCTTTAAGTTTATTTATTTTGTTTTGCTAGTAGATTTCAGGACCTTTTGTTGAATATTATAGCTACAAATTTCCTGTTTTTTATTGGATTCCTTTGTCTTTGAATATGCTCTATATCTCTAAGAGCATTTTGTTGTTTTTGTTGTTGTCATTTTTATTTTTTATTTAATTAGTTTCTTTTTAACTTTTTTTCTGTTGGACTATTTATTTTCTTTTGATTTCTCTTTTGTTTATTTGCTTATTCCTTTGTATGTTTTTAAAGACAGGATCTCTGTGTAACTCAGGCTGTTCTGTAGTTCACTTGCTAGACCAGGCTGGAGGTCTTCCTGCCTCTTCATCCCAAGTGCTGGCATAACACTTGTGTACCACCACACCTGTCTCAGAATTCTTTAATAGACTGTTTCTTTTCTTTAGAGAGACACAAAGGGTGTGGAATGGGATGGAAGAGAAGGTGGGGATGATCTCAGAGGAGTTGGGAGGAGAAGAAGTCATAATCACAACACATTGTATGAAAAAAATATTTTCAGTGAAAGAAAAGCAATGAAAAGTGGATGGAGATATGACTGAGTTAAGATTACTGGCTGCTCTAACAGACAACTCAGTTTCATGTCCCAGCATTCACGTGGCAGCTCCTGTGTGCTGTCTCCACTGTGTACCTAACTCCTGAACCATCTCTTCAGCCTGTACTAGGGAAACCTGAAGAATGGTCAGCTTCACAAATTGTCTACAGATGATGCCACCAAAATAGGAGCTAGAGGGGCTTAAGGCTCATACACACAAGGAGGCCCAGACAAGGACTGCTTTAGTTTGTGTGTAGTCTGGGTTATAGATGGAAAATATTTAATCTAGTCAGCCATAAAGAATGGGTGCTGAGGTTCAATACCAGAAAGGATTTCAATATCTAGACTTGGTAAGTGAGATAGTACAATTCTTGAAGCTCTGAAATTGGTAGTTGTAACATCCTAGAATAAGACAGAGGAAGCAACAAAGAGAAGGATAGTTGCACCCAAACTTGTAGCTGGGACGCCTCATCAAGATGTGCTCTGGACTGGAAGGAAACTGATCTGTGTTCTGTACTGTTGAAGAGATCCAGTGTGGTTCATGCTGCCACCTTGAAAAAGTGATACTGACATAACCCAGTAATATTAAAATTCTAGAGGCTTGCAATTTCTCAGATTTATAAAAGTAAGTTCTCAACCCACAAAATGAACTCAGAGCCAATAAATCCTGATAAAAACTGTTCACCTAGATTAGACAAATTGTCCTGTCATTATTTGTCCATTATATGATAGTCATATAGTTCATATTTAAATAGCTACATGTTGCTATTTAAAGTGACATAGTTCTGGTGTGTCTTTCTCTTCCTCCATCTTTCTTCCTTCTCCTTGTGTCTCCCTATCTCTCCCGTCTCTAAAACTCTCATCCTACCTTCTTTATCTACTGCCCAATCACAGGCTCTAGACTTATCCTGTGCCTGCCACCTGCATATAGATGGCAATTCACAGGCAAAAAAAGGACAGAAGTCACAAAAACAAACAAACAAATAACAAGCAACAACAAAACCTGCCAAGCCTCCTATACACCGCTTATAGTAAATAAGACTCAGCAGGTGGTATTTATATATAAGGCATCTATACACACACTCCTGTGTTCATGTGTGTATGTGAAATTGTGTATGCCTGTGTCTTTGTACGTGTTTGTAACACAGAAATAGAAGTAATACATTTGATGTACAGCAGAGGTACAACATGGAAAGGGTTGGAGTGAGATAAAGGAAATAGTATAAATATATTTTAATTTAAACAAGTTAAAAAATTACAAAAAGGCCATAAGTCGATGACTCTAAAATAAAGAGCTCTGAGCTCTGTGTGCTCTTCAAGGTTCCATTCGTGTTTTCCCAGGACCCCCTTCTGTTACCTCACAACTCCCTGTAACTCTAGATGCAGGAAGATCCATCACCTACTTCTGGCCTCTCTTGGGACTCCCACTCACACACAGGTACAAATGTTTAATTAAACACTTTAAACAAAATTATTAACAGAAAATTAAATTCAACTTTCAAAGTATTATATGGCTTAACTCCACAGTGGATTGTTTGTCTTCTTCTACCTAACCAAAGTACTTTTATTTTGATTATCTTGAGTTTTCTGTTTCATGAGCCTGATCCAAGAGAAGGTCTGTTTGCAAGCAAGATGTAGTTTCCTAATGTCTTAAGGATTATTAGTGGAAGTGATACTATGATATCCCATCATGCAATGCTCAGGTTCTTTGTGTCATGAACAAAGAGTTAAGATTGACACATATTAGTAGACAAGTGGTGTTCCTGTGGTAGATACACAATCAAAGCTCTGATCTCAAAGGGAAGAAAACAATAGTTTGTTCTGGGGCCAATTATGAGTAGCCATGTTCTAAAAGCAGATTTAGGTTACTCCAAAATCATATTTCAACATGGAAGCAGTTTCATGAAGTTCTTATGTTAACAACTCAAAAGTCTCAAATTAAACCAGTTCTTAGGTATATCAGTAAAAACATTAAAACTCTTTACATTGCTGAAAACATTAGTGTGTGGGTTTAACAAAGTTGAAATATCTCACATATCAGTCTCAGATGCCATATGAGAATATTCTAAAGCCCTTTGATTGGTGGAACTTGGGTTCTATAACTTAATACATTATAAGATTTTTAGAAATCTATTGGGGTATTAGGTCAGGTGTTATTTGTTAATGACAGGATGTTCAGTGGCAACTGTGGGAAGAAACAAGGCATGGTTATTTAATACACTAAAACTTCCCCAGGTCAACTGTATTCAGTCTCCTGCCTGTGGCATTCCATCCTCTCCATATCACTGCATGGAACTTGCCAGTCAGCCTTTGCAAACACAGCATCCTCCCAGGAATTCATTCACAGTCCTTCTCACTGAGATTAAGCATATTAAAAAGAATTCATGAAGAAACTCAGAAGGAAGCTTCTGTATTGTCTTATTAGAGTCTGATTAGAAGACAGGCCAGCTATAAATTCCAGAAGGTACCAGATGAGGGAGAGTCATATTTTTAGAGTTAGAGGCAGCAATGTAGATCTGCAAACACAATAGAAAAAGGCATGTGAGGTATACAGAAGAGAATCACAAACATCCCAGAGAATCTCAACAGGCACATTTATAATTTTCACAGATATTTCACAGAAATGTTAAAGATTGCATTTACATCTTTGAGTTAGAACCCAAACAACAGACTGGTTTGGCAGTGAAGATAACTGAGCAATTGGTAGAAGAAAAGGGTAAAAATAGAAGCTCATTAAGGGGTTGATCAATCCTTCCATCTCCTTGGAATATCCTCTGATGAACCAGCTTTCCTGCAGTATGGTCTCCTTGATCAAGTACTTGACAGGCCCAGTTGGAATAACTCATAAGTTAAGGGGTAAATATAGTGCTCTTATCTTTGGTACAGATTACAATGACTGGGTCCCTCCAGGGTTAGAGGTCAAACTCAGATCCTATTCTATGCCCAAGAAAAAGTAGCTCTCTTTTAACAAATGTTTAGAAACTCCAACTCCTCTGTCTGATCCCTAGTAAGGTCAGTGACACTTGTTATGGTGAAATACCCCAAAGAAGTAGTTTACCTGGAAAAAGGTATTCTTTGTTTCAATGTTCAAAAGAATACTGTCCATTATGGCAAGGAAGACAAAGAGGCAAGAGTGAGAGGCAACTAGTCAGGATGTGTGTACAGTTAGATAGTAGAGAGAATGCATGGATCTAGTCAGTTTGCCCTCTCTTTTTTATTCAGTTAAGATCCCAGCGTATGAGGTGATAACCTCAGAACCTCCACATTCAGAGTGTAGCATCTTCCTAATGACTCTTTTCACAACACCATTGGATTTGTTTCCTTGATGAAGCTAAAGCACACCAAGGTAACAAAGTTAAGAGTTATATAAATGCTTCTTTTGTTGCTGTTTGATTGTTTAGGTTTTCCACAGAGTTTCTCTGTGTAACTTTGGCTGTCCTCAAATTCTGCAGACCAGGTTAGCCTACAAGACTTAGAACTCTTTTTTGCTCTGCCTTATGATGGTGGAATTAAAGGTGTCCTCCACCAAGCCCTACCCCTTAATTTGTTCTTAATATCCAGAGTAGAACACTAGATGGTGTCACTGAAGTTGGAGGAAAGGTAAAAGACTGTGGCCAAAGGCATTCAATACTTCCAAGGATTTGATCTCTTCGAGCCCTAGGAAATCAGGGAATGGGATTCTTGCAGGTGAGAACAAGTTACACTTTCTAGTATCCAAGTATCAAACTATCACCAACTTGAATGGGAGTTGCATCATCTAATGGAATAGGCTCCAGAACTGAGTAAAAAAGAGCAATCAAGCTGACCACCACATTCATCTCTCTCTGCTTCCTGTTTGGGTGCACTGTGCCCAGGTTTCTCCCCCTCTTCCATTCCTTTCCCACAATAATGTGCTGCAGAGTATTCAAATAGTTGGTTAAAGAAACCCCTTTCTCTCTTAAATTCTTTCTTGCGAGGGTTTGGATGACATCAGTTGTTACTGCAGCTACTATGAGTCAGAACCTGAGGTTTGCTAGACCTAAACACCAGGTGTGAGTACTCTTCCCCAATAAGCTAATTAAACAAGTTAGTCATCAGAACAGGATATATGAGTTGACTGAAGATTTGGTGGGCAAGGAGCCAGAAAAACATTTCTAGTAAGATCCCTCGTTATCTGGCCAAAATGTCTTGAAATGCCAAAAGGGAGCACTGGTTCCTTATTTCCTGAGTGAACATTCTTGCCTGAGGGCTATATAGGAGAGGGTGACCAAAACTCCAGTGCATACACAAGTCCCTTCTGGTGAAGAGATTTTAGAATCAGATAGTGAAATTATGATAAGTTTAAAATTACATACATAAGCGCACCAGCCTCCCCTTGGCGACCTCTGCTCTGGGGATTGATTGCACTGAGCATCCAGGTACCCAGGGACTCCCCAATATAATATCGCTTGGGACACAGCCTGTTGGGCTTCTATCTGTACCCAAGAGCGGGGCAGCTCTGTGGTCGTCTGGGCCCCAGCTCTGCTATGGGCTATCTGCCCTGCAGAGTGATCTGCACCGAGAGGATGCAAAGTGCACTCTGCCATCTTGGCTCTGGCAACAGGTCAACTGGGACATCCAGACGCAGGGACAATCAAGCATAATATCGCTTGGGCCTCAGCCAGCTTGTGTGCTCCCTGCTCCCAAGAGCTGGGCAGTTCTGCGGCCACCTATGCGCCAGCTCTACTGTGGGACAGCTGCCCTGCAGAGGGACTCGCACTGGGAGGGAGTGCACCAGCCTCCCCTTGGTGACCTCTGCTCCAGGGATCGACTACACTGAGCCTTTGGATGTGCAGGGATTCCCCAATATAACATCACTTGGGGCAAGGCACATCAGGGCTCCAAAGTCACTCAGGAGCAGGGCAGGCCCCAGCAATCGGTGCCATTAGAATCCATGTCATCCAGGGAGGGGGTAAGAAATAGACTTGCAGGCTCACAGAAGGTCCAACCAACAGCCAGTGACAGCAGGACCAACTAACACCAGAGGTAACCAAATGGCAAAAGGCAAACGTAGGAATGTTACTAACAGAAATCAAGGCAATATGGCACCATCCAAACCCAACTCTCCAACAGCAGCAAGTCCTGGATACCCCATCACACCAGAAAGACAAGATCTGGATTTAAAATCACTTCTCATGATGCTATTAGAGGATTTCAAGAAGGACACAAATAAATCTCATAAAGAAAAACAGGAGAACATGAATCAGTGGGTAGAAGCCCTTACAAAGGAAACACAAAAATCGCTTAGAGAAATACAGGAGAATATGGGACAACTGATGGAGGCCCATAAGGAGGCAAGACAAAAAATTGCTTAAAAAAATGAATCAACAGGTAGATGCCCTGACAAAGGAAACACAAAAATCACTTAAAGAAATGCAGAAGAATATGGGTCAACAGATGGAGGCCCATAGGGAGGCAACACAAAAATTGCTTAAAGAAATGAATCAATGGGTAGATGCTCTTCCAAAGGAACACAAGAATCGCTTAAAGAAATGCAGGAGAATATGGATCAACAGATGGAAGCCCATGAGGAGGAAACACAAAAATCACTTAGAGAAATACCGGAGAACTTGGGTCAATGGGCAGAAATCCTGAAAGAGGAAATGCAAAAATATCTTAAAGAAATACAGGAAAATACAAACAAACAAGTGAAGGATCTCAGCAAATCCATCCAGGATCTAAAAAAGGAAGTAGAAACAACTAAGAAATCACAAAGGGAGACAACTTTGGAGATAGAAAACCTCGGGAAGAAATCAGGAGTCATAGATGCAAAAACATCAACAATAGAATACAAGAGATGGAAGAAAGAATCTCAGGTGCTGAAGATACCATAGAAAGCATCGACTCAACAGTCAAAGCAAATGCAAAATGCAAAAAACGTGTAACCCAAAACATCCAGGAAATCCAGGACACAATGAGAAGACCAAACCTAAGGATTATAGGTATAGGTGAGAGTGAAGATTTGCAACTTAAAGGGCCAGGAAATATCTTCAACAAAATTATGGAGGAAAACTTCCCTAACCTAAAGAGAGAGATGCCAATGAACGTACAAAAAGCCTAGAGAACTCCAAACAGACTGGACCAGAACAGAAATATCTCCCGTCATATAATAATCAAAACACCAAATGTACTAAACAAAGAAAGAATATTAAAAGCAGTAAGAGAAAAGGGCCAAGTAACATATAAAGGAAGACCTATCTGAATCACATCAGACTTCTCACCAGAGACTATGAAAGCCACAAGATCCTGGGAAGATCTCATGAAGGCTATAAGAGAACACAAATGCCAGCCTAGACAACTATACCCAGCAAAACTCTCAATCACCATAGATGGCGAAAACAAGATATTCCATGATAAAATCAAATTTACACAATATCTTTCCACAAACCCAGCCCTACAAAGGATAATAGGTGGAAACCGCCAATACAAGGAGAGAAATTACACCCTGGAAAAAACGAGATAGTAACCTTCTTGCATCAAACCCAAATGTAGATAACCACTCAAACATAAAGATAGCGTCAAGAGTAGCAGGTGGCAATAATCACTATTCCTTAATCTCTCTTAATATCAATGGTCTCAATTCCCCAATAAAAAGACATAGACAGACTGAATACGTAAACAGGACCCAGCATTTTGCTGCATGCATAATACGAACATCAGTGTCAAAGACAAACACTACCTCAGAGTAAAAGGCTGGAAAACAATTTTACAAGCAAATGGTCCCAGGAAAAGAGCCGGAGTAGCCATTCTAATATCAGATAAAATTGACTTTCAGCCTAAAGTCATCAAAAAAGACACAGAAGGACACTACATATTGATCAGAGGAAAAATCCACTAGGAAGAACTTTCAATTCTGAATATCTATGCTCCAAACGCAAGGGCACCCTCATTCGTAAAAGAAACTTTACTAAAGCTCAAAGCACGCGTCACACCTCACACAATAATAGTGGGTGACTTCAATACCCTGCTCTCTGAAATGGATCGTTCAGGAAAGCAGAAATTAAACAGGGACACAGTGAATCTAATTGAAGCCTTGAACCAAATGGAACTAACAGATATATATAGAACATTTCATCCTGAAACAAAAGAATATACCTTCTTCTCAGCACCTCATGGTATCTTCTCCAAAATCGACCATATAATTGGTCACAAAACCGACCTCAACAGATATAAGAAGATTGAACTAATCCCATGCCTCCTATCACATCACTATGGAATAAGGGTGGTCTTCAATAGCAACAAAAACAACAGAAAGCCCTCATACACATGGAGGCTGAACAATGCTCTACTCAATGATACCTTGGTCAAGGACGAGATAAAGAAAGAAATCAAAGACTTTTTAAAATTTAATGAAAATGAAGGCACATCATACCCTAATTTATGGGACACAATGAAAGCTGTGCTAAGAGGAACATTCATAGCCCTGAGTGCCGCCAAAAAGAAACGGGAGAGAGTACACACTAGCAGCTTAATGGCAACCCTGAAAGCCCTGGAACAAAAAGAAGCAAATACACCAAAGAGGAGTAGAAGGAAGGAAATCATCAAAGTCAGGGCTAAAAGCAATCAAGTAGAAACAAATAAAACCATACAAAGAATCAACAAAACTAGGAATTGGTTCTTTGAGAAAATCAACAAGATAGATAAACCCTTAGCCAGACTAGCCAGAGGGCACAGAGACAGTATCCAAATTAACAAAATCAGAAACGAAAAGGGAGAGATAACAAGAGAAACTGAGGAAATTCAAAAAATCATCAGATCCTACTACAAAAGCTTGTATTCAACACAACTAGAAAATCTGGAGGAAATGGACAATTTCCTAGACAAATAACAAATACCAAAATTAAATCAGGATCAAATAGACCATCGAAACAGTCCTGTAACCTCTGAAGAAATAGAAGCCATCGTTGGAAGTCTTCCAATCAAAAAAAGCACAGGTCCAGATGGTTTTAGTACAGAATTCTATCAGACCTTCAAAGAAGACCTAACACCAATACTCTTCAAACTATTCCACAAAATAGAAACAGAAGGAACACTACCCAACTCGTTCTATGAAGCCACAATTACACTAATACCAAATCACACAAAGATCCGACAAAGAAAGAGAATCTCAGGCCAATCTCTCTTATGATTATCGATGCAAAAATACTCAATAAAATTCTTGCCAACCGAATCCAAGAACACATCAAAACGATCATTCACCACGATCAAGTAGGCTTCATCCCAGGGATGCAGGGATTGTTCAATATAAGGAAGTCCATCAATGTAATCCACTACATAAACAATCTCAAAGAAAAAAAAACCGCATGGTCATCTCATTAGATGCAGAGAAAGCATTTGACAAAATTCAGCATCCTTTCATGCTAAAGGTCTTGGAAAGATCAGGAATTCAAGGTCCATATCTAAACATAGTAAAAGCAATTTACAGCAAACCAGTAGCCAACATCAAACTAAATGGCGAGAATCTTGAAGCAATTCCACTAAAATCAGAGACTAGACAAGGCTGCCCTCTCTCTCCATATCTTTTCAATATAGTACTTGAAGTTCTAGCTAGAGCAATTAGACAACAAAAGGAGGTCAAAGGGATACAAACTGGAAGGAAGAAGTCAAACTATCACTATTTGCAGACGATATGATAGTATACTTAAGCGACCCAAAGAACTCCACCAGAGAATTCCTACAGCTGATAAACAACTTCAGCAAAGTGGCCGGATATAAAATCAACTCAAGCAAGTCAGTAGCTTTCCTATACTCAAAGGATAAGCAGGCTGAGAAAGAAATAGGAGAAATGATACCCTTCATGATAGCCACAAACAATATAAAGCATCTTGGTGTGACTCTAACCAAAGAAGTGAAAGATCTGTATGACAAGAACTTCAAGCCTCTGAAGAAAGAAATTGAAGAAGACCTCAGAAGATGGAAAAATCTTCCATACTCATGGATTGGCAGGATTAATATAGTAAAAATGACCATCTTGCCAAAAGCAATATACAGATTCAGTGCAATCCCCATCAAAATCCCAACTCAATTCTTCATAGAGTTAGAAAGATCAATTCAAAAATTCATCTGGAATAACAGAAAACCCAGAATAGCTAAAACTATTCTCAACAGTAAAAGAACTTCTGGGAGAATCAGTATCCCGGACCTCAAGCTGTACTACAGAGCAATAGTGTTAAAAACTGCATGGTATTGGTACAGTGACAGGCATGTAGATCAAGGGAACAGAATTGAAGACCCAGAAATGAATCCACACTCCTATGGTCACTTGATCTCTGACAAAGGAGCTAAAACCATCCAGTGAAAAAAGATAGCTTTTTCAACAAATGGTGCTAGTTCAAGTGGAGGTCAACATGCAGAAGAATACAAATTGATCCATTCTTATCTCCTTGTATTAAGCTCAATACGAAATGGATCAAGGACCTCCACATAAAACCAGACACACTGAAACTAACAGAAAGGAAACTAGGGAAGAACCTTGAACATATGGGCACAGGGGAGAATTTCCTGAACAGAACTCCAATCGCTTATGCTCTAAGATCAAGAATTGACAAATGGGACCTCATAAAATTACAAAGTTTCTGTAAGGCAAAAGACACTGTCAAAAGGACAAAGCGGCAACCAACAAACTGGAAATGATCTTTACCAACCCTACATCTGACAGAGGGCTAATATCCAATATATACAAAGAACTCAAGTAGTTAGACTCCAGAGAACCAAGTAAACCTATTAAAAATGGGGTACAGAGCTAAACAAAGAGTTCTCACCTGAAGAATATCTAATGGCTGAGAAGCACCTAAAGAGATGTTCATCATCCTTAGTCATCAGGGAAATGCAAATCAAAACGACCCTGAGATTCCATCTCACACCAGTCAGAATGGATAAGATCAAAAACAAAGGAGACAGCAGTTGTTGGCGAGGATGTGGAGAAAGAGGAACACTCCTCCACTGCTGGTGGGATTGCAAGCTGGTACAACCACTCTGAAAAGCAGTCTGGCAGTTCCACAGAAAACTGGGCATGACACTCCCAGAGGATCTGGCTATACGACTCCTGGGCATATACCCAGAGGCTTTACCTGCACGAAATAAGGACACATGCTCCACTATGTTCATAGCAGCCTTATTTATAATAGCCAGAAGCTGGAAAGAACCCAGATGTCCCTCAACGGAGGAATGGATTCAGAAGATGTGGTATATTTACACAATGGAATACTACTCTGCAATTAAAAACAATGAATTCATTAAATTCCTACGCAAATGGTCAGAACTGGAAAATATCATCCATAATGAGGTAACCCAATCACAAAAGAACACACATGGTATGCAGTCACTGATAAGGAGATATTAACCCAGAATCTTGGAATACCCTAGACACAATTCACATATCAATAGATTTCCGTGAAGATGGAAGGAGAGACCCCTGGTTCTGGAAAGATTGGATGTAGGGGAATGCCAGGACAGAGAAGTGAAAGGGGGTTGAATGGGGAACAGCGGGAAGAAAGGGGGCTTATGGGACTTTCAGGGAGGGAGGAAATGGGAAAAGGGAAATTATTTGGAATGTAAATAAAAAAACTTAGAAAATAAAAAAAATACCATGAGAACCTTAAAAAATTACATATATATATATATATATATATATATATATATATATATATATATATCCCAGTTTTCCTCAACCCATCATCTACTATCAGTTGTTCTCAAACTGTTTGACAGGACTCCTTAGGAGGCCCATATTAGACATCCTACATATCAGACATTTATGTTACAATTCACAGGAGTAACAAATTACAGTTAAAAATTACTCATGAAAAAAATTTTTGGTAAGTACCCACAACAATGGGAATTACATTGTAAGTTAGCTATATTAATAAGGTGAGACACACTCCTCTAGACTGTCTTTTTTGTGGTGTGCTTGACCTCTCTGGCTCCTTCAATCCTTCCTTCCATCTTCCATAATATTTCCCAAACTTTGTCTAGTATTTGGATTTGGATCTCTGCATTTGTTTCCATCATTAGCTGGATGAAACCTCTCAAAGGACCCTTATGCTAGTCTCCTGTTTGCAGATTATTAATAGTGTCAGAGTTATTGAACTCATTGTGAAAACTGACCATTTCCTCAACAGAACACCCATATTTCAAGTGCTAAGTTCAACAATAAATGGGTATTCATGAAACTGAAAATCCTCCATAAGACAAAGGACAGTATCAATAGGACACAATCGCAGCCTAAAGAACTGTTTCCTGCTGTCTAGGGGTTGTTAATTTTGGGGTGTAGTTGACTTTCACCATTGGAGTCTACTTGGTAAATGTTCACATCAGGTTCCTCTGTGGACAGCTGCTACTCTGTGGACAGCAGCTGGCAATCCTCTAACAGGAACTGATTAAAAGTTTGGTTAAAATTTTTTGTATTTGTCATTGAAGGAATGTAGAAGCAAGATTAATGAAGCAGGGAGTGAATAATAACAAGAGGAAAATGACTAGGAGAGGTGTTATGAAAGGGAGGATCCACTTTTATATCGGGTTTTCGAAAATCCCAGAAATGGAGGACTCACATTCCCTGAAATTCTGTATGTCTGATTGTCACTCTTAGATTTTATTTCTCATTATCCTGGATTGGTTGGCATAGAAACAGTCTTCATCTTGGAGGAAAAGGCAAAGATCAATTTCTTTAGCTATCAGGACATCTAGCCCCCGTCAGTTCTGAATCACCAAAACTGCGAAAGATTCAATTTCTGGACAGCAAGCACAGTTTCACAAATTTTTTGAAAACCGATTTCAAACTTGGAATTGAACTCATTATATTTTGGTCATGAAAATCATTATCAATGCAATTCTTGTTCCAATCCCTATGGCTATTCCCTCAGTCACCAAGAGTGGCACAACCAGAATTGCCCTCTAATATTGGGCAGCTATCATATCTACAACTGGCATTGGCAGGGGCTAGTTTCCCTCAATTGCTCCTAGTTCAGGGAAAAGGAGTACCAACATGCAAATACCTGACCAGTTCCTGGGTAGGTGATGATGTATCTGAGAGAAACAAAGAATTGACATGTTCTGGACTGCAGGGCATTGTTGCAGAGATGATATATCAAGGGTTGGGATTCTATTGTAGTTGAGAGAGCTTATCCTCCCTACAGAAAATGTCCTGGAGGTCTTAAAACAGTTTGCTACTCCAAAGAGGATAGAGAAAAAGTTATGGCTACATTGGAGTCAGGGCAGCAGACAAATGGTGAGGTAAGATTACTTGGCAGTATCACCAGAAAGGTTGTAAGTGGCAATTGTGACTTAGTTCCAGGGGGTATGCATAGCTAGCAATCCCTAAAGTGACCAGGTCTGGTGACATTAAGGATTTGCTATGCTGAGGTCAAGGTCTGAAGCAACAGACAAGTGACAAGTTAGTGCCATTTAAGAGGGGTGATGTCAAAGAGGTAAGGACCTCAGATGAAAGTTTGATTACTTTCTCTACTTTTCCAATATCTAAGGGCAGACAATTGAGACATATTTTCTATGGATGCTGATGGTATTTATTGGGGACCTGGGTTGATTTTTTTACAGTAGAGCTTAGCAGGAACTCTTGTCTGGAACCCCATGGGTCTTGCATATAGAAAATATGTCCTGTTGTGTTCATAGAAGAAATGATTGGTCTGTGGTTCTATTTGTCTGGCTGTTTTTTACAATAATCTTTTGCCTTGTCAAAGAGAAAGAAAGTATAGAGATCATAATATTTAGATGGGATAACAGATATAGGGGCGATAGCAATTTCGATCAGTTCCTGGTATCTGGCTGTGGGGCAGTTTCCTGACACTATTTGGTCAGACTGTTTGTTATCTGTGGGGGTTTCTTGAACCTTGAATCTCCAGAGGTAAGGGCTACCCTAGATGGAAACGAACAGGAGGCTGAGGATGAGAAACCCATGTCTCATCCAATGAAGTCAATCTCAGCTGTCAGAGTGGAGTTTCATTTTCTGGAGTTGGGGACAAGGTGGGTGGTCTCCATGTCCTCTGGAGCTTAAGAGAGCATGATCCTGTTAGGGTTGATATATATGAAGAAGAGTCATTTTTAGATGGAGGGCTGAAAGTTTTGAGGTGAGACAGGTGGACCCAATGAGAGAGTCCCAAGTGTTTAGCAGTTGTAGGGGTTAAGGGAATTACCTTAAAAGGGCCTTGCCATTTGGGAGAGAAGGATGAGAGCCAATGGTCTGGAGGGAATAGAAGGATTTGTTCTCCAATGTTGACAGGAAGTGGACAGGAGACAGTGTGTGGCTGCAGTAGATGGTGGTCAGCAAAGTTCCATAGGAGAGAATGGAGGTGGCAAAGTACTAGAGTGAGTAGATGGTCTGGGATTGGAGAACATTTAGGTGAAAGACCAGAAGTTAGTACCAGATGTCTGTACCTGAGGTAAAAGGGTGAGATGAGGAAAGGTCACTTGGGCAGAGCTTGTAGTCTGAAAAGAGCCCAAGGTAGGAGTTTTACCCAATCAAGGTGAAGTACCTGTGACAACTTATCAAGAGTTGTTTTTAATGAGCAGTTTGTTCTGTCTCCCTTATCTGAAGATTGAGGGTGGTAGGGAATATAAAAATGCCAGGGGATGTCTAGGACCTTAGAATTTGAGAAATTTGGGAAGTAAAATCAGGGCCATAGTCTGACTGGAGGGAGGCTGGGACACCAAGTCAGGGGATTACCTCTTGGAAGAGGATTGTCTCAGAGATTGTCTGAGACCTGTTGTTAGTTGTGGGAAGAGTCCCCTCCCAGTCTTAGAAGGTGTCCACCAAGACCAGGAGGCACTTGGCATGTTTGACAGTGGGCATGTGGGTAATGTCAAGTTGCCAGTCAGTTACAGGAAGGGAACCTCTAGCCTGATGGGCAGGAAAAAGGGTGCTAAGATATCTTGAGTTAAAGTCTGACATCTGACAGATTTTGCAAGAAGCAGTGATAGATTTTAAGAAACTTAAGTCCTCAGGAGTAGGCTGTAGGTGTGTCTTAACAAAATAAGACAATGATTGACTGTTAGGATGAAAGAGTTGGTGAAGATAGGATAGTGTTTGATGAGTGTCAGGGGGTGAAGGTGGGAATGTGGATTGCAGTGTAAGGAAGTCCTGAGAAGTGTGAGATGAGTCTAGGTCCCTAAGGGCTGCTCTAGCTGCCTCATCAGCTTGGTTGTTTCCCTTGGAGACAATAGAGTCATCCTTTTGGTGGGATCTGCAGTGGACAATCCCAATAGCTGTGAGGAGATGGGAGGCCTATAACATGGCCATAATTTGGTTTGCATTAGTTACTGATTCTCCTTTTGTGGTAAGTAACCCTAGCTCTTTCCTGTATGGGACAGGAGGATATGGAAATCTTATTTGGAATCTGTATAGATGTTGAGGGATTGTCCCTATGCCAGTTGAAAGGCAGGGGTAAGGGCTATTACTTCAGCCTGTTGATTAGTGGTGTGAGCAGGAGGAGCCTGTGCCTCCATCAACTCGGTATCTGACAATATGGCATAGCCAGATTTTCTGGCCCCTTCATATAGAAAGGAGCTTTAATCTGTGTTCCAGGTATAGATGGTTTGAGGCAATGTGCCCTCCTGTATGTGTGAAGGAAGAGGTAAGAGTTCCTCTAAAGTTTCAGCTCAAAAAGAAGATAAGGAGTGGTTAGTATTTGGTCAAGGAAGAATACTGGAAATATTAAGAGGCAAGCATATTGGAAAGGTGAATGTGGAGTCTTCTATTAGTGCTACCTAAAGAGAACAGTCCTTGGAGGGAGGTAGAGTCTGTAAGCCTTTGTAAGTTAGGAGTTGTGACAGGTTATGAGAAGAAAAGACATTTATAGGTGACCCCAAGTTTAGTTTTTTTGACTCTCAAATAAGGAGTTCAGCAGCTGCTAAGTTACCCATCCCTGGGTGGTTAGATCTAGTTTTTTTCAGCACGTATGCTACAGGTACAAAAGAGGGTCCAGTTGGTGACTTAAGACTCAAAGGGCAAATCCCTCTTTTTCAGTTACATAGAGGGGAAAAAGGATAAGTCATGTCATTTTTCCAAGAGATGTAAGACTGATTTCTTAAGGAGAGCCTGTTGGAACTCTTGAAAGGGCATGGTAACAGGTTTAAGATGAGGTTTATGGATGGGGCCTAAAGTTGTCTCATGTAAGGGGTGATTAAGGAGGGAAAAGGAAGGAACCCAGGAACATAAAAAGCTAGCTATTCCTAGGAATAATAAAATCTCTTCCTTTGTAGAAGGAACAGTTAGAAACTGACTCAGATTCTTTCTGTTTAAGGTAATGGCCTTGTGTGTTGAGGTAACAGCTAGTCCCAAATAGGTGACCTGAGGAGTAGACAGTTGGGCTTTAGGTGAGATCCTGTAGCCTCGAGTGGAAAGGAAATTTAGAAGACTAGAGGTTTCAGCTTGGCTAATATCTAGGGATCGGCTACAGAAGAGGACATCATCAACGTAAAGCAAAATCCTATATTTAGGGAGAGATAAAAGAGAGTAATTCAGAAGCCAGGGCCTGGCCAAATAGGTGTGGGCTACCCCAGAATCCCTGAGGTAGAACAGTCTGGGTAAGTTGGGTAGAAAAGTTGTTGTCAGGATGTGTCCAGGTAAAGGAAAATATGTTCTATGACTAAGCATCTAGAAGGATAGAGAAAAATGCATCCTTGAGATCTAGGACAGAGAAATGGGAAGTTACTAAAGGGATGGTGGAAAGAAGCACATAAGTGTTAGCCACAACAGGATGGAGGGGAACCACTGTAGAATCAATGCGCCTGAGGTCTTGAACCCTATGATAGGTACCATTAGGTTTCTTTCTTTTTTTTTTTTTTTTTTTTTTTTTGGTTTTTCGAGACAGGGTTTCTCTGTGTAGTCCTGGCTGTCCTGGAACTCACTTTGTAGACCAGGCTAGCCTCGAACTCAGAAATCCTCCTGCCTCTGCCTCCCAAGTGCTGGGATTAAAGGCGTGCGCCACCACCGCCCGGCTACCATTAGGTTTCTTAACAGCTAGTATGGGGGTATTAAAAGATGAAAAGGTGGGGCAAATGGGTTTCTTCCTTAAGAGGTCAGAAATGATAGACTTAATTCTGAGGCTCTAGAGAAAGAGAGAGAGAGAGAGAGAGAGAGATAGTATTGATCTTGGGTGATGTGCCTGTTAGAGTACAGTAACTGGATGACAGCAGGAGAAAGATGTTTAGCAATAGAGGGGTTCTGGGCATCCCAAACTCCAGGGTCCTCCTGAGAAGCTGGTAAAGGAAACAACATGACAATGTTAGTAGGTCCACTGGCTAGAAGAAGGAGCAGAGGGACTGTTGGTGAGCTTGGGTTTAGGTGAATGGGGAGGGAATGGAAATAAAGGCTCCCAATTTAGCTAAAATATCCCTTCCCAATAAGAGGACAGGACATGTTAGCACTAGCAAAAAGGAATGGGTGAGAGGTACACCCCTAAAAATGCAACTAAGTGGTAGGGTCTGGTGAAGAAGGTGATGTTTTCCTCCTACCCTGACAATAGGAAAAAACAACACGAAGGGTAAGTGAGTCCTCAAAACTGTGTTAGTGCCAAGTAAGTGGCCCCAGTGTCCAAGAGGAAAGAGATGGGCCACCCACAAGCCACGATGGCTACCTGGGGTTTCCTGCTAGTGATGGCCGTGGTTGAGTCAAGGGACCTTAGGCCTCTTCGGTCATCTATAGCCAAGCCTAGTAGATCAGCTGGAGTGTTACTTGGGAGTGATGTTGCTCAGTCCTATGTGACATGAAGGAAACTGACAGTTCAATGTCCCTTCTGATGACACCTAGGACATGGCCCCCTTGGCTTGCAGGGAGTAGGGCAAACCCTCGCTAGTGACCTTGTTTACCATATCTGTAGCAGGAGCCTGGTGGTCTTTGAGCCTTAGAATATTAGGAGTCTGGGGCATTAGCTGGGATTGGTCAGATAGCCTTTACCAGCATGTGGTATTTTGTTTGCAGGCTATCTCATCTCTTTCATGGTATACATTGAAGGCCAGAGCCAAGACTTCTGCCTGTAGAGTTACGGGCCCCTTCTCCAACCGCCTAAGTTTAGCTTTTATTTTGGGTTAGTTCTGCTGAAAAAAGTAGGTCATCACAAGTTGCTTACCTTCTGGGTTTCACTGTCCAGATCAGTGTATTGCAATAAAGCCTTTGTGGGGCATTCTAAAAATTGAGATGGGTTTTCCTGTTTGTCCTGGACAACCTCTTCGAGTTTTTCTAAATTTCCTGGCTTTAAGGGTGCCTTTCTTAGGCCACCCAGGAGGAAAATTATAAACCTATCTCTGGCTGAAATACTACCTCTGAAATTATAATTCCATTGAGGATCCTGGTTAGGCACTGCCTCAGATTTGATTGGATATGTTCCATCTTTTTGGTGAACTTCATCTGCATGCATTATTGCCTCTTCCCAAACTCACCTGCATTCATCAAGAAGTAAATTCTTAGTAAGGAGCCGTATGTACATCATGGAAAGTCAAGTGATAAGATTGAATAATGTCCTGGAAATCTTTAATAAAAGGGGTAGAGTTAGAGATACAGGAACCCAGTCTGCTTTCTATTTGAGAAAGTTCACTCAGCAAGAAAGGAACATGTACTCTGACAAGGCCATACACCTCAGCAACTTCCCTTAGAGGAAGAGCTGATGCTGGATCAGGTGTCCCTGGAGGAGGACTTGGGGATTTGGCTGTGGTCTTAGAGCGCGTTATAGGAGGGGTAAAGTTCAGTGCCAATGCAGGGCAATTGGAGCGACCTGCAGCTAGCACAGGAGGAGGGGAGGGGTCTGAAGAGATCGAACAAGTAGGGTTTTAGTTATCTTGGTGAGAAGGAGAAACTGAGGCAGCATTTTGGTTTTCAGCAAGTGCCTGAACTCTGCATCTCTCCTGGGTAGCGATTCCCAGAATCTATGGCACCAATGTTGTATTAGAAGCATAGCTTGCATCCGATCAGGCCACACCAGGCCAAAGCAGTTCCATCTGGCCAGAGGTTTATTGCAGGGGAAGAGAGCAAAAGTGGCAATAAAGAGAGGTGGGGAAGAGAGAGAAAGATCAGAGGGTCTGCCTTTTATTTGGAGAGCCAATCCATGTAAGGGTGGGAGGTGAGCCAAGTAGATTCTGGGAATGTATCGCGGTTGCCATGGCTAGAAATGTACAGGTCTCTGTCATCAAGGTGTGATATCACTCAGTTCAGAGCCAATCTTGATACCAACTATACTAATCATCTATTAAAAATAAGGAATATTATCTAATTTTCAGGCCAATAGATAGAACTTGAAAATATCATTCTGAGTGAGGTAACCCAGATCCAGAAGAATTTGCATGGTATGTACTCACTGATGTGTAGATATTACCCATAGAGTACAGGATAACCATACTACAATCAAATCAGCCAAAGAAGCAAAGTAACAATAGGGCCCAAGGTAAGATGTTGAATCTCACTCAGAAGGGGACATAAAATCTATATCAGTAGTTGTTGATTAGAGGGAACTGTATGGAAGAGGGTATGGGGACAGGAACAGTTTTGGGGATCAGGTATGGTGGAAGAAGCTGTATCCACAGGGCAGGGGGAGAGAAAAGCAACCCATGTGGGTGCATCTCAGGAACAAGACCTTGACCTGGGATGGGACAGGCTCCTGGGAGTATATGGGAGTGACCCTGGCTTAGACACAAGCTGCTGGGGATAAGGAGACTGAAGTGGTCACCTCCTATAGCCAGGCAGGATTTCCAGTGGAGGGAGGGGGACACCAATCCACTCATAAGACCTTCCATCCAAAATTTTCCCTGCCTACAAGATATGCAGGGATAAAGATGAAGCAGAGATTGAAGGAATAGCAAACAAATGACTAGACAAACTTAAGACCTACCTCATGGAAGAGAGCCAAACTCTGACACTATTGGTACTTAGTTGTACTTCAGGAGAGAAGCCTAGCACAAGTGTCATGTGAGAGGCCTCATCCAGCACATGATGGCAACAGATAGATACCCACAGCAAAACATTACAGAATTCAGAAAGTCTTGTGGAAAAGTCAGAGGAAGAATAGAGGGAGCCATATGGGGTCAAGTATACTAAAAGGAGACTTACAAAGCCAAGTCACCTGGACCCATTGGTGGTTCATAGACTGAATGTGAAGCTTAGTCTTAAAGTGAATCTAGTAAAAATCAGAATTGGGGTTGTATCTTATTGAACTTTGTTGCTGTCCTTTTCCCCTAGTGGGGCTGCCTTGTCTGGCCTCAGTGGGAGAGGATGCATTTAGTCCTGTTGCAACTTGGTGTACCAGGGTGGCATGGTACCTGGTAGGGGTGGCGAATAGGTGACTCTCATTTTCTGGGGAGAATGGGAGCAGGAAATGAGGGGAACAATCAAAGGGTAGGACTGGAAGGAAAGGAAAGGCAGGATGTGATCACGTGGTAAAGTGAATAAATAAATGAAAAAAATGGTAAAGGGGAACTAGATACTTTTAACATTTAAACATTGTCCACTGCAAACTGAATAGAAACAAGATCTCCCTGAAAAATGTTAGCAACATGTTTTCATGGGCCATTTATAATTAAACTAAAAAAATCATGAAAAATGTAATTATTTTGATATAAGATAAAGTTCTGAAGATTGTTGTGAAGCTTGGTGGCTATCGTTAGAATGTACTTATAACTGATAATTGGAATATGTAAATTATACAAAGAACATTTAAGTCAGATATTTCCCTACAGACATAAATAGGTAAGGGAATATTTTAGTTCTTATCTCCCCCCTGCACATTTTTTCTTTCTCTTCTCTTATTAATATATGTTTAAAATTTAGACTAAAAAATCATTAAGATGTTTTATTATTTTGATTTTCACTTACTTTTCACAGCTTTTATTCCATTCCTGAACAGGGATAAGACGAAGTTAACAGAGACCAGAAGGAAAGTGCTGAGGGACTCTAGCTACATGTCAATAAGAAGTTTCTTGAATTTTCATATTAGGTGTTCAGATAAGTAGATAGAATGATACTGAATTTCTGCTCTGAAGTCTCAAACTATATGATACTGAGATAATTGTTATGAATTACAGGACCCTCTTTAATGGTGTTCACAGTTCCAGTGAACGAATATATAAACGCTCCAAGAAGTACATCCAGACCTTTCTTGGATGACCCCGGACATTTGAATTGTTTTGGCAGACCTACATAATGACTATATAAAAAAGCAAACAAGCAAACCATCAACACACACATGTACAAATTGGTAAGTTTTTATGCAAAGTAGACACCTGATTCCTTATGATTCTGAATCCATGAGTGCTTTTTGCATTGAGAAACATGGGCCTGGAGAGATGATGGCTCACTAATTAAGAGACCCGGGCTGCTCTATCTGACAACCTGAGTTCAATTCTAGACAACCAACTGATAGCTTACAACCATCGATACAGAGTTCTGATGTCTTTTTCTGACATGTAAGCATAAATGCAAATAGAACACTAATATACATAGAATACAGGAATAAATGTTGTACATTGACAAACTCTTAATTTCCTCACACTCACCCATGGTGCAGTAGCTCAAACTCTGCAGTCCAGAGTACCCTACACTATTTCTTACCAACTGAGCTCAATGGACACGTCTGAAACTCTGCATGCTCTCTTCAGAGAACCACACAATCAACATCCCCATTTTAATTTATGGGGATTTAATTGGGCCTTTATTTCTTTGTGAGATAATCCTTTTTTATTTAAAGACTTCTTCAGTTAGATGTATAGGTACATGCGTATTATGTGGATTTGAGCATGCTAGAGCCAGGATTCACACAGTGCATAAAAGAGGGTCCTATCACCTTAAGACTGAATCCCTTTTGAGAGTGACCTGATTAATTAGAACTGAAACCAAACTTTAGTCCTCTGCAAGAGCAGTATGTGCTCTTACCCTGTAATCTCTCTCAATCTATGGGTTGTTTTTTTAATGAATGTATATGCATGTTTATTGTGAACAAATCTTAGGTGAGTTCACTGGTCCCAAGGAACAAGGCCAGAGAACCAATGTGGAGAAAGGGAGACAGGTTGTGGGGGACGGCAGAAAGAAGCAGCCTGAGAGAGGTTTTTGGTTTGATTTTTGTCTTCCTCTGTACCTAAGGCCAGACTAGAAGTCCCTGTGTCCCAGTTATGGCTTTTAACTTTACCCATATTCCCAAGATTGTGAATTGTGACATACCTGGCATCAATGTGTTCACTTTGATTTCTCCCCAGGGGCATTTGTTGTAGAGTCCTTAAATTTAGATAATTCATTCAATTCAGAAAATTAACAATGATATTTAAACAAAGAACTCATGTTCTAAGTGTTCAATAAATATAAAGTAACAAACAAAATATTGATAGTTTACTATACTGAAAGGGGGTATAATTACAATGCTGAGGGAGGTTATTTTTTATAACTCATGAATTAAAATACCATTCTTTTGTAAATACTTCATGTAGCAAAGGGACCTGCATATTACTGGAAAACTTTATATATACTATAGGTACTTCATAGATTTTGGGACCCCATAGGAATAAGGCTCTAGGGACAGGTGACATAAAGTCTGCATATAGAGGTTCATGGTAGTAATCTCATGAAAGCATGACAAAAAGATCAAGAGTTCAAAGCCAGACTGTAATGCCTGTTTACTTTGCCCTATGTTGTCTTCTTCCCTTTAGTAAGTTTTGATGGGTCCAAGTTACCTTGTGGTCTGAAAGTACTGGATATTAATTATCTGACTCTTTTAATCCTCCTTCAAAGGATTTGTGCCTATGTTGTACACTTTCATTTAAATGTTTTGCTTTGCACATAACTGCTCAGCCACACAAGTGTTGTACATGTAGCCCAGACAAGGGACAAGGGAAAAATGTGTCATGAAAACTTTCATTTTATACATGCCAATTTCACCTGGAACTTTGCTTCACTCATGAAATACCAGTGTCTTTCCCTTCCTGGACCAACTGAATCTTCCTGACCATTTACATGGTAGTGAGGTTGGTAATAGTCAAAGACCCCAGACAGATATCATCCAAGTTTGTAAGTATACAACAAAGCTTAGACTGTCTAAGCAGAAACCACCTATAAATGTCAAAGTGTTTTTCTGACTCCACAAGGCCCCTGTACCCACAATCTATCTGACTGTTACCCATGTCAAGCTCAGCCTCCAGGTTCCCAATCATGTACATCTCTTCATTTTTGACCATGAGTAATGTCTGAAGTCACAGTCTCAAAACCCCGGATGAGAGATGTCTCCCAAGGCTGTCATTTATTCACATCCAGAAGACCTGTAATCATGTTTACTGCCAACAAGCACAAAGTTTGGCCCCCTGGCCATAGACACAGTTGTCACAACATGTAGGGCAGATATCTGTAGCAAAGCAGACATTCTTTGGCTGCCTTATTGCCCTGAGTGTATCCATGAGCTCCCGACAAAGTTGTGCAAATCTTTCTCTGGAGACATGATTCAACTCATCATAGCACTCCAGAGGGGCAGGGTATTGTTCCACATTCATCTTGCTCCAGTTAGCTGTGTGTTGCAAAAAGTCCTTCAGGATGGGCATTGAGAAGTTATTGTTGTAGAAGTTGATCTTGTTGAGTTGAGTGCATTGACTGAGGGTAGGTAGGAGGATGTTGAGCTGGGAGTTCTTCATCTTACACCATGACAAATCCAGAGTCTCAAGAGTGTCTACCACTTTTTCTAGGAGACCTCTCAGACGCATAAGATCTAAATCATATAAGGTCACTCCTATTATTTCCAGATGTTTTAACTGAAAGAGGCTGTGACAGCAGGAAAAGGAATCCAAGTCTCGCTGTGAAATTAGGCAGTGAGTTATGGAGAGGGTCTCCAAGGGCATATTCAGGAACCTAGGGAGAGAACATGGGGTTAGTTTTGGCAAATGATGTTGTATAGGGTTGACTGGTATGTACAAAGTAATATAACGAACCAGGTGCCGCATGGTCTCTTTGACTAAATTTTCAAGTTCATCATCTATGATGCTTACTGTTGGAAACTGCTCAATGATACCAACTCCACAGTTTATTCTCTGGCCTCACCCTCAAGCTGAAAACTGCTTCAACCCCTAAGCCTAGAAAGCACACAGAATAACTTCCATCCCAAGAAAGTCCTGACAGGATCTTGATATTTGCTGTGGGCTCACTGAATCTGCATTCTATCATTCCCTCTGTAGTTATGCTTGCTCTCATTTACAGCCCAAGTTGTACCCATTGTCCCATGCACTCAGCACTACTTGGGCTCAAAAAATTTCACCCATGGGAACTAGGGAAAGATAAAAGACTGTTCTTAAAGATCTGACCATATTGTTCATGTTCACACTGTGCTAATGGTACCCACTACATACTCCCCTTTCTGTTCCTTTTCCATTTGATTGGATGGGCATGATTCCAGGAAGAATTATAACATTCTCACTAGGTCTGACCTACTCTTTACCCCAAATCACATCTCTACTTCATGAGTACTCAATTGAGACACTGACTTAACTTATAAAATTTCCCTTGTATAACTCAGTATACATGGAAACAAGACATAACATCCACATTCTTATGAATCTGTAAATGTTTGTTCTGAGTGACTGGCTGGCATTATGCACCACTAATCCTGAAGAAAAGAGAGACAGATTTGCTTTGGTAGCTGACCTAGCTCTCCATTCTTGCTTACCCTAGGACCTGATTCATCTTGTTTCTGAGAAAATGGACACGTTTCATGTAGATATGCTGGAGACAGTTGAATTTGGAAAACTGAGAAATAATCTTGTTGATAGATTTGACTTTTGTGATGCTTGTTATATTAATAATAGGGTAAATGTCCTTGTGGAGAGGTGCCAGGAAGAGTTTGTGAAGATTTTTCATCTGCCCGAAGTAGGGAGCAAAATGTGCTAGCTCTAACAGAGTCCAGTCAACAGTCAGTTCTAATTGTATGATGTGCTCTGGATCAAAAACATTCAGGATTTCTCTGATAACGTGGAATGGCAGAGGCCAGATCTTCATTTTTGTACAGCAGAAATGTATGGCCCTCTTTCTCTGCTGGACCCAATTCAAGAAAAATGCTTTTGATTCACTTTGGTGGGAAGTAAAGTTCAGGTCAACTATGACATTCAGACGCCGACTCACTGCATGTCTGGGAAGAACCTTCTCTACTTGCTTTTCGTCCAAGGTCTCTGATGAACAGTCACTGTCATCTGCTTCATCCCATATGTTCCAGTATTCACAGTGCACATATCTCATATCAAGAATCTGTAGTTTTGTACTTCTGCAGGTGAAACAGGAATGTCAGCAGACCCAGAATCATCTTTTACTACATAGATCAAAACTCAGCTCTCCTCCCGGTAAGGTGTATGTTTTTTAATAACTGATATCAAAGGTAGTCTCTGGCATGCTAAAAAGGTTTCCCAGGCTTCTGTACACTTAATTACTTTTCTTTCACTAATGTAAATGTTATTTCTTACTCATTATTATTGGTTGGGAGAAGGCCTGGGATAGGCTCATTCTACTGTGAGGCTACATCTACTCTAGTCCATATTCATATTTTATATCCACCTGTCCTAAGTACAACTAAACAGTAACTTTCAAAAACTTTGTGTCTATGCATGATGATGCAATCAGAAGCATCTGACCCACAAATGACAAAGCCAATCTCCATGGCAATGTCTTTTTTATATTCCTCATGATCCATTATACAGTACTTGGATATTGCTTACCTGGGGTAAAACTTTCTCTTCAATAGAATGTCTACTCCATCTAGCACAGCCTGCAAGGTTTCCATGTTAGACTTCTTCATTAATGACCCCACAGGGAGACAAGGGAAAGGCCAGGCTGCTACCATTGCCTTTATGAGCTTGGTTTGTCTGCCAGTGAAGGCCTCCTTGAACAGTGCTGGAAAGAATAGAGTGGGTAGCTCCTCCAGAGAGGACATGGCCAAAGCCTCATTTCTCACTAGAGTCTGAATTGCCTGCTTCTGAAGTAGGGGTGGTGACTGAACACTCATTCTCTCAGGTCTTCCATAAGAAGGCTTCTGGGGAAGCAGTCAGAAAAGAGTATATATTCAAGACAAAGTTTGTAAAACTTCCTCACCATCACATCAGCCATTAAGACATTAAGCTTCTGAGTTAACTCTGGCAGTGCTAGAGACATCAGTTTACCTATTCATCTAAACTGGTTTTGTAAAGACAGTCTCCCACACTGGCATCTTGAGATCCTCTCTATTACTCTAATGGACACATAATTTTTGGGTCAAAATATTTTTATATTTTGAAAGAAAGAATGAAAGAAAGAAAGATAGAAAATGCGAGGGACACCCAGGACCCAATACAGATGACCCTAGCTGAAATATGGAACATAGAGGAGACAGAACCTGAAGAGACCACCCTCTGCATATGATGGCTCCCAGTTGAGGGAAGGCACCGCTCCCACATCTCACAATTTTTAACCTTGAATTGTTCCTGTCTAAAGGAAAAACAGGAATAAAGAAATGGAGCAGAGACTGACGGAAAAGCCATCCAGAAACTGGGATCATGGGATCTATAAAATCAGCAGACACCAAACTCTAACAATATCCCTGAGACCTAGATATGGCTGTCCTCTGAGAGGTTGTGCAAGCACCTGTCTAAGACAATTGCAGACATTCACAGATGAGCTTGGGGACCACAATGGAAGAGATAGAGAAGGACTGAAAGAGCTGAAGGGGATTAGAACCCCATTGAAAGAAAAACAACATTAATTATCTGGACCACTCAGATTTCACCAACGAAAATGTATACATCAATGGGTCCATGGCTCCTGATATATATGTAACAAAGAATTACCTTATATGGCTTCAAAGTGAGAGGAGGCCCTTTGTCCCTTGGAGGCTTGTTGTCCTAGTGAAGGGGGTATGCTAGAGGGCTGAGGCGGGGGGGGGGTGGTCTGTGGGTGGGAACGTACTCTTTGAGGTAAAGGGGAGGGATCATGGGAGTGAGCCTTGTAGAGGTGATACATGGATGATAGACATCATTTGAAATATAAATAAATAAAATGATCAATTATAAAAAGGAAAAAAAACAGGGATGAGGAATGGGATGAGGTACAGCTAGAGGGCATAACAGGAGAGGGATAATGATTGGACAGTAAAAAAAATTGAAGAGAAATTAAATTTAGTAATCAAAAGAGAAAAAACAGAAAAGAAAACACAAACTGACCATCAAACATAAATATAAAACAAACAAGCAAACAACCAAAACACACAAACAAAAACCTTGTGTTGCAGATCAATATTGAATTCCCACTAAGGAAGATGACATGTGTGGGTTCCTACAACTTTAAGGCATTTCTGGGTCCCAAAAACAGGCTATATGCACAAAACTCAGCTATGTGGCAAAGATGCAAAGCAAAACCTAAGGTAAGATATTTGAGGCGGTGGTGGCGCACACCTTTAATCCCAGCACTTGGGAGGCAGAGGCAGGAGGATTTCTGACTTCGAGGTCAGCCTGGTCTACAAAGTGAGTTCCAGGACAGCCAGGGCTACACAGAGAAACCATGTCTTGAAAAACCAAAAAAAAAAAAAAAAAACCAAAAACAAACGAACAAACAAACAAAAAACATTATAGCCGGGCGGTGGTGGCGCACGCCTTTAATAATAGCACTTGGGAGGCAGAGGCAGGCAGATTTCTGAGTTCGAGGCCAGCCTGGTCTACAGAGTTCCAGGACAGCCAGGGCTACACAGAGGAACCCTGCCTCAAAAAACCAAAAACAAAAAACAAAAAAAAAAAAAGATATTTGAGTAACTCTCAAGTGTCATTCCAGCTATTGGGAGGTAAAGATGATGATACATAGTAAATAGGTTAACAGTGTGAGCCAGGGTCTCACAAAAACAAAGATCATCATTTCAGTGAAGGGAAATATGAAGGAACATGTTAGTTAGAATAATCTGATTTCCAGCTTACCCAGAGCCACATGCCCAACAACTTAGAGAATCCTTGTCTCAAAAAAAAAAAAATCAAGCACACTAATGAAATATACAAGCAGACACAAAAATATATTTGAGGTGAAGATAAAACTCCATTTGGAATGAAACACAAGGTCTTCAATGTGTTTTTCTAAAGAGACAGAAAGTAAAATTTCCTGTAATATCCTGGAGTTTAAAAGTCTCTACATGAAACTGCTTGATCCTAAGGAAACCAATTACATACCAGTTCTGAGCACTGCAGATAGGTCTCCGAGTACAGCAGAACCAGGCAATTATCCAGGCTGTACTGTAGGTCTCAATATTTTCTGTCTATACATTGAAGTCTTTATACACCTCACAACCCTTCCTATTGCAGCCACACCCTCAAACCTCAAACAAGAATTGGATTGGATGATTAAAGTCCACCTTTTTAATTCTATATGTAACATCCAACCACTTCATTGATTGCATCAGAGTTCTCTGGGAGAATACTTCCACACCATACCACCTCTCTAACATTTCAATTGTTAATTAATAACCTATCACTGAATTTGTGGACTTTCCCTTTATTTGCTTAATTATTACATAGTTTTGAGTTTGGCATATGATTAGGTCTTGCTGTGAAGCAGGACTGTTTCAGAACTCTAAGGTCTAGCAATCCTCCTGCCTCAGCATTCTTCTTCCTGCTAGGATTAATGTTGTGAATCACCACACCTGGGCAAATTTTATTCATGTGACCCAAGTCATTCTGATTTATCTCAGATCAGGATTTAATTTGTTGCTCATAAGAGACATAAAATAATTCATAGATATTATTGCCACTGGATTTGGAACAAACAGTTTTTATTGTCAGAAATATGATCCGGAGTTCAAGAACTTTATTGGATGCTTTTTTTAATGAACTGCAGAAGCACCTACTCAAAAGGTGGAGGCAGGAGCATGGTTTGATTTCATTAATATTGTCCCAGGGTGCTGGGTGAGTACTCAGTTTGTACAGAGAGCTACCCATCATACAGGGCATCCTCTCTCCATCACTGCATGCAGCAGACATAATGGCAATTCCTGGAACCTCACAATTCAAGATATGGAAGGAGGATCAATTTAAGGCCATCCTCAGCCATACTGTAAATAGGAGGACAGCCTAAACATTACGTATGAGTCCATTTCTAAATAGACCTAAAGAAAAACAAAAAAGGGAGCATCTGAGGGAGATGCTGCCTTTGGCTGACAGAAACCAGAGAGTTTGCCAGGTAGGATACAGCCAGCATGCTTGCCCAAGATGAAATCAGGAGTGGAACCTGTGCTGAGGAGTTTGCTTCTCAATAACGAGCACCTGTTAAATCTTCTATTTCCAGCTCCAACATGGTGGCTTGAAATGATCTATGAATCTACTTCCTGGAAATGTGAAGCCTTCTTCTGTCCTTCTTGGGCACCAGGTACGCATGTGGTATACATTCATATATGCAGGGAAATCATCAAAACACAGAGAGCAAATCTTTAAGAGAAATAACTTTCTAAGTAGAACAGTGGCAAATGCCTTTAATCCCTGCACTCTGAAGGCAAAGGTAGGCAGGGTACATTGAGATCAAGGCTAGCCCCATCTAAGTAGCTAATTATTAACCAGTGAAGCCTATGGAGGAAGGATCTGTTTTAGAAGTAAAGCAGAGCTGGGTGTAGTGGCACATGACTTTAATCCCAGTACCCTGGAGGCAAAGAGAAGTGGAGTCTTAAGAGCCCAGACTGAATGAAGTGTGGGACAGGTAGGGCTCTAAAATAGAGAAACCCTGTCTCAAAAATCAAAGCAAAGCAAAGCAAACCAAACCCAAATCTAGTTTAGCTTGGAGGTGTTACTACAGGCCTTTAATCCAAGCATTAGGGAGGCAGAGGTAGGTGGACCTCTGAGTTTGAGCTAGCCTGCTCTACAGAATGAGTTCTGGGACAGCCAGATCTGTTAAACAGAAACACTGTCTTGAACAATCTAAAATCAAAAAAACAAAAATAAATGTTTTCTAAGTAAAAATGTTATGAGAGCTTAGTATGCTCCCAGATGGCTCAGTGATCAATGACACTTTCTACCAAGCTTGAATTGAGCAATGGGACCCACAGGTGTAAGGAGAAAACCCAATTTGGGTTCCAGTGGTTTCTAGATCAAAAACACATTCTTTGGACCCAGATAAAATATGAAGACCTAATTGGAATATAAGACCTAGGTAACTGTTACATATTGGAACATGAGAAAATAAAGAAACAGAGGGAAAAGAACCAGCAAAAACCATCACGAAATTCCTAGGCAAATGGTCAGAACTTGAAAATATCATCCTTAGTGAGGTAACCCAATCACAAAAGATCACACATGGTATGAAGTCACTGATAAGGGGATATTGACCCAGAATCTCAGAATACCCTAGACACAATCAGCATATCAATAGATTTCTAAAAAGATGGAAGGAGAGACCCCTGGTCCTGGAAAGACTGGATGTAGGGGAACGCCAGGACAGAGTAATGAGAGGGGGTTGAACGGAGAAAAGAGGGAGGGAAGGGGGCTTATGGGACTTTCGGGGAGGGAGGAAACGGGAAAGGGGAAGTGATTTGGAATGTAAATTAAAAAAATAAAATAAAATTAAATTAAAAAAAAAAAAAAGAAATGTTCAACATCCTTAGTCATCAGGGAAGTGGAAATCAAAATGATCCTGAAATTCCATCTCACACCTGTTAGAATGGCTAAGATCAGAAACGAAAGTGATAACTCATACTGTAAAGGATATCGAGCAAGGAGGAATAGAGGGCTGGGGGGCTAAGAGGAGAGGAAACTGCAGTCAGTATTGATTATATGAAATAAGAATAAATTTAAAAATTTAAAGTATTGTCTTAAAATTTTATTTGTATATGACTTACCTAAAATCAAATGTACCCATTAATGGTGCCTCCATTGATGGTGGGATGCAAACTTGTACAGCTTAAAAAAAAGAATTTCATGAATTCATCGTTTTTAATAGCTGAGTAGTACTCCATTGTGTGAATATACTGCAATTTCTATATCCATTCCTCTCTTTGAAGGACATCTGACTTCTTTCCAGCTCTTGGCTATTATAAATAAGGCTGCTGTGAACATAGTGGAGCATGCATCTCATTACATGTTGTAGCATCTTCTGGAAATATGCCAAGGAGTGGTATAGCTGGGTCCTCAGGTAGTACTATGTTAGGATGACGAGGTAAATTGATGTCTCTACCATTGCCTGAGCAGTACCTCAGAATCTTAGTGGTTGATGTAATGGTGAGGAAGATTTAAAAACTTTGTTTTGAAAGTATATTCTTTTCTAATTCCTTCCCCAGAAGCCTTCGGACTGGATACCTTAAAGGATGAGTGTTCAGACCCTACCAACACTCCAGAAGCTGGCAAGTCAGACTCTGGTGAGATATGAGACTTGGGCCATGTCCTCTCTATCAGGAGCTGCTCCTGGACTCTTCCCAGCACTGTTCAATGAGGCCTGGGCTGGCAGACACACCAAGCTCATGAAGGCAATGGTGGCAGCTTGGCATTTCTCTTCTCTTCATGTGGGGACATTGATGAAGAGGCCTAATGTGGAAACATTGCAGGCTGTGCTAGATGAAGTAGACATGCAACAGAGAAGAGAGTTTCACCTCAGGTAAGGAATAAGCAAGTACTGTAGACTGGAGCACATGGAGTACACAGTAGAGATTGTCAGGGAGATTGACTTGGTTAGAAGTAGATCAGATTCTTCTGATGGCATCATCATACAGGGATACATTGTTCTTGAAAACTATTGTTTACTTGTACTGAGGACATTTGGATGTGGATTAGAGTTAAATATGGACTACATTAGCCATAGTCTCTAAGTAGAATGAGCCTAAAACTGGCATTCCCAAAACTACTAATAATGTGACTAAGGAGAAATAAAATGTACCTTAGGAAAAGAAAAGTATTTAAGTGTACAGAAGTCTGGGAAATTCTGTAGCGTGCCTGAATCCATCTTGGCTAGCAAGTGCGTAGAAAACAATCACTTTAGAAGGAGGGAGAGCTGTGTTTAGATATATGTAGTAAAGGTTGATAAGGGTCTACTGACATTCATATGTTTCACTCACAGGAGGGCAAAACTACAGGTTCTTGACCTGAGAAATGTGCACCATGCCATCTGGAACATATGGGCTGGTATAAAGGACAGAGCTGTTCAGCAGAGACTTCGGACAAAAAGCAAGTGGTGAAGATCTATCCCAGATATACATTGAGGCAGTGTCTGAGAGTCACATTTAACCTGCTCATCAGATGCCGCCTCAATGAAACACAAGCAAGCTTCTTGGAGTGGGCCCACCAAAGAAAGGGCTCCCTACACTTCTGCTGTACAAAGATGAAGATCTGGGTTCTGTCAAAGTTTTCAGAGAAATCTTGAATGTTTTTGTTCCTGAGCACATCACATAATTAGAACTGAATATCAAGCAGACTCTGTTACAACTGGCACATTTTGGTCCCTACTTTGCACACATGAGGAATCTTGGCAAAGTCTTCTTTTCAACCATTCACAAGATCACCTTACCTTCTTTCAATAGAACAAGAGTCCGAGAAGCCAAGTGTATCAAGAAGTTCATTTCTCAGTTCTCCCAATTCAACTATCTCCAGAATTTCTTCATGAATTGAGTACATATTCTCAGGGACCAGATGAATCAGGTCCTAGGGTAAGCAATAATGGAGAACTGAGTCAGTTATCAAAGAAAATCTGTCTCTCTTATCTTAAGTATTAGTGGTACATGATGCCAGGCATTCACTAGGAACAAACATTTAGAGGCTCATAAGACTCTTGAAGTTATGTCTTGTTTCCATGTAAACTGAGTGATACAAGGGAAATTTTACAAGATAAATCAGTGTCTCAAATGAGCACTCATTATGTAGAGAAGTGATGTGGTGTAACGAGTAGGTCAATCTAGTAAGGATGGATTGTAATTGTTCCTGGAATCATGCCAACCCAAGCAAATGGAAAGGGATGAAGAAGGGGAGTGTGTAATGAGGAGACTAAGTACTCATTAGCACAGTGTAAACAAGAGCTATATGCTCAAAACTGTGAGAACAGTCTTCTATCTTATCCCAGCTCCCATGGGTGAAATGCTTTGTGTCCAAGTAGCACGGAGTGCATGGGAAAGCGAGTACAGCCTGGGCTGTAAATGAGAGCAAGCATGACTGCAGACAGTATGATAAAATGCAGATTCGGTGAGCCCACAGCAAAAATTGAGATCCTGTTAGGACTTTCTTTGGATGAAAGTTCTGTGTGTTTTCTGACTTTTGAATTTGAATAAATAATAGGCATGGGACACATCTGTCATCTGGGGATTTCAGAGCCTATGTCTTCTGTCACTGCTCAGATGATTGGAAACAAAAGGATATACAGTGACTGCTATCTTGAAAGCTGATCTTGAGATGGGGAACAGTTAGATGGCCTTTGGGAACAGGGGCCTACTGGAGTCAGAATCACAGTTTGGCATTGATATGTGGCTTCTCCCCAGACAGACTAAATAGATGCTTTGTTGTGTACTTATAAACCTGGATGTTCTCTCTTTGGGGTCTTTGACTGTCAACAACCTCACTACCAGATTCAGGGTCAGGAAGGTTCAATGGGTCCAGGATTAGAAAGACACTGTTAAGTAAAGCCAAGTTCTGGGTGAAATTGGCATGTATAAAATGAAAGTTTTCTTGACACTTCTTCCTGTGTCCTGTTCCTGGGCTAGATGTACAACCCTCTTATGTAGCTGATCAGTTATGTGCACAAAATTTTTACACTGCAGTGAGCAATGTAGACACACCTCCTATGAACAAAAATTAAATGGATTACAGACTATCAGCATCCAAAACCTTCAGACTACAAGTCACCTTGGCCCCATCCAAGATGCCTAAAGGGAAGAAGACAACATAAAGCAAAGAAAACTGGCTTTCCAGTCTGGCGTTGAACTCTTTTTTTTTTTTTTAATTTTATTTTATTTTCTAAGTTTTTTTTTATTTACATTCAAAATCATTTCCCCTTTCCCGTTTCCTCCCTCCCCGAAAGTCCCATAAGCCCCTTCCCTCCCTCTTTTCCCCATTCAACCCCCTCTCGCTTCTCTGTCCTGGCATTCCCCTACATCCAGTCTTTCCAGGACCAGGGGTCTCTCCTTCCATCTTCTTAGAAATCTATTGATATGCGAATTGTGTCTAGGGTATTCCGAGATTCTGGGTTAATATCCCCTTATCAGTGACTGCATACCATGTGTGTTCTTTTGTGATTGGGTTACCTCACTAAGGATGATATTTTCCAGTTCTGACCATTTGCCTAGGAATTTCGTGAATTCATTGTTTTTAATTGCAGAGTAGTATTCCGTTGTGTAAATATACCACATCTTCTGAATCCATTCCTCCGTTGAGGGACATCTGGGTTCTTTCCAGCTTCTGGCTATTATAAATAAGGCTGCTATGAACATAGTAGAGCATGTGTCCTTATTGCATGCAGGTAAAGCCTCTGGGTATATGCCCAGGAGTGGTATAGCCGGATCCTCCGGGAGTGTCATGCCCAGTTTTCTGAGGAACCGCCAGACTCCTTTCCAGAGTGGTTGTACCAGCTTGCAATTCCACCAGCAGTGGAGGAGTGTTCCTCTTTCTCCACATCCTCGCCAACAACTGCTGTCTCCTGTGTTTTTGATCTTAGCCATTCTGACTGGTGTGAGATGGAATCTCAGCATTGAACTCTTGATCATTTTGTCATGTCTCAATGAGATTACTACTATGAACCTCAATATCCAGCCTTTATGCCACATGTCTACAGAGCCTTATTCCTATGGACTTCCAAACTCTATGAGGTAACCAAAGTGTAAATAAAGGTGGCCAGTAATATGCAGTTCCCTCTACTGCATAAATTCTTTACATTACATAGAATTGTATTTTAAGTTTTCAGATGTAAAAAAGAAAAAAAAGGAAAAATCTCCCTCTCCCTGGTCATTATACCCCCTTTCTGTATAACAGTCTGTCAATAAAATGATTCATCGTTACATTGTATTTATCAAATACATAGATCATGGGTCTTCTGTTTAGACATCATTGTTATAGTCTTAAATGAATAAAGTATCTAAATTTAAGGACTCCTCCACAAATGCCTTCTGGAGAGAAGTCAGTGTGAACAAATTGATGCCAGAAATGTCACAATTCATAATCTTAGGAAGGTGGATAAAATTATCAGCTAAGATGGGACACATATGTACATCTAGGCTGGCCTAAGGTACAGAGGAAGAGAAAACACAAACAAAACAAACAAACTTCCCTCATGCTCCTTCTTTCTGCCTTCCCCTACAACCTGTCTCCCTGTCTGCATGTCCAGTTCCCTGGCCTTGTTCCTTGGGACCAGGGAAATCACATGATATTTTCTGCAATTAACATGCTTTCATATTCTTAAAAGAAACAACCCATAGACTGAAATTGCTCACAGGTTAAGAGCACATGCTGCTTTTGAAGAGAAAGTTTTGTTTTAGAGCTAATAATCAGGTGACTGTCAAATGGAACTCAAGGATCAGGTGATAGGACACTCTTTTCAGGACTGTGTGGATCCTGGCTCTCACATGCAAAAATACACATAAAACATATGTAGATATACACCTAAGCTGAAGAAGTCTTTAAATAAAAAAAAAGACTCAATTTCCCAAAGGAAGAAAAGATGTCCCAATTAATTAAAATCGAGATGTTGATCAATAGCAATTGTATGAAGAGAGCATGTGGAGTTTCAGATGTGTCCATTGAACTCAGTTGGTTAGCAATAGTGTAGGGTGCTCTGGGCTCCACGGTTTGAGCTCCTGCACCATGGGTGAATAAGAGGAAATTAGGAGTTTGTCAATGTACAATATTTAGTTCTGCATGCATATAATTTATATTCTTATTCTATTTGCATGTATGCTTGCATAACTAAAAAGGCATCAGAACACTATCAATCAATGGCTGTGAATTACCATGTAGTTGTCTAGAATTGAACTCAGGTTTTCTGAAAAAGCAGCCAGGAATCTTAGTTACTGACCCATCATATCTCCAGGCCCATGTTTGATAATGTAAAAAGCACTCATGGATACAGTATCACAAGGAAATCAGGTATCTATTTTATATAAAACCTTATCAGTTTGCATTATCTTTAATTCATTACAGTTTAAACTTTTTTATACAGGTGTGTTGACAGTTTACTTGCTCATTTGTTTTATTTTAGATAGTCACTATGTATATCTGTCAAAGCAATACTAATGTCCTGAGTAATTCCAAGAAAGGTATGGATGAACTTCATTTCTTAGAGTATTTATCTATCCATTCCCTGGCTGTGATCCCCATTGATCATAGTGTAATAATACATAGCAGTGATATAAGCACCCTATATTTTGGGACTTCAGAGCAGAAATTTTATATCATTCTATCTTCTTAGTCTCAATACCTGATATGAAAATTCAAGAAACTTCCTCGACGTAGAGCTAGAGTCCCTCAGCACTTTCTTTCTGGTCTCTCTTGACTTCATCTTATCCCTGCTCAGGATTGGAATAAAAGCTGTGACAAATAAGTAGATAAAAATAAAAATAATAAAGAACTTGAATAATTTTATAGTATAAAATTTCATCATATTGATGAGAGGAGAAAAATATGGAGGGGGTAGATAAACTAAAATAAATATAACCTTACCTACTTATGTCTGTAGGAAAATGTCTGACTGAAGCAACATTCTTTGTATAACTTACATATGCCAATTGTCACTTATAAGTACATACTAACGATAGCCACCAAGCTTCACTACAATTCTTACAACTTTATCTTATAGCAGATTTGCATATTTAATGATTTTTATTTAAATTATAAGTGGCCCATGAAAACATGTGGCTAACAAGTTTCAGGGAGAAAGTGCTTCTATTCAGTTTGCAGTGGACAAGTTTAAATGTTAACATATCTAGTGCCCTATCTATCATTTCTTTTTGTTTTCATCAATTTATTTATTTATTCCCTTTAGTACCTGATCACATCCTGCTTTTCCTTTTCCTCCAGGCCTTCTGATCCTTTCCTCTCATTACCTGCTAACATTCTCCCTAGAGAAGGAGAGACATCCACTCCCACCCCCACCCTGCCCTGTCACACCAAGTTGTATCAGGAGTAAATGCATCCTCTCCCACTGAAACCAGACAAGGCAGCACAGCTAGGGGAAAATGTTCCAGTGGAAGACAAAGTTCAATAAGAGATAACCCACTGTCTGAGTTTTAGGAGATCCACATTAAGACCAAGCTTCACATTTGCTCCATATGTATAGGAGGCCTAGGTCTAGACCATACATGCTCTTTGATTGGTGATTCAGTGTCTGGGAACCCCCACTGGGTCCAGGTGACTTATCTGTGTAGGTCTCCTTCTCCACACTTGACCCCATCTGGATCCCTCTATGTTTCTTCTAACTTTTCCACAAGACTTGCTGAATTCTGTCTAATATTTGGAAAGGGTATCCATCTGTTGCCATCAGGTACTGGATGAGACTACTCACAAGACAGTTATGCAAGGTTTCTGTCTGTAAGCATAACCAAGTATCATCAAGAGTGTCAGAGTTTGGCTCTTTTCCAAAGACTAGTTTGTCTAGTCATTGGTTGTCTATTCCTTCAATCTCTGCTCCATCTTTATCCCTGCATATCTTGTAGGCAGAGAAAATTTTGAATGGAAGGTTTTGTTGGTGGTTTGGTCTTCCCCTCCCTTCACTGGATATCCTATCTGGCTACAGGAGGTGTTTGCTTCAGTGTCCTTATCCCAAGCTGCTGGGGTCTCAGGCAAGGTCACTCCCATATCCTCCCAGTAGCCTGCCCCATCCCAGGTCTCTGGCTTGTTCCTGAGATTCCTCCACATGGACTGCTTTTCTCTCTCCCAGCCCTCTCATCCCTATTGCCACTCCCACTACACCTGATCCCCCAAACTCTTCTTGTTTCGATATACCCTCCCACATAGTTCCCTGAAATCAACCACTACTGATATAGATTTTATTTCCTCTTCTGAATGAGAATCAATCATCTTACCTTGGGCCCTATTGTTACTTAGCTTCTTTGGCTGTTTGGATTGTAGCATGGCCATCTTGTACTCCACGGGAAATAATTCCTTATTAGTGACTACATACCTTGCAAGTTCTTCTGAGTCTAAGTTACCTCACTCGGGATATTTTCCAGTTCCATCCATTTGCCTGAAAATTACATGATATTCTTTATTTTTACTAGATGGCCAGTATTCCATGGCATAAATGTACAAGATATTCCTTATTCATTCTACAGTTGAGGGACAGGTGGTTTGTTTCCAGTTTCTAGTTATTATGAATAAAGGTTTTATGACTTAGTTGAGCAAGTGTCCTTGTACTATGAGGAAGCATCTTTTGAGTATTTGACCAGGTGACCAGGAGTGGTATAACTGAGTCTTGAGGTAGAATTATTTTTGAAAAATACCCAGATTGATTTACAAATTTGGTGTAAATGTTGGTACACTCACTAGAAATGGAATGTCTTCCTTACACCACATCCTCATCAACATGTACTTTTACTTGAGTTTTTGATCTTAGCTATGCTGATGTGTATAGGATGGACTCTCCAAGTACTTTCAATCTTCATTTGACTAGGAAAGTTGAACATTTATTTAATTGCTTCTTGGCCATTATAGATTTCTCTTTTGAAAATCCTGTTAATCTCTGTACCCCATTTTTAAATGAGGTATTTGGTTTGTTGATGTCTAGTTTCTTGAGATATTTATTTTGTTTAGCTATCAACCCCCTGTCAAATGTTCTGTTGGTATTTTTTTTTCATTCTGCAAGCTGCTGTTTTCACCTACTAATGTCCTTTGTGTTACAAAAGAATTTCATTTTCATGGGGTCCCTTTTATTAATTGTTGATCTGAGTGCCTGATCTATGGGCTTTCAGATCAGGAAGTTGTCACCATTTCCAATACGTTCAAGAGCCCTGACATTACTAATGATATTCTGCAGACAGGAGACTTGTACAACTGTCCTTTGAGAGGACTCACACAGCCATTAATAGTAACAGATGCAGAAACCCCCCAGCCAAACATTAGACAGGGAATTTTGTGGAAGATTGGGAGGAAGGATTGAAGGAGTAAGAGAGGTCAAGGACACCACAAGAAAAACCTACAGAAACAGTCAACCTAGCCGAAATTGGGATCACTGAGATTGAAAGACCAACCAGAGAAGATTCATGAGACAGACCTAGGCCCCCTACACATATGTAACAGTTCTGTGGCTTGTCCTTCATGTGGCACCTGAAAGGACAGGGTCAAGGACTGTCTCTGAAGGTTGCCTGCCTTTGGATCTCTTTCCCCTAACTGGACAGCCATGTCTAGCCTCATCAGAAAAAGATGCCCTTTGAAAAGCTAACATGTATCCATGGGAGATCTCCTCTTCTCTGAGAAAAAGGGGAGGGGAGGGGGGAAGGGGAGAGGAAGTGACTGTGAGGAGAGGAAGTGATTGAGTATAAGTTGTGATCTGTAAACTAATTACCTTAATATAGGGTATAAAGTAAATAAATTATCCAACGGATGAAGCCTTTTCAGAGTGTCCCCAGAAGGCCCATCACTGTGGTGACAGTGATTGTTCTCTCAGAATCTGTGCTAAGGGATAGTCACATGAATTCTAATCTTCCAAAGAGAACACCAGAAGGACAGATTCAGAAAGGCACATAATGGAGTTGATGAAAGGGATCTGTTTAGAGATATCAGCTGCACAGTTGTCAAGTCTAATGATGGAGAAATTGATGAGACCCTGTAAGACCAATAGCCATTAATCAAATCCCCTCATGCAGGAAGTTACTGGTCCAGGTTTTGTATGATCTAGAAGACAAAGGAAGAAGTGTTACAAGAAAAGGCAGCATTACTTGAGGAACATATACATTTTTTTTAAAGAGATTTTTTGGGTTTTGGAGTTTTTTTGGGTCGCTTAAATATACTATCATATCATCTGCAAATAGTGATACTTTGACTTATTCCTTTCCAATTTGAATCCCTTTGACCTCTTTTTCTTGACTAATTGTTCTAGCTAGAACTTCAAGTACTATATTGAATAAATATGGAGAGAGAGGACAGTCTTCTCTAGTCCTTGATTTTAGTGGGATTGCTTCAAGTTTCTCTCCATTTAGTTTGATGTTGGCTACAGGTTTGCTGTATGTTGCTTTGACTATGTTTAGGTATGGGCCTTGAATTCCTGATCTTTCCAAGACCTTTAACATGAAAGGATGCTGAATTTTGTCAAATGCTTTTACAGCAACTAAAGAAATGACCATGTGGGTTTTTTTCTTTGAGTTTGTTTATGTAGTGGATAACATTGATGGATTTCCATATATTGAACCATCCCTGCATCCCTGGGATGAAACCTACTTGATCATGGTGAATGATTATTTTTGAGGTGTTCTTGGATTCAGTTGGCAAGAATTTTATTGAGTATTTGTGCATTGACAATCATAAGGGAAATTGGTCTAAAATTCTCTTTCTTTGTTGGATTTTTGTGTAGCTTTGGTATCCATGAAATAGTGGCTTCATAGAATGAGTTGGGTAGTGTTCCTTCTGTTTCTATTTTGTGGAATAGTTTGAAGAGTATTGGTGTTAGGTCTTTTTTGAAGATCTGATAGAATTATGCACTGAAACCATCTGGTCCTGTGCTTTTTTTGGTTGGGAGACTGTCAATGACCACTTCTATTTCTTTAGGGGTTATGGGAGTGTTTAGATGGTCTATCTGATCCTAATTAAACTTTGGTAGTTGGTATCTGTCTAGGAAATTGTCCATTTCCTCCAGATTTTCCAGTTGTGTTGAGTATAGGCTTTTGTAGTAGGATCTGATAATTTTTTGAATTTCCTCAGTTTCTGTTGTTATTTCTCCCTATTCATTTCTGATTTTGTTAATTTGGATACTGTTTCTGTGCCCTCTGGTTAGTCTGGCTAAAGGTTTATCTATCTTGTTTATTTTCTCATAGAACCAGCTCCTGGTTTTGTTGGTTTTCTGTATAGTTCTTTTTGTTTCTACTTGGTTGATTTCAGCCCTGAGTTTGATGATTTCCTGCCTTCTCCTCCTCTTGAGTATACTAGCTTCTTTCTGTTCTAAAGCTTTCAGGTGTGTTCTTAAGCTGTTAGTGTATGCTCTCTCCAGCTTCTTTTGGAGGCACTCAGAGTTATGAGTTTTCCTCTTAGCACTGCTTTCATTGTGTTCCATAAATTTGGGTATGTTGTGCATTCATTTTCATTAAATTCTAAAAAGGATTTGAATTCTTTCCTTATTTCTTCCTTGGCCAAGTTATCATTGAGTAGAGCATTGCTCACCTTCCATGTGTATGTGGGCCTTCTATTGTTTTTGTTGCCATTGAAGACCACCCTTACTCCATAGTGATCTGATAGGAGGCATGGGATTAGTTTGATCTTCTTGTTCTGTTAAGGTTTGTTTTATGGCCAATTATATGGTCAATTTTGGAGAAGGTACCAAGAGATGCTGAGAAGAAGGTATAGTCTTTTGATTTGAAATGTTCTATAGATATCTATTAAAACCATTTGATCCAAAACTTCTGTTAGTTTCATTGTGTATTTGTTTATTTTGTGTTTCCCTGATCTGTCCATTGAGGAGAGTGGGGTGTTGAAGTCACCCACAATGGTGTGGGGTGGGATGTGTGCTTTAAACTTTAGTAAAGTTTCTTTTATGAATGAGTGTTTCCTTGCATTTGGAGCATAGATGTTCAGAATTGAGAGTTCTTCCTGGTAGATTTTTCCTTTAATGAATATAAAGTATCCTTTTGTGTCTTTTTTTGCTGACTTTTGGTTGAAAGTCTATTTTATTGGATATTAGAATAGCTACTCCATCTTGATTCCTGGAACCATTTGCTTGGAAAACTGTTTTCCAGCCTTTTAATCTGAGGTAGTGTTTGTCTTTGACACTGAGATGCATTTCCTGTATGTAGCAAAATGTTGGGTCACGTTTAAGTATCCAATATACTAGTCTATGTCTTTTTATTGGAGAATTGAGTCCTTTGATGTTAAGAGATATTAAGGAAAAGTGATTGTTGCTTCCTGCTATTTGTGATGTAATTTTTATATTTGTGTGGCTATCTTCTTTTGGGTTTGTTGAAAGATTAATTTCTTGTTTTTTCTTGTATGTGGTTTCCCTCCTTTTGTTGGTATTTTCCATTCATTATCCTTTGAAGGGCTGGGTTTGTGGAAAGATATTGTGTAAATTTGATTTGTCATGAAATACCTTGGTTCCTCCATCTATGGTAATTGAGAGATTTGCTGGATATAGCAGTCTGAGTTGGCATTTGTGTTCCCTTAGGGTCTGTATGACATCTTTCTAGGCTTTTCTGGCTTTCACAGTCTCTGGTGAGAAGTCTATTGTAATTCTGATAGGTCTACCTTTATATGTTACTTGACCTTTTTCCCTTACTGCTTTTAATATTCTTTCTTTGTTTAATACATTTGGTGTTTTAATTATTATGTGACAGGAGGAATTTCTTTTCTGGTCAAATCTATTTAGAGTTCTGTAGGCTTTGTTATGTTCATGGGCATCTCTTTCTTTAGGTTAGGGAAGTTTTCTTCTATAATATTTTGAAGATATTTACTGTCCCTGTAAGTTGTAAATCTTCACCCTCTTCTATACATATAATCCTTAGGTTTGGTCTTCTCATTTTGTCCTGGATACCTCCCATGTAGAGTGTTTCAATTGTGAACAAACTGGTTAACATTCGGTTACCATCTTATATCTACAATCCCAGGTGTTCCCGGGGAATTTCTTGAGCAGAGATAATATCCTTACTTTAACAACCCCCTTCCTTCTACATGTGGCAGTTTAGGTGTGTTATCGCCAGGCTGATACTCCAAGTCAGAACTAAGTTGTGATTTGGAAAAATCACTTTCCTTCCCTATGACTTCAATTTTTGTAATTGTTTTTGGTCCTAGAACCTGCTTTTTCTCCTGCTCTTCCCCCTCCCCAGAGCTGTGATGCACTCCACAGTAAAGACACTCTTCTCACCTGCCTGCCCTGGGCTCTCAAGACCAGAAGCTTCTTTCCTGTGACTATCCTGGCAGGGATGAACGATGAAGGCAGCCTAGATCAGTGGGTCTCAACCTTCTTAATGCTGTGACCCTTCAATGCACTTGTCATTGTTGTGGGGACACTCAACCATAAAATTATTTCATGGTTAATTTTTAACTCTAATTTGCTATGGTTATGAATTGTAGTATAAATTTCTGACATGCAGGATATTTAATATGGTATACCAAAGTAATTCTGTCACACAGGTTAAGAACTACTGACTTTGTAGATGGGCTGAAGAAAATTGGGCAATAGGTATATCTCATTTAAAACTCATTAAAATTTCACTATCTGGTTATAAAAGCTCTTCACCATAAGGGTTTCTTGTCTGCACTGGAACTTTGGTCACACTCTCCCACATGGCCCTCAGGCAAGAATGTTCACCCAGAAGAAAAGAAAGCAGTGTTCCCTTTTGTCATTTCAGGCCAGATATCCAGGGATATTACTAGAACAGTTTTTCTGGGTCCCTGCCCACCAAATGCTCAGTCAACTCATATCTCCTGTTCTGATAACTTTCTTGTTTAATTGACTTAATGGGGAAGAGTGACCACAGCTGACTCTATAGGTCTGTTAAGTCTCAGGCTCTGACCCTTAGTAGCTCCAGTATCAATTGCTGTCACCAGAACACTCAAGAGAAGCAAATTAAGAGAGATTCAGACTTATTTATCCTACTATTCTTGGGATGCTCTCCAGCATGGTATTGGGGGAAATGGGGGAAAGAGGAGAGGCCTGGGCATAGTGCATCCAAACAGGAATCAGAGAGAGATGAATGCAGTGCTCACCTTGATTTCTCTCTTAATTCAGTCCTGGCAGTTAGTCCATTAGATCGTTCCATTGCCATTCAACTTGTTTCACCTTCCTCCTCAGTCACAGGTTTAGGAAATACTCTCAGGTTGGTTTCCATAGAGATTCTAAATTCTATCTACATGCTTAGCCATCAGTTACACCAACCTAAACACCAAAAGTAGACCAGTGGATATTTTGATTGGCATTGGGAGGAGGTATAAGGTTTTGGCAAAAGAGGTTGTCGGTCAACTAGACAGGATCTAATCACCTAAGAAAGAGGTCTCTGGGAATTCAGAAGAGTTAGTTTTTGGATTGAGTTAAAGTTTGAATGTCTAGTAGTTTGAATGCTTGTTGTTAGAAAGTAAAACTTGCTCTTTCCTGTGAGGATTCCATTCCCTGACTTGCTAGGGCTCTAAGAGATCAAATTCTTGGAGGTATTTAATGCCTTTGGCCATAGCATTGTATCTTTCCTCCAACTTCAGTGAAAACATCTAGTCTCCTACTCTGGGTGTTAAGGATCATTTAGAAGTCTGGGGTTGGTGGAGCATACCTTCAATTGCATCATACGCCAGAGAGGCAGGAAGAACTCTGAGAGTTGTAGACTAACCTGGTCTGCAGAGTTCAAGCACAGCCGAACCTACACAAAGAAACTGTCAAAAATCAAAAACAATCAAACAACAACAACAACAACAAAAGAACCATTTACATAAAGGTTAACTTTATCACCTTGCTGTGCTTTAAAACCATCAAGAATACATACCTGATGGTGTTGTGAAAAGAGGTTTTGGGTAGCTGCTCTACTTTGTATGTGGAAGTGTTGCAGTCATCACCACATATGCTGGGGTCATAGTGGAATAAGAAAGAGAGTGCAAACTGACTATGACACTTTCCTTCTCTCTGCTCCCTACCTGTGCACACATCCTGACCAGTTGCCTCTTACTTTTGCTACCCTGTCTTCTTTGCCATGATGGACAGTATTCTCTTGAATTGTGATATAAAAACATTTTCCCATGTAAACTGCTTCTTTCAGGATATTTCATCACAGGAAGTATCACTGGATTTAGTAGGGATCAGGCAGAAGAATTGGGGTTTCTTAGCAGTTGTTAAAGAAAAGCTACTTTCTCTTGGGCATAGAATAGGATCTAAGTTTGACCTTTATCCCTGGAGGGACCCTGTCATTGTAATTTGTACCAACGATTAGAATATTCAATTATCCCCTTATATTATGAGGTAATGCAACTGGGCCAGAGAATCACTGGGCCAAGGAGAACATCTTGCAGGATAGCTGGTTAACCTGAAGGTACTCCAAAGAGATGGGAGGAGTGATCAACCCCTTAATGAACTGCTATTTTTACACTTCCCTCCTACCAGTTGCTCAGTTATGTTCATGGCCAAACAAGCCTGTTGCCTGGATTCTAACTCAAAGTTGTAAATGTAGTCTTTAACCTTTCTTCTCCCTTTAATACCTGTGTAAATTCTAAATGTGCCTGCTGATATACTCTGGGATTTTTTCTCTTCTCTTCTTTAGATCCCACTTTCCTTTTATATAGTGTGTTCAAACCTCCATTGCTGCCCCTGACTCTAAAAATATGACTCTCCCTCATTATCCCCTTCCTCATCTGGTTCCTTCTAGGATTTACAACTGGCCTGTCTTCTTCTCAGACTCTAATAAGATGATACAGGGGCTTCCTTCTGAATTATGTTGTGAATTTTTTAATGTTCTTCAACTCAGTGAGAAGGGCTGTGAAGGGATTCCTGGAAAGCTCCTGTGTCTGCAGAGACTGACTGGCTGACTGCCATGCAGTGACATGGGGGTTGGATGGAATGCCTCAGGAAGGAGACTGAACACAGTTGGCTTGGGAAGCTTTAGTGTATTAAATAGCCATGCCTTGTCTCTCCCCACATGTCCCACCAAACATCCTTTTGCTAACAAGTAAAACAGCACCTAATACCCTAATAGATTTTTAAAATCTTATAATGTATTAGATTAATAAACACTAGTCCTGTGAATCAACGGGCTTCAGAATGTTTTCAGAGGGCATCTGAGACCAATATGAGAGATTTCTCAGTTTTATCAAAACCACTCACTAATGTTTCCAGCAATGTAAATATTTTAATTTTCTTTTAACCAATATATCTAAGAACTGCTTTAATTCCAGATTTTTTGAGGTTTTTCTCCATGAAACTGCTTCCATCATGAAATATGTAATTTGGAGTAACCTAAATCTGTTTTCAGCACATGGCTACTCATAATTGACTCTAGAATAATCTAGTTTTTATTCCCTTTGAGATCAGAGCAATGTTGTTGTATCAACAAAAGGAACTCTACTTCTCCACTTATATGTGTCAATCTTAACTCTTTGTTTGTGACATTAAGAATTTGGGCATTGCATTGTAGGGCATCATGAGGCCACTTCCACTAATAATTCCTTGAACTACAAGGAACTACTTTCTGCTTGAAAACAGACCCTTCTCTGGGATCAGACTCGTGAAACAGAAAACGGAAGAAATCAAAGAATCAAAATAAAAGTACCTTTGTTAGGTAGAAAACAAAACACTCCACTGTGGTGTTAAGCCACAAAATATTTTGAAAGTTTTCTTTTAAATTTTCTGTTAATCTTTTCTGTTTAAAATGTTTAATTATGCATTTGTATCTGTATGTGAGTAGGAGTCCCATGGGAGGCCAAAAGAAGGTAATTGATTCTCCTGCATCTAGAAGTACAAGGGGTTGTGGACTACCTGAAGGAGGTCCTGGGAACCAAAGTATGGTACCCTGAAAGAACAGACAGTGCTATTAATTGTAGAGTCGTCTACTTATCCTCCATGTCATTTTAATATTTTAAATTAAAATATGTTATACAATTTCCTTATCTCACTCCAGCCCTTTGCATGTATGTACACCTGCTCCTCCTTAAATGCACTTATTCTTATTCTTTGTTGCACACACACACACACACACACACACACACACACATTACACATACACATGTGGACACAAGAGTGTGTATATAGATGACAATATATAAATACAACCTGCTGAGTCTTTATTTACTCTTTACTATGTATATGTGTTTTCAAGTCTGACCACCTGAAACTGCACAGCAATTAGGAGGCTCAGGCTTTTGTACTAATTCTCCCTCTCTCAGCAGTCCTTTGTTTACTGCAAATTTTAGCTAGCAGCAGGGCTCTCTGAGATTTACCCCTTCCAATCAAATCAAATTGAAGCTTGTGGGAGGAGCAAAGAGGAGGAGTGAAGGGGAAGGTGGCTAAAAACTGCAGAGGAGATAGAGAAACATTCAGAGTTCTAGAACCTAGAACTCCTGCCTATCCCTGCTCAGAATAGGAACACTTTCACATTGGGTAAGTTACACATCTGCATTTCCCAGCCCACACAGCCATTCCCCACTGAGGACATTAGATCTAAGGTGGCACAAGGCGCTGTAATTTCTGATCCCAGATTTTCAGATTAGAGACCTATTTCAAACCCAAATTTAGTTTTGCCTTTAACTGAAAGAGTGCTTTCATTTGAATGCTACCCCAAAACTATATTTGTATCTTTGTTAACCTAGAGCAGTGACCTTCTGCCTCTACCTTGTAAGTGCTGTGACACAAAGTAACTCAGTGGGATGTTCTGTAGGAACTTGGAAGTTAAAGAGTGCTGAAAGCAGTGCAGATGTTGGAGGCTTGTGATGCTTCAGAAAGAAGCAAAGAGTCTACTGAGCCATTTGAGTTAAGACTATAAGGTTCCAGTTTTGGCTGAAGAATCAGATATGATTAACAAGTCACCAGGACAAGTGAAACTTTGCTTTGCTGAGATATCAATGCAGGTCAGCTGGGGATAAAGAATCAGATGATATTAAGAGACCAGCATCATTGAAGTGAAGTCATCTGGGAGGTGTTCTCTCAGAATCCAAACAAAGAAGCTATATTCCAAGGTTGGCAGCTGAAGTTGCTAGTGAAAGTGTGACCCAGGTGGTGCTGGTTTTGAAGGTACTAAGGGGAAGGCAGTACAGGAGTCTTGGAATCTAGGAAAGGCTATGGGTGAAAATGCTACCTAGTAGAGAGACCCCAGCATTTGGAGATACAGTACCTTGGCACGAGTGCCAAAAACAGCAGGCATGGAGTGAAGCCAGCCTGAGCCAAGGAGACAGGCTCAGTGTGTTGTACAGTGCAGAGCAGAGAAGTGACCCAAGGACTTTGGATGAGCCTCAAAGAGAGGCAGCAGGTCCCAGACATTGAATACTTGAGTTCTTTACACTATTGGTGTTTGGATTTGCTCGAATCTGATTGTGACTGTGCCCTGATTCTTTCCTCTTGAAGTAAGAAAGTAATTTACATTTGATTTTTATAATCTGAACTTCAAAGAGACTTTGAATTTCAAAAGAGACTGGATATTTTGGTAAAATTATTCTTCTCTAATATATATGATACATCCCAAGCAGTTTCCCTTTCCACCCCTCCTCCTAGCTCCCTGTGAAATGTATCCCCTCCTCCCCGGATCCAATCCCTCTTTGTTTTCTCTTCAGAGAAGAGCAGGTCTACAAGAGATAACAGCCAGAGAGAAAAACAGGGCAAAGCAAAGTTCCCCCCCCCCCCCCATATCAAGGTTGTACAAAGGAACCGAATAGGAGGAAAGAGACTGGATGATTCCCATCAATTTATTTTACATCCAGAATGTTGCTTCCCCTCCCTCTCCTCCCAGTCACTCCCTCTCAACTCCCTTCTCTCCACTTCCCTTCATTTCTCCCCAGAGAAGTGAGGCCTCATGTGGATATGCCTTAGCATATCAAGTTGCCACGCACTAGATGTGTCTTTTTCTATTGAGGCTACACAAGGCAGCCCAGTTAGGGGAAAGGGATCCAAAGATGGGTAACAGTTAGACAGCCCCTGGTCCTGCTATTAGGAGTTCCACACAAAGGCCAAGGTACACATCTGTTACATCTGTGTAGGGAACCTAGGTCATTTCCATGTATGCACTCTGGTCGGTAATTCAGTCAGGTGAGCCCCTATGGGTCTACGTTGGTTGATTCTATAGGTTTTCTTGTGGTGTCCTTGGCCTATCTTATTCTTCAGTCCTTCCTCCTGCTCTTACACAAATTCTCCAAACTCTGCCTAATGTTTTGTGGCGGGTCCCTGCTTCTGTTTCCATCAGCTGCTGGATGAATCCTCTCAGATGACATCTATGCTAGGCTCCTGTCTGTAAGCACAGCACAATATCATTAATATAACATCAGGGGTGGTGTCTCTCTCATGTCCTGGGATTCACATTGGGCCTGACTCACACTGGGCCAGTCATTGGTTAGCCATTCTCTCAATTTCTGCTCCATCTTTATCCATGCATATTTATAGGCAGGAAAATTTGTGGGTCAAAGGTTTGTGGTTGGGTTGTTGCCTCCATCAGAAGTCTTGCCCAGTTACAGGAGATTCATCTTCCTTTTGTCCTATTGCAAGAAGTCTTAGCTAGGGTCACTCTCATATATTCCTGGGAGTTTCCATTGTCCTGGCTTTCTAGCTCATCCCAGAGATTCTCCACATCCACAGATTCTACTTCTCTCTCACTCTAACTTCCCTACACATGATCCCTCTGGATACTGTTGAGAATTTCTCTCACACACAGTTCTGTCCATCCGTCTACCCCTGATGTGTATTTATTTCACCTTCTTTTTAAGATTCAAGCATCCTCTGTCAGGCCTGCCTTGTTAGTTTCTTTGGGTCTATGCATAGCAGGGTTATCCTGTAGCTTATGGTTAATATTCACTTATGAGTACATGCCACGTTTGTCTTTCTGGGTCTGGGTTTTGCCTGCAAATTTCATGTTGTTGCTTTTAATAGCTGAGTAGTATTCCATTGTTTAAATGTACCATATATTTATTATCCATTCTTCAGTTGAGGGGCATTTGGGTTTTTTCAAATTTCAGGCTATTACCTATAAAACTATGAACATAGTTAAAACACTGTACTTGTGGTTTGGTGGAGCATCTTTTAAGTATAAAACAGAGAGTAGTATAATAAGTTCTGAGAGAAGTATTTCCAATTATTTGAGAAACCACTGAATTGATTTGAGACTGGTTATACAAGTTTGCAATCCCACCAGCAAAGAACGATTGTTCCCCTTGCTCCATATCCTAGTCAGCATGAACTGTTGCCCTTCTAAAGGGTGTAAAATGAAATTTGCGAGTCATTTTGATTTGGATTTCTCTGACCACTAAGGATGTTGAAAATTTCTGTAAATGCTTCTTGGCCATCAAACATTCCTTCTCCTGAGAATTCTATTTAGCTATGTGCCCCATTTTTTAAAATTGGCTTATTTGGTTTGTTGGTGTCTAATTATTTTAGTTCTTTATATATTTTGGATATCAGTCTTCTTTCAGATGTAGGGTTGATGAAGATCTTTGCCAAATCTGTAGGCTGCTGTTTTGTCCTTTTGATAGTGGCCTTTTCCATACAGTTTCATGGAGTCCCATTTATTAATTGTTGATTTTAGGGGCTAAGAAGTTTGATTTTTTTGTACTAATGGGTTCAAGGCTGTTCCCCACTTTTTCTTTGGTTAGATTTAATGTATCTAGGTTTAGGTTGAGGTATTTGATTCACTTGAACTTAAGTGTTGTTCATGATGATAGATATGGATCTATTTGCATTCTTCTACATACAAATATCCAGTTAGACTGGCACCATTTGTTGAAGATCTTTTCATTCTTTCACTTATGGTTTTGCATTCTTTGTCAAAACCCAATGTCCATAAGTGTGCCTGTTTATTTATAGGATCTCATTTTGATTCCATTGATCAACCTGTCTGTCTTCATACCAACAATTCAATGTTTATTACTCTTGCTCTCTAATAATACATGAAGTTACAGATGATGATAACTCCAGAATTTGTATTGTAGTGAATTGTTTTAGCTATCCTGGATTTTTTTGTTTTTCCACATGAAGATTAGATTAGTTCTTTCAAGGTCTGTAAATAATTGTCTTGGAACTTTGATGGGAATTGCATTGAATCTGTAGATTGCTTTTGGTACCATGGCCATTTTCACTAGGTTGAGCCTACCAATCCTTGAACATGGAGATTTTTCCATGTTCTGATATCTTCCTCAATTTCTTTCTCCAATTTCTTTTAAGTTTCTTTCTTCAGAAACTTGAAGTTCTTGTAATACAAGGCTTACATTTGCTTGGTTAGAGTTACACCAAGATATTTTGTATTTGTAACTATTGCAAAGGGTGGTGCTTCCTAATTTCTTTCTGTGCCAGTTTATCATTTGTATAAAAGAGGGTGGATTTATTTTTTTAGAGTGAGTTTTGTATCCAACCATTTTGCTGAAGGTGTTTATCAACTGTAGGATTTCTCTGGTATAATTTTGGGGGTCTCTTACATATACTATCATATGATATGTGATTAGTGATACTTTGAGTTCTTCATTTCCCATTTTTATTTCATTGAGATCATTTAGTCATTGCTCTAGCAAGAATTTCAAATACTGTGTTGAGTAGATAGGGAGAGAGTGGGAAGTTTTACCTTGTTCCTGGTTTTAGTGAGTTTATTTTAAATTTCTCTCTCTTTTTTTTTTTTTTTTTTTTTTTTTTTTTGGTTTTTCGAGACAGGGTTTCTCTGTGTAGCCCTGGCTGTCCTGGAACTCACTTTGTAGACCAGGCTGGCCTCGAACTCAGAAATCCTCCTGCCTCTGCCTCCCAAGTGCTGGGATTAAAGGCGTGCGTCACCACCGCCCGGCCTTAAATTTCTCTTTTAATTTGATGTTGAACTATCCTTTCGTCCCTGGGATGGAGCCTACTTGATTATGGTTGATTATGACTTTGTGTTGTTAGGGATTCAGTTTCTGGTATTTTATTGAGCCTTTCTGCATAAATATTCAAAAGGGACGCTAGTCTAAAGTTCTCATTTTCTGCTGAGGCTTTGTGTAGCTTAGGTTTTGGGGAGAATCTGGCATTACAGAATGAATTTGTCAATTTTCCTTTTGTTTCTACTTTGTGGAATAACTTGAGGATTATTGGCATTAGCTCTTCTTTGAAAGTATGGTAAAACTCCACACTAAAACAATATGGCCCTGAGGTTTTTTGGGGGATGGGTGACTTTTAATGACTACTACTATTTCCCTAGAGGTTATATCACTAAACAGTTAATGTGATATTGAGTTTTAACATTTGTAAGTTGCATTTGTCTTGAAAATTATCAATTTCATTTAGGTTTTCCAGTTTTATAGAGTACAGGTTTTTGAAGCAAAACCTAACGATTTCCTTCATGTCTGTTGTCATATCTTCCCTTTCATTCGATTTTGTTAATTTGGGTACTGTCTCTTTACCTTTTAGTTAGTTTGTCTAAAGATTTGTCTATCGTGTTGATCTCAAAAAAAAAAAACAAAACCAACAACTCTTGTTTTTGTTTTGTTGTACTGTTCTTTTTGTTTCTAATTGATTGGTTTCAGCCCTGAGTTTGATTTTCTAATGTCTACAATTGGGTATATTTGCTTCTTTCTTTCTAAAGCTTTCAGGTGTAGTATTTAATTACTAGTATGTGAACTCTTTAATTCTTTGTGAAGGCATGTAGAGATATGAATTTGCCTCTTAGGATTGTTTTCATTGTGTCCCATAAGTTTAGGTATGTTCTGCCTTCATTTTCGTTGAATTCTGCAATTTCTTTATTTCTTCCCTGACCCAATGTCCCATAAATTTGGATATATTCTACCTTCATTTTCATTGAAATCTGGAAAGTCTTTAATTTATTTCTTCCCTGACCCAATAATCATTGAGTAGAGAGTTGTTCATTTTCCATGAGATTGTTGGCTGTGTTTTGTTTCTATTGTTGTTAAAGTTCAGTTTTAATAGAGGTCTGATAAGATACAGGGATTTATTTCAATTTTCTTGTATCTGTTGAGTTTTGCATGGTATCCAACTACATGGTCAATTTTGTAGAAGGTTCCATGAGGTTCTGAGAAGAAGGTGTATCCTTTGTGTTTGGGTAAAAGGGTCTGTAGGTATCTTTTAGGTCCATTTGATTCACACCTCTGTTTCATTATTGTCTCAATGATCTGTTTTTGGTGAAAGTGCGGTGTGAATATATCACACTGTTAATGTTTGACATTCGAGGTGTGATTTAAACTTTAGTACTATTTGTTTTATAAATGTGTGTGCCCTTGCATTTGGGGCATAGATAATCATAATTGAAACATCATCTTGGTGGAATTTTTTTGAATATGAATTGTCCTTTCTAATTTTCATCGAAAGTCTATAAAATATTACGCTGCAATTCTACCTTTAGATTAGGACATTTTATTTCTGTAATTTTGTTAAATATTATCTGGGCCTTTAAGCTAGGAATCATCTTCTATTGTTCTTAGGTTTGGTCTTTTCATAGTGTCCTAAATTTCCCAGATGTTTTGCATCAGGAATTCATTTTCATTGACCAATGTATCAAATTCTTCTATTGTATCTTTGACACCTGAGATTCTCTTTTCCATTTCTTGTATTATGTTAGAGATGGTTGTGTCTGTTCTCTTACTTTGGTTTTTCATATCTAGGATTATCTCTTTTTTGCATTTTCTTTACTGCTTCTATTTCTATTTTCAAGTCTCGAAGAGTTTTATTCATTTCTTTCATTTGTTTGATTATATTACCTGATTTTCTTTAAGGGATTTATTGATTTCTTCTTTAAAGGTACCTACCATCTTCATAAAATTAGTTTTAAGATCATTCTTGTTTTGCCACTACATTAGGATATCCAGCGCTTACAGTAGTAGGATATCTGGGATTCAGAGGTACCATATTACCTTGACTCTTTTTGATAGTGTTCTTAGGCTGACCTTTAGCTATCTGATTGTCTCTGGGACCAGCAAGCCTCCTGAAAAATAGGCAGATTTGTGAGCAAACAGATGAAGTGCAATGTACAAAGTGCAATTTGCTTTTCTGTGTGTGGCTCATAGAGACCTGACAGGAAAGAGGCCTTGGGTGGGGAACTACTTGATTACCCAAGTTGCTGAAAGGCCTTCAGAAATGGAGGCAGAGCCATTGGCTGGAAAATGGAGCTCAATGGACAGGTTAGAGCTCACTGTTGTTGAGTGTGTCCCAGGGAGATGTGACAGGCAGGTGACTTAGGGGGGAGACTGGATATATTTAAGAGATTATACTTTCAATGTGTTTGAATTAAAACTGAGAAACTCTTAGCTATTCATAGTTTAAATTTCTGATATTTATTAACATAAGATCTGAGAGATGAATCCCAGAACCCTGACCACTGCTTCTCTATGTCCTTTATGCAAGCCCCCATTCCATCCTCCCTGCACTTTGCCTCTAAGGGGGTGCTCCCCCACCCACCCACATACTACTCCCTCACCCCTCTAGCATCCCCCTTCACTAGGGCTACAAGCCTCTACAGGACCAAGGGCCTCACCTCCCATGTATCAGGAGCCATGTACCCACCCATGAATACTCTGGTTGGTAGTTTAGTTCCTTGGAGCCCTGAGGGGTCTAGTTAGTTGATATTGTTGTTCTTCCATTGGGGTCCTCAGGCTCTGTTCAATGGTTGCCTGTGATTGTCAGCAATTGTCTTTTTTGACACATGCTAGCAGAACCTTGAAGAAGAAAGTCATACCAGGCTTCTGTATGCAAGCACATCTTGTCATTGGCAATAGTGATGGGTTTTGATGTCTGCTGATTGGATGTACCCCAAGATCCCTATCTCTGGATGGACTTTTATTCAGTCTCTGCTCCATTTTTTGTCCTTGTTTTACTGTTAGGCAGAACAATTTTAGGTTAAAAATTTTGAGATGGGTGAGTGGTTGCTTCCCTCAACTGGAAGCCATGCCTATCCACTGGTGGTGGTCTCTTCAGGTTCTGTCTCTCCTCTGTCACATATTGTTTGCTTCCTTGGTTATTTATTTATTTATTTATTTATCTATTCTCATTTTTGCTCTTGATATTCTTGGTTTTGATTGTATTTTGAGACAATATTGTTGTTCTAGAACTGGTGATAATTTAGAATTTCAACTCACAGGGATCCTCCTGCCTTGACCTTCCTACTGGAAGGATTACATTGTAAGCCAAGTCACCTGGTTTTGTTGTCTTCATTTTTAACAAGCATGGTTCAGAGGGAAAGTCACCTGAGGGCCATAATCTGTTCTTGAACATACATGCACAAAGCCATAAAACTCCATTGTAAGAGGACAAGACAAACACCTTTGTGCAGAACTTTTGGGGTCTCCTTGTAGGAATTTGACAGGAATTTCATATTGGGCTAGGACAATGAAATAGGCTCAGATAAGTATTTATTTTGGGTAGTACAAAGCTCAAGGCAACCTCAGCAAAGGAATATGTGGCATTCCTTTTATCATCATTATCTTGATAAGCCCCTAGAAACAGTGATCAGGGGACTTTATTTTATTGTTGACAATATAATTTTATTGGCTATTTTAATCATTTACATTTCAAATGTTCTCCCAGTTTCCCACTCTGGAAATACTATTCCATCCCTCCTCTCCCTGCTTCTATGAGGGTTCTCCCTGACCCACCCACTCCTGCCTCCCTAGTCTAGAATTACCCTACACTGGAGAATCCAGTCTTCACAGGACCAAGGTTCTCCCCCATTGATGCCTGACAAAACTATCCTCTGCTACATAAGCGACTGCAGTCATGAGTCCCTCTGTGTGTACTCTTTGGTTGGTGGTTTAGTCCCTGGGAGCTCTAGAGGTTCTGGTTGGTTGATATTGTTATTCTTTCTATGGGGTTACAAACCCTTTCAGCTCCTTCAGTCCTTTGTCTAACTCCTCTATTGGGGAACACTTACTCAGGACTTTGTTTACTGCCTTGTTTGTTCCTTGACCTAAAACTGACTTTATTCTTTGCATATACTTAGAATGGTATAAAGGCAGGCTGGAGAGAAATAAATCCAATGCATCCTCAGCACTGGCTGGAGTCATGTTATAATAATGTCTAATTGTCTTTTTCTTTTCAATCTTCATTCCCTCCCTTGAAACCTGGTTGACTGACTGAGTCAGCTTGGTCATACTACTCGTATTTATTTGTATGTTCTGGAATAAAGAGCTGATTTTCTTGCCAATCTTCTACTATGGCAGCATTCAGATGGCTGAGGCAGAAGGATGGCTTACATCCATTTTGTTAGGGGTTTCTGTGGTGTAACTCCAGTAGTAAAGTCCTTGCTTGCCGTTCATGTTTTAGGTTATAAATTACTGCATGATCTAGACAGATTGGGACATGCCTGTCTTCCCAGAACATGTGAGTCTGAGCAGAGGCTCAGAAATCCAATGTCATCTTTGGCTATAATAGAAATTGTGTGGCAATCCTGTGCTGTACTAAAGTGTTCTCAAAACAACTTAAAAATTGTGTCAGGGAGGCATGTCATCCATTCTAAGAAAGTTGGAGGGGGTTTCAGAAAGGAAGTATCACTGGACATGGAGAGATGCTCAGTGGTTACTGGATATAGAGAAAAACTCTAGGATTAGGAAAGAACCCTAAATTTTTCAGAATACCTAAATTCAGTGCCCTTTCCTGAACATAATAAGCCCAATGCTCATATGCATAAATACACACACACACACACACACATATACAGAGAGAGAGGAGGGAAGGAGGGGGAAGGGAGAGGGAAAGGGAGAGGGAGAGGGAGAAGGAGTGAGGGACCTTGCAACATTCAGACCTAAAGGGAAGGGGCATCTCCATCAAATCCTCCCCTCAAGTCTCATGGAATTTTGTAGAAGAGAAAAAAGAAAGAGGGTTAGAGTCAGAGGGGATGGTAGACACCAAGAAAGCCAGGAGAACTAATGCACTTATTAACTCAGACTGAGGTGGTATTATCAAGGCCTTTGTTTTTCTACACCACATGGGGTATAAGTGTTGAGAAAAGAAATAGACTCAAGCTCCGATCCCAAACCCAGAACTTATTGATAAGAATTACAAATGAAAAATTAGTTTTTTCAAGTGGAATCTTCCAGAGGGTACAAATTCCACTCTTATAGGCAAGACTAATACCAAGAGTGCATTCCAACACATAGTGAACACAGAGGCCTCTTTAGAGGTTTTATATCTCACAATGATTTGTCAGGCCTTTTGTCTTTTGGGTTTTTTGTTTTCACTTTTTAATTTAATTAATTTTTTTTTACTTATTCATCTTACAACCCACTCACTGCTCCCTTCCAGGTCACACCCTGGCACATTCCTTCCTTCATATCTGCTCCCCTTCTCTGAGTGGGTGGTGACTCCCTGGGTATCTGCACACATTGGTACTTCAATTATTTTCAAGGCTAGGCAAATCCTCTCCCACTGAGTCCAGACAAAGCAGCCCATCTAGAAAAATATATCCCACATACACACAACAGATTTGAAGTAACCTCTACTCCAGTTGTTAGGGGACCCACTTGAAGACCAAGCTGCCCATCTCCTACATCTGTGTGGGGAAGCCTATGTCCAGTCCATGTATGTTCTTTGGTTGGTGGTTTGGGCTCTGAGAGTCCCAAGGGTCCAGGTTAATTGACTCTTTTGGATTTCCTATAGATTCCTTAGCCTCTTCAGGTCCTTTGCTCATATATTTTGGCTACCAATTTCGTGTTTTTATTGGATTATTGTGTGTGCAAGAACCCATCTTACATCTTTATGTATTCCTTGTGGGTTTTCTTTGGCTCTTTACCCTCTATTTCTTCATTTTTTCATATTTCAATATGTAACAATTTCCTAGACCTTACATTCTATCTAGGTCTTCATATTTTACATGGGTCCAAAGAATGTGGTGATGTGTCAGCAGAGGAGTATGCCTGTAGACTTGGGAGGACTAGAACCTGAAGTGGTTTCTCTCCTTTCACCTGTGGATACCATTGCTGAACACAGGCTTGATAGCAAGTGCCATTGACCACTGAGCCATCTCATACCCTACTAACATCTCTTAAGGTCTTTTCTTAGAAAACACTTTATTTTATTTTATTTTTGTTTTTAGTTTTTCTGAGACAGGGTTCTGTTTAACAAACCTGGCTGTCCCAGAACTCACTATGTAGAGCAGGCTAACTCAAACTCAGAGGTCCACCTACCTCTGCTCTCTAATGCTGGGATTAAAGGCCTGTAGTAGCACCTCCCAGCTAAACTTGCTTTTGTTTTCATTTGTTTGGTTTCATTTGGTTTTGTTTGGTTTTTGAGACAGGGTTTCTCTATTTTAGAACCCTACCTGTCCCACACTTCATTCTGAAGATTAGTCTGGGCTCTAAGACTCCACCTCCATCTGCCTCCAGGGCACTGGGATTAAAGTCATGTGCCACCCCACCCACTTCTGCTTTAATTCTAAAACAGATCGTTACTCCATAGACTTCAGTGTCTAATAATTAGCTGCTTAGATAAGGTTAGCCTTTAATTCACTAAACCTCCTCTAACTTTGCCTCCAGTGTGCAAGGATTAAAGGAGTTTTTGACCCTTCTCCTTACTGATTTATTTTTCTTAAACATTTGTTATCTGTGTTTTGGTGTTTTCCCTGCATATATGAATATCTATGACATGCATGCCTGGTGCTCAGGAAAATCAGAAGGAGGCTTCAGATTTCCAGGAACTGGAGTCACAGATCATTTCAAGAAACCATGTAGGTGCTGGGAATAGAAGATTATTGGGTGCTCATCATTGAGGTCCCAACTCCTGAGCAAATGTCCCACTCCTGAGTTCTTCTTGGTCTGGCATGCTGGCCTGATCCTACCTGACACTCTCTCTGATTTCTGGTAGCCAAATTCATCATTTCCCTCAGATCTACTGTTTTCTGTTTTTCTTTAGGCCTATTAGAAATGGACACAAATGTAAGGCTCAGGCAGTCCTTCTATTTACAATATGCCTGAGGATAGTCATGAATTGATCCTCCTGCTACCAACTCTTGAATTGTGAGGTTCCAGGTGTGGCCATCATGTGTGCTGCCTCTACTGCTGAAGAGAGGAATCCTTTTATGCTGGGTAGCTCTCTACAAATTCAATACACACCCAGCACCCTGGGACAACATTAATGGAATCAAACCATGCTCCGGCCCCAACTTTTGAGTAGGTGCTACTAAAGTTTATTGAAAAGGTGTCCATTTTAGTCCTTGAGCTCCAGAACATATTCCTGACTATGAAGAATTGTTTGTCTCAAATCCAGTGACAATAATATCTATGAATTATTTTATGTCTGTTATCAGCAACAGATTAAACCCTGCTCTGAGGTAAATCAAACTGATTATAGTTACATGAATAAAATTTTCCCAGGTATAGTGATTCACAACATTAATCCTAGCAGGAAGTAGGATGCTAAGGCAGGATGATTACTAGACCTTAGATTTTCTAAATCAACCTTAGCTTCAGAGAAAGAGCCAGGCCTGTCATACCAAACTCAAAACTATGTAATTAAGCAAATGAAGGAAAATATCCACAAATTAAGTGATGTGTTCTTAATTAACAAGTGCAATGTTTGAGGGGTTGTGTGATGTGGGAGTATTTGCACAGAGAGCTCTGATTCAATCAATGAAGTTGCTAGATGTTATGTATAGAATTAAAAGCGATGGAGTTTAACCATCTCATCCAATTCCAGTTTGGGCTTTAAGGGTGTGGCTGCAATAGGAAGGGTTATGCAGAGATGTTTATAAAGGCTTCAGTGGAGCAAGAAAACACTCAAGAGACCTGAAGCCTGGATAACTGCCTTGTTCAGTGTCATATCTGCTATGCTCAAAAGTGGTATGTAATGATTTTCCCTTAAGTTATACAGTTTGATGTAGAGACCTTTAGACTCTAAGATATGACAAGAAGTTTTAATTTCTGCCATTTAGAGGAACATATTGAACACTTTGGGTTTCATTCAAAATTAAGTTTAAGCCTAACCTCTAGTATATTTCTGTGGTAGCTTGTATATTTCATTAGTGTACTTCATATAATTTTTTTTGATCCAAGGAGTCTCTATGTTGTTGGCCATATTGCTCTGGGTAAGGTGGAAATCAGATAATTCTGACTAACATGTTCCCTCATATTTCCCTTCTCTGAAATGATGGTCTTTATTTGTTTTTGTGAAACATTGGCTTACACTCTAGACTTGTAGACCATGTATCTTTGAACAACTTTAACTCACAATACCTAGAATTACACTTGTGAGTTATTCAAATGTGTTATCTTAGGCTTTGTTTTGTATATTTTTCACATAGATTTGGTTTTTGTATATGGTCTGTTTTGGGGACCCAGGAAACCCGGGAAATTGTAGGAACCTATTGTCATCATCCTGCTTTGTGGGAATTCAATATTGATCAACAACACAGGGGTTCTTTTATTTTTTCTTGTCTGTTAGCTTTTTTTGTTTTATTGTTTTTGTTTGTTGGTTTTTCTTTTCTCTGTTTTTTCTTTTTCTCTATTAATAAGTTAAATATTTCTTCAATTCTTTTTTACACTCCAGTCATTATCCCATCCCGTTCTGACTTCTGACTGTTCCTCATCTCATTCCTCATCCCTGTTTTTTCCTTTTATATTGATTATTTTATTTATTTACATTTCAAATGTTGTCCCAATTCCAAGTCTCCTATCCACAAGCCCCCTCCCATCTTCCCTCTCCTTTACCTCTAAGAGGGTACACCCCAACACACCCACCCACTCCTGCCTCACCCCTCAAGAATCCCTCTTCACTAGGACAACCTGTCTGCAAAGGACAAAGGTCCTCCTTTCCCATTGATGCCAGATAAGACAATCCTTTTCTACCTATGTGTCAGGAGCTGTGGACCCACTCAAGTATACTCTTTGGTTGGTGACTTAGTGCCTGGGAACTCTGAGATGTCAAGTTAGTAGATATTTATCTTCCTATGGGGTTGCAATCCCCTTTGGCTCCTTCAGTCCTTCTCTTCCACTGAGGTCCCCAAGCTCAATGCAATAGTTGCCTGTGAGTGTCTGCAAGTGTCTTAGTCTACAAATATTCTGGCACAGCCTCTCAGAGGACAGCCATATCTTGGCATCAGCAATAGTGTTGGGGTTTGGTATCTGTTGATTGATGTGATAACATAATCCCAGTCTCTGAATGGCCTTTCCATCAGTCTCAGCTTCAATATTTTGCCCTCTATTTCCTTTAGACTGGAACAAATCTAGGTTAAAAATTTTGAGATGGATGAATGGCCGATTCCCTCAACTGGGGACCATACCTAGCTACTGTGTATAGTCTCTTCAGGTTTTACTTCCCCTCTGTTACATATTTTGGTTCAGGTCATTTGCCTTGAGTCCTGGGAGTCTCTCCCATTTTTCTGTCTTTCTTTCATTTTTTTTCATTTTTTTCATTTTTTTTCATTTTTTTTTGAGAAAGGCTCACACATAAAAATATTTTGACCAGAAAATTATAAACCCATTTAATTAATAGAGAGGCTCACATGATACCATTGTGGGAGACCATCTTTACATCACTAGTTTAGGATGAAGACATAAATTGATGTCTCCAGCACTGTCAGTGACTTAGAAGCTTAGTAGTTTATGTGATGGTGACAAAATTTTATAAAAATTGTTTTGAAAGTATATTCTTTTCTGACTCCTTCCCCAGGAGCCTTCTGACTGGAGACCTTAGAAGATGAGTGTTCAGACCCCACCCACTCTCCAGAAGCTGGAAATTCAGACTCTGCTGAGAGATGAGGCTTTAGCCATGTCCTCTCTAGAGGAGTTGCCCAGTGACCTCTTCCCAACACTGTTCAAGGAGGCCTGTGCTGGCAGACTCACTAACCTCATTAAAGCACTGTTGGCATCCTGGCCTTTCCCCTGTCTTGCTGTGGGGGCATTGATGGAGTCTCCTGACCCTGACTGGGAAACTTTCCAGACTGTGCTAGATGGAATAGACCTTCGACTAACAAGAGAGTTTCGCCCCAGGTAAGCAATATCCAAGTACTGTAGACAGGAGAACATCGGGTACTCAGTTTACATTGTCAGGGAGATTGGCTTGGTTATAAGTGGACCAGATGCTTCTGATGGCATCATCAGGCAGGGATACAAGGGTCTTGAAAGCTACTGTTTACTTGTACTGAGGACAGCTAGATATGGATTAGAGTTGAATATGGACTAGAGTAGATGTAGCCTCCCAATAGAATGAGCTTATTCCTGGCCTTCCCACAACGACTAATAATGAGACTAAGGAGAAGTAAAGTTTACCTTAGTGAAAGAAAAGTAAGTAGGTATAAAGAAGCCTATAGACATTAGCAGGGGAGAGAGCTGAGTTTAAATATATGTACTGAAATCTGATTCAAGGAATGCTGACACTCATATGTTTACCCACAGGAGGGCAAAACTACAAGTTCTTGACCTGAGAAACGTGTGCCACCCTTTTTGGAACACACAGGCTGATTCAGAGACCTTGAAGGAGAAGCGGGCACTGAAGGTCCTTCCCAGATATGCACTCAGGCAGCGTCTGAAGGTCATAGTTGATCTGTGCATCACTTCCTACCTCCATGAAGCACAAGTAAGCTTTTTGATGTGGGCCCAGCAGAGAATGGACTCCCTGTACTTCTGCTGTACAAAAATGAAGATCTGGAGTCTGTCAACTTACATTATCATAGTGATCTTCAATGTTTTTGATCCCGAGCACATCACAGAATTAGAACTGAATACCGAGTGGACTATGTTACAGCTGGCACATTTTGCTCCCTACTTTGGGCAGATGAGAAATCTTCGCAAAGTCTTCCTGGCCCCACTCCGCAAGATCACCTTCCACTTTACCGATAGAAGAAGGCTTACAGAAGCCGAGTGTATCAACAAGTTTGTTTCTCAGTTCTCCAAATTCAACTGTCTCCAGCATCTCTTCATGGATTGCATCCATTTTCTCAAAGACCAGATGAATCAGGTCCTAGGGTAAGCAAGAATGGAGAGTTGGGTCAGCTACCAAAGCAAATCTGTCTCTCTTCTCTAATGAATAAGGGGGGGGGATATGATGCCAGCCAGTCACTAGGAACATACATTTAGAGACTCAAAAGTCTGGAAGTTATGTCTTGTTTCCATGGATACTGAGTTATACAAGGGAAACTTTACAAATGAAATCAGTGCCTCAAATGAGCGCACATGAAGTAGAGAAGAAATTTGGGATAAAGAGTAGATCACATGTAGTGAGGATGGGTTGTAATTCTTCCTGGAATCATGACCACACAATCAAATGGAAAGGGAACAGGATTGGGAGTGTGTAGTGGGGACCCACGAGTACAATGTGAACATGAGCTATATGCTCACATTTGTGAGAACAGTCTCCTATCTTCCCCCAGTTTCCATGAGTCAAATGTTCTGAGTACAATGAGCACTGAGTGTATGGGTCAGGGGGTACAACTTGGGCAAAAAATGAGAGCAAGCATGACTGGAGAGGGAATGATGGAATGCAGATTCAGTAAGCCCACAGCAAATATCAAGACCTTGTCAGAATTTTCTTGGGATGGAAGTTCTTCTGTGTGCTTTCTGGGCTTATGGGATAAACTGGTTTTCTGCTTGAGAGTGAGGTTAGTAGATGAAATGTGGAGTTGACATGACTGAGCAGATTTTTAACCAGAAGCATGAACACTGATGTCCTTGATCATTTAGTCAAATGACCTTGGGGCACCTGGTTCCTTGCACTACTGTGTTCATCCAAGCCAAACCTCTACAATACCATTAACCCCCCTGGTCTATCCCTAGGTGCCTGATGACGCCCTTGGAGACCCTCTCCATCACTTACTCCCTAATTTCACAGAGAGACTTGGATTCCTTCTCCTGCTGTCAGAGCCTTTTTCAGCTAAAACATCTGGATTTGAGAGGAGTGATCTTATGTTCTTTGGACCTTATGCCTTTGAGAGATCTCCTAGAAAATGTGGCAGACACTCTTGAGACACTGGATTTGCAGGGGTGTAGGGTGAAGGACTTCCAGCTTAATGTCTTCCTACCTGCCCTCAGGCAATGCTCTCAACTCACCCAGTTCAAATTCTACAACAATGACATCTCCATGCCCATCCTGAAGGACTTTTTGAAGCACACTACCAACTGGAGCAGGATGAATGTGGAACAATACCCTGCCCCTCTGGAGTGCTATGATGATTTAGCTCAAGTTTCTGTAGAAAGATTTGCCCAACTTTGTCGGAAGCTCATGAATACAGTCAGGACAATAAGGCAGCCCAAGAACATCTCCTTTGCTACAGATACCTGCCTTACTTGTGGTGAGCACTGTGTCTATGAGCAGGCATTGAGACTTTGTCATTGCTGGCAGTGAATTTGGAAATATGACTTCTGGATTTGAATAAACAATGGACTTGGAATACATCTTTCATCTAGGGTCCTCGGAGCCTGTGGCTTCTGACACAGTAAAAATGGTTGGAAACAAAATAATGTACAGAGATTGGGACCCTTGAGACTGAGCTAGACATGGGGAACACTCTGAGGGACTGTGGGAACAAGGGTCTTGTGGAGTCTGAAAGGCAATTTGGCATTTATGTGTGGCTTCTGCCCTGAAAGACTAACTAGATGCTTTGTTGTATACTTATAAACCTGGATATCCTCTCTCTGGGTTCTTTGACTGTTACCAACCTCACTATCTATTCAGGGTCAGGAAGGTTCAATGGGTCCAGGAATGGAAAGACACTGGTATTTTATGAGTGAAGCAAAATTCTGTGTGAAATTGACATGTAAAAAATGAAAGTTTTCTTGACACTTCTTTCCCTTATTCTTTGCCTGGGCTCTATCTACAACCCTCTTGTGTGGCTGATGCCTAAAGGGAAGAAGACATCATAGGAAAAGTCAAACATTCTTTTAGTCTGGTTTTGAGCTCTCAATCTTTTTTTCAGGCCTCAATGAGATTACTACCAGGAACCTCTATATCCAGCCTTTATGCCACTGCCTTCTTATTATGGGCTCCCAAACTCTATGAAGTACTCTCAGTGTATATAAAGGAGTCCAACAATATACAGGTCACTCTACTATATGAAGCATTTACTTTACAATAGAATTATAAATCTTCAGGTGTTAAAAAAAATCTCCTTTTGCCTAATCCTTATACACCCTTTCTGTATAATAAACTATCAATAAAATAATTTGTTACTCCATATTTATTGAATGCTTAGAACCTGAAGTCTTTGTGTAAATATCATTGATATGGTCTAAATTGAATAAAGTATCTAATTTTAAGGACTCGGCAACAAATACCCTCTGGAGAGAAATCAAAATGTGCATATTGATGCCAGCCATGGCACAAGTCACAATCTTGGGAAGGAGGATAAAGTTATCAGCTAAGGTGGGACACATAATGGACATCTAGCCCAGCTTAAAAAGCAAGGGAAGTCAAACAAACATCCCTCAGGCTCCTTTCTGACTTCCCCCACAACCTGTCTCCCTGTGTGCTTGTCCAGTTCCCTGGCCTTGTTCCATGGGACCAGTGAACTCCACTGACATTTGCCCACAGTAAACATACTTCCATATTCTTAAAACCAACAACCCATAGACCAATAGAGATTGCTCCTGTATTAAGAACACATGCTGCTTTTGCAAAGGACCAAAGTTTGCTTTCAGAGCTAAAAATTAGATGGTATTTATTGCAGGTGGCTTTCAAATGGAACTCAGGCTTCAGGTGATAGGACCCTATTTTTTGGCCTCTGTGGACCCCACCTTTCATATACACAAATCCACATAACACCTGCAGATATACATCTAGCTGAAAAGGTCTTTAAATATAAAAAGGACTCAGTTTCACAAAAAATAATAAATGTCCCAATTAAATAAAGTGTAGATGTTGGTCAGTAGCAGTTGTGTGGCTCTATAAAGAGAGCATGGAGAGTTTCAGGTGTGCCCATTGAGCTCAATTGGTGACCAATAGCCTAGTTTGCTCTGAGTACCAGAGTTTGAACTTCTGAATCATTGGTGAATGAGAGGAAATTTGGGGTTTGTCAATGTACAACATTTATTTCTGTACGCATTTTATGTGTATTCGTGTTCTATTTGCATGTATGCTTGCATGACATAAAAAGCCTTCAGAACCCTGTACAGATGGTTGTGAGCTTCCAGGTGGTTGTCTAGAAATGAACTCAGGTTGTCTCAAAGAGCAGCTATGGCTCTTAATTACTGAGCCTTCATCCCTCCAGGCCCATGTTTGATAATGTAAAAATCATGTGTGGTTACAGAATCACAAGGAATTGGGTGTCTATTTTGCATAAAAATATACCAGTTTGGCAGTATCTTTTATTTGTTACATTTCAAACATTTTCTGTATATGTGTGTTGATGGTTTGCTTGTTTCATTTTTTGAAAGTCACTATATAGATCTATCAAAATAATACCAGTGTCCTGAATCATTTCAAGGAAAGTCTGAATGTACTTCACTTCATAGAGTGTTTTTCTAACAATTCACTGTATCTGTGAACCACACTAAACAGTGTATGAAAATATGTAACAGTTAACTTACAACCATACAGGGTGAGACTTCAGAGGAAAAATTTAATATAATTCAATCTACCTAACTGAATACCTAATAAGAAGATTCAAGAAACTTCCTCTTGACCTGGAGTTAGAGTCCCTTGGCACATTCTTTCTAGTCTTGCTTTATTTATTTCATTTTAGTCCTGCTAAGGAATTGAATAAAAGCTGTAAAATAAATTAAAATCAAAATTAATAAATACCTGAACAATTTTTATGGAATAACTTTAAGCATATATTGATAAGAAAGGAGAAAGAGGCAATACAGAGAGGGAGGGAGATAGACTAAAATAACTAAAATCTAACCTATTTATGTCTACTTATGTAGGGAAATGTCTGACTGAAACATTATTTATATAATTTGCATATGCTAATTATCTGTTATTAGTACATACTCTGTTATAAATACATACAAAACTACAGCAACCAAGTTTCACAACAATCCTCAGAACTTTATCTTATAGCAAAAATTTTCTAGATTTAATGATTTTTAATGAAACTAAAAGTGGCTCATGAAAACATGTGTTGCTCACATGTTTCAAGGAGAAGATGTGTCTATTCAGTTTGCAGTTTAAATGATGTTAAAGATATCTTGCTCCCTATTTGTCATTTATTTTTGTTTTCATTAATTCATTTATTCACTTTACCACCTGATCACATCCTCCCTGTTCATTTCCTCCCAGTCCTACCCTCTCACTCATTCCCCTCAATTCCTGTCCCCATTCTCCCTAGAGAAAGGGATGTCTCTACTCCCTACCCCTACCAGATATCACCCTGCCCTGGCTCCCCAAGTTTCATCAAGACTAAATGCATCTTCACCCATTGAGGCCAGACAAGGCAGCCCAGTTAAGGAAAAAGGATCCAAAGGGAGGCAACAAAGTTCAATAAGAGACAATCCCAGTTCTGAATTTTAGGCGACCATTAAAGACATTAAGGGACATTAAGACCAAGCTTCACATCTGCTCCGTATATGGAGTAGGCCTAGATCTGGATATGTATGCTCTTTGTTTGTGGTTCAGTCTCTGTAAATTCCCATAGGTCCAAGTGACTGTCTGTAGGTCTCCTTCTGGTATACTTGAAACCATATGGCTCCCTCTAACCTTTTTCATAAGACTCCTTGAATTCTGCCTAATATTTGGCTGTGCATATCCATCTGTTCCCTTCAGGTGCTGGATGAGGCTTCTCACATGACAGTTTTGCTAGGTTTCTGTCCTCAAGTGTAACCAAGTATCAAGAGTGTCAGTGTTTGGCTCTCTTCCAAGGAGTAGGTCTCAAGTTTGTCTAGTCATTGGTTGACTATTATTTCAACCTATGGTCCATATTTATTCCTGGATATCTTGAGGGTAGGGCAAATTTGTGATAGAAGGTATTGAGTGTGGGTTGGTGTCTTAGTCAGGGTATCTCTTACAGCAAAAAAAAAATCATAACCAATAAGCATGTTGGACAGGAAAGGGTTTATTCAGCTTACACTTCCACATTGCTGTTCATTATGAAAGAAAGGACTGGAATTCAAGCTGGTCAGGAAGCAGGAGCTGATGCAGGGGACATGGAAAGATGTTACTGGCTTGCTTCCCCTGGCTTGCTCAGCTTGCTTTCTTATAGAACCCAAGACTACCAGCTCAGGGATGTCACCACCTACAATGGGCCCTCCCACCCTTGATCACTAATGGAGAAAATGCCTTACACCTGGATCTCATGAAGATATTTCCTCAAGGGTGGTACCTTTCTCTGTGATAACTCCAGCTTGTGTCAAGTTGATGCACAAAACCAGCAAGTACTGTTGGTGTCCCCTCCTTCCACTGGATATCCTGCCTGGCTACAGGAGGTGGCCACTTCAGCCTCCTTATCCTCAGCTGCTGGAATCTCAGCCATGGTCACTCCCATATCCTCCCAGGAGCCTGCCCCATCCCAGGTCTCTGACTTGTCCCTGAGATGCCTCCACATGAATTGCTTTTCTCTCTACCATCTCTCTCACCCCTATTGCCACTCCCTCTACACCTGATCCCCAAACCTCTTCCTGTCTCTATGTACTCTCCCACATAGTTCCCTCTAATCAACAACTACTGATATAGATTTTATCTCCTCTTCTGAGTGAGATTCAATCATCTCACCTTGGGCCCTATTGTTACTTAGCTTCTTTGGGTGCTTGGATTATAGCGTGGTTATCTTGTTCTCTATGGGTAATATCCACCTAGAAGTGAGTACGTACCATGCAAGTTCTTCTGAGTCTGAGTTACCTCACTGAGAATGATATTTTTCAGTTATATCCATTTGCCTGAAAATTACATAATATTACTTATTTTTAATGAATGATTAATATTCCATGGCATACATGTACAAGATTTTCCTTATCCATTTTACAGGTGAGGGACAGGAGTGTTGTTTCCAGTTTCTGGTTATTGTGAATAAAGGTGCTTTGAATGTAGTTGAGCAAGTGTCATTGTGTTATAGGGGAGTATCTTTTGAGTATATGCCCAAGATTGATATATAACTGGGTCTTGAGGAACACTTATTTGTGAGAAATACACAGATTGATTTCCAAAGATTTTGTATAAGTTTGCACACTCACCAGAAATGGAGTACTGTCTCCTTTGCTCCATATTCTCTCAAGCATGTGCTGTCACTTGAATTTTTCCTTAGCCAGGCTGATGTGTATAGGATGGAATCGCAGAGTCCTTTCAATCTGCATTTGACTAGGAAAGCTGAATATTTTTTAAGTGATTCTTGGTCATTAGAGATTCTTCTGTTGAAAATCCTCTGTTAACCTCTGTACCCTGTTTTTACCAGGGTATTTGGTTTGTTGAGGTCTACTTTCTTGAGGTATTTATATTTGTGCATATCAGCCCTCTGTCAAATTTGCAGTTGGTGAAGATCTTTTTTTTTTTTTTTTACTCTTTAGGCTGCCATTTTGTCCTATTGAAGGTGTCCTTTGCCTTACAGAGGATTTCAGATTTTTTTTTAAATTTTATTGGAATTTTTCTTTCTTTACATATCAAATGCTATCTCAATTGCCATTTCTCCTCCAAAAACCCCTGTTCCACCCCTCCCCCTGCTTCTATGAAGGAGCTCACAAACCACTCACCCACTCCCGTCTCACCACTCTGGTATTTCCCAACACTGGAGCATCAAGCCTTCACAGGACCAAAGGTCTCACATACCACTGATGCCCGATAAGGCCATCCTCTGCTACATAGGCAGCTGGAACCATGAGTCCATCCATTTGTATTCTTTGGTTGGTGGTTTAGTCCCTGGAGCTCAGGGGGCTCTGATTGGTTGATATTGTTGTCCTTCCTATGAGGTTGCAAACACCTTGAGCTCCTTCAGTCCTTTTCCTAACTCCTCCATTGGGGTCTCCATGCTTAGTCTGATGGTTGGCTGCAAGCATCCTCATCTGCATTGGTAAGGCTCTGGCAAAGCCACTCAGGAGACATCCATATTAGGATCCTGGCAGCAAGCATTTATTGGCATCAGCAATAGTGACTGGGTTTAGTGGCTGCATATGGCATGGATCCCCAGGTGGGGCAGTCTCTGGATGGCCTTTCCTTTAGTTTCTGCCCCACTCTTTGTCCCTGTATTTTTTTAGACAGGAGCAATTCTGGGTTAAAATTTTTAGAAGGGTGGGTGCCTCTCTCTCACTATCAGGGACCCTACCTAACTTCTGGATATGTTCTCTAAAGGTTCCCTCTCACCTTTGTTGGGTATTTCAGCTAATGTCATCCCCACTGGGTCCTGAGAGCCTCTTGCTTTCCTGGCTTCTGGGACTTTCTGTTGGTTACCCCAGTTTCCCATCAACCATTGCTACAAATTTCTGTTCAATGTCCTGACCCTCTTTACATATCTCATGTATCCACCCACATCTGATCTTATGCCCCCCTTTTCCTTTCCCCCTCCTATCTTCCTCTAAAGTCCTTCCGATCCTCAACCTCCATGATTATTCTGTTCCCACTTTTAAGAAGGACTCAAGTACGCACACTTTCATTTTCCTTCTTTTTGAGCTTCATATGGTCTGTAAGTTTTATCATGGGTATTCTGAGCTTTTTAACCTAATATCGACTAATCAGTGAGTACATACCATGTGTGTTCTATTGTGACTGGGTTACCTCAGTCTGGATGAAGTTTCTAGTTCCCTCTGTTTGCCTGCAAATTTCATTAAGTCATTGTTTTAATGTCTGAGTAGTGCTACTTAGTGTAAATGTACCACATTTACGTTATTCATTCCTCTGTTGAGGGATAACTGGGTTGTTTCCAGTTTCAGGTTGTTATAAATAAGACTGCTATGAACAAAGTGGAGCATGTGTCCTTAATACCTGTTAGAGCATGTTCTGGGTATATTCCCAGGAGTGGAATAGCTGGGTCCTCAGGTAGTACTATATCCAATTTTCTGAAGAACCTCCAGACTAATTTCCACAGTGGTTGTACGAGCTTGTAATCCCACCAGCAGGGGAGGAGTGTTCCTCTTTCTTTACATCCTCACTAGCATCTGCTGTCACATGAGTTTTTTATTTTAGCCATTCTGACTGGTGTGAGGTGGAATCTCAGGTTATTTTTGATTTACATTTCCCAGATGACTAAGGATGTTGTACATTTCTTTAGGTGCTTCTTGGCCATTTGAGATTCCTCATTTGAGAATTCTTTGTTTAGCTCTGTACCCCATTTTTAATAGGGTTATTTGGTTCTCTGGAGTCTATCTTCTTGAGTTATTTGTATATATTGGATATTAACCATCTATCAGATGTAGGGTTGATAAAGTTCTTTTCCCAATCTGTTCATTGCTTTTTTTGTCCTAATGACAGTGTCCTATGCCTTACAGAAACTTTGCAACTTTATGAGATCTCATTTGTCAATAGCTGATCTTAGAGCCTGAGCCATAGGTGTTCTGTTCAGGAAGGTTTTCCCTGTGCCCATGTGTTTGAGGCTCTTTCCCAATTTCACTTTTAATAGATTCAGTGTATCTGGTTTTATGTGGAGGTCTTTGATCCACTTGGAATTGTACAAGGAAATAAGAATGGGTCAATTTGCATTCTTCTCCATGTCAACCAACACTTAAGCCAGCGGCATTTGTTAAATATTGCTGTATTTCTTCCACTGGACGGTTTTTACCTTCTTTGTCAAAGATCAAGTGACCACATGTGTGGGTTCATCTTTGGGTCTTCAATTCTATTTTATTTATCTATATGATGGTCTCTGTGCCAATACAATGCAGTTTTTATCACTATTGCTCTTTAGGAGAGCTTGAGGTCAGGGATGCTGATTCCCCAAAAAGTACTCTTATTGTTGGGAATAGTTTTCACTATTTTGGGTTTTTTGTTGTTTCAAATTAATTTGAGAATTGCTCTTTCTATCTCTGTGAAGAATGGGGTTGAAATTTTGATGAGGATTGCATTGAGTCTGTAAGATTGCTTTTGGTAAGATGGCCATTTTATTATATTAATCCTGGTGATCCATGGGCATGGGAGATTTTTTCCATCTGAGATCTTCTTCAATTTCTGTCTTCATAGACTTGAAATTCTTCTTGTACAGAACATTCACTTGCTTGGTTAGAGTGACACCAAGATATTTTATATTATTTGTAACTATCATGAAGGGTGTCTTTTCCCTAATTTCTTTCTCAGCTTGTTTATCCTTTGAGAAGAGGGAGGACACTGATTTGTTTGAGTTAATTTTATATATTCAGCTACTTTGCTGAACTTGTTTATCAGCTGAAGGAGTTCTCTGGTGGAATTATGGGGTCACTTAAGTATACTATCATACCTTCTGCAAGTAGTGATATTTTGACTTCTTCCTTTCCAATTTGTATCCCCTTGACCTCCTTTTGTTGTCAAGTTGCTCTGGCTAGAACTTAGAATACTATATTGAAGAGAGAGAGAGAGAGAGAGAGAGTAGCCTTATCTAGTCCCTGATTTTAGTGGGATTGCTTCAAGTTTCTCTCCATTTACTTTGATGTTGGCTAAAGGTTTACTGTATACTGCTTTTACTGTTTATGTATGGGCCTTGAATTCTGGATCTTTTAAAGACTTTTAACATGAACTCGTGTTAAATTTTGCAGAATGCTTTTTCAGCATCTAATGAAATGATCATGTGGGTTTTTTTTTGAGTATGTTTATATAGTGGATTTCATTGATGGATTTCTGTGTATTGAAACATCCCTGCATCCCTGGGGTGAAGGCAATGTCATCATGGTGAATGATGGTTTTGATGTGTTCTGAGATTCAGTTTGTGAGAATTTTATTGAGTATTCTTGGTCAATATTCATAAGGGAAATTGGTCTGAAATTCTCTTTCTTTGTTTGGTCTTTGGGTGGTTTTGGTATTAGTGTAACTGTGGTTTCATAGAACAAATTAGGAAGTATTCCTTATGTTTATATTTTGTGGAGTAGTTTGAACAGTATTAGTATTAGGTTCTCTCTGAAGGTCTGATAGAATTCTGGGTTAGGAGACTTTTAATGGCTGTTTCTATTTTGTTAGGGGTTATGGGACAGTTTAGATGGATTATCTGATCCTGATTTAAACTTTTGTACCTGGTATCTGTCTATAAAATTATCCATTTCATCCATATTTTCCAGTTTTGTGGAGTATAGGCATTTGTAGTTGGATCTGATATATATATTTTTAAATTTCTCTGGTTTCTGTTGTTATGTCTCCCTTTTCATTTCTGGTTTTGTTAACTTGGATACTGTCTCTGTGCCCTCTGGTTAGTCTGGTTAAGGGTTTATTTATCTTCTTGATTTTCTAAAAGAACCAGCTCTGGGTTTTGTTGATTATTTGTATAGTTCTCTTTGTTTCTACTTGGTAGACTTCAGCCCTGAGTTTGATTATTTCCTACCATCTACTCCTCTTGGATGAAGTTGCTTCTTTATTTTAGAGTTTTCAGATGTGCTGTCAAGTTGCTAGTACATGCTCTCTCCAATTACTTTATGGAGGGACTCAGAGTTATGTGTTTTCCTCTTAGCACTGCTTTCATTGTGTCCCATAGTTTGGGTATGTTATGTCTTCATTTTCATTAAATCCTAAAAAGTCTTTAATTTCTTTCTTTAATTCTTCCCTGGCTAAATTATCATTGAGTAGAGAGTTATTCAGCTTCCATATGTGTATGGGCTTTCTGTTGTTTTTGTTGTTGTTGAAGACTAGCCTTAGATTGTGTTGATCTGATAGGATTCATTGGATCATTTCAGTCTTCTTGTATCTGTTGAGGCTTGTTTTGTGACTAATTATATTGATGAAGGTACCATAAAGTGCTGAGAAGAAGGTATATTTTTATGTTTTAAGATGATATGTTTTGTGGATATATGTTAAATCCATTTGGTTCATAACTTCTGTTAGTTTCATTGTGTCTCTGTTTATTTTCTGTTTCCCTGATCTGTCCATTGTTGAGAGTATGGTGTTGAAGTCTTCCACTACTATTATATGAGGTTCAATGTGTGCTTTGAGCTTTGGCAAAGTTTCTATTATGAATGTGGATGCCCTAGCATTTGGGGCATAGATGTTCAGAATTGAGAGTACATCTTGGTGAGTTTTTTCCTTTGATGAGTAGTAAATGTCCTTCCTCATCTTTTTGATGACTTTTGGTTGAAAGTCAATTTCATTTGATATTAAAAATGGCTACCCCAACTTGTTTCTTGGGACCATTTGCTTGCAAACTCTTTCTCTAGCCTTTTTCTGTGAGGTAGTGTCTGTCTGTCACTGTGGTGTATTCCCTGTATGCAGCAAAATTCTGGGTCCTGTTTAAGTATCCAGTCTGTTAGTCTATGTCTTTTGATTGGGGGATCAGTTCCATTGGTCTTAAGAGAAGTTAACAGATGGTGATTGTTGCTTGCTGTTATTCTTGTTGTGAGAAGTGGAATTAAGTTTTTGTGGCTATCTTCTTTTAGGTTTGTTGAAAGAAGGTTTTTGCTTTTTCTTGGGTGTAGTTTCCCCCCTTTTTTGTATTTTATATCTATTATCCTTTGTAGGGCTGGATTGTGAAAAGGTATTGTTTAAATTTGTTTTTGTCATGGAATGTCTTGGATTTACCATCTAAGGTTACTGAGAAGTTTGCTGGACATAGTAGCCTGGGCTGGCTTTTTTGTTCTCTTAGTGTCAGTATGACATCTGCCCAGAACCTTCTGTCTTTTAGAGTCTCTGTTGAGAACTGTGGTGTAATTCTGATAGATTTGCTTTATATGTTGCTGGACATTTTTTCCTTACTGCCTTTAATATTCTTTCTTTGTGTTGTGCATTTGATATTTTGATTATTATGTAATGGGAGGAATTTATTTTCTGGTCTAATCTATTGGGAATTCCATAGGCTTCTTTTATGTTTATGTGCATCTCCTCTTTCCAGGAGGGATTGGAGCTTGTCCCTCCTGTGAACCTGTGATTCTGTGGTCTTAGATATGTCAGCACTCCTAAGAGACTTGTTATTTCTGGGCAGGATTGGGGTGCAGATAGCTGTGGCACAGGGTCAACCCTGGAGCACAGATGGTAACTGGAAGGATCCTGTACCCAGCTGCTACAAAGTTCCTGGGTCATGTGAGCTCTGGGAAGCTCCCACGTGGGCTTGGTATTTGGGCAGCAGTGGTGATCACACCTGTGATCTTTGGTGTGTCAGCACTCTAGGGAGACCTGCTCTCAAGGTGTAGAGTGTGAATTATCATGGAGGTGGTGACAGGAAGAGAGCTAAGAGATCTGCTAGTGATGTGCTGAGATGTTGCCAGTCCCTTCATGAATCCCCATTTTTATGTCTGTTTGGGTAATGGGCTGCAACAGATTTCTTGGTGATATTGAAAAAAGGTGATTCAGAGCTATGCACTGAGTTGTTTAACAAAATCTCCAGCATTTGATTTTCATTAATAAAGACTCAGGAATCAGATAAACAGATGCTGGAGTGAAAGACTGCTAGTTGAGAAGCAGAGAATGAACCTAGCTGAGCTTCCTCCTCAGCTGAAGTTCTTCTACACACTGTCTTAAACCTCCCCTGGAGTGAATGGCCCTCCTTTCTAATTCCTATGCATCTCTCTAAGCATCATCAGGCCTTCTTGCTCTCTATGATTTTCTCCTTTGTTCACTTCCTGAAAACTGGTTATTTGCTCCAGGTCTTGAACTGTGATTGACTTTATTTAATCCTGTTCACAATAAATAAAGAATCTCATAGATTACAGGTGTGTGCTAGGGTTGAGTCATACCACAACTAGAAATAGGTTTCTAGTTGATCCTGAACTATGGGGTGTTCTGTTCAGGAATTTGTCACCTTTTTCAATGCATTCAAGAACTCTGACATTATTAATGATATTCCGCAAACAGGAGCCTAGCATAATTGTACTTTGAGAGTATTTGCCCAGCCATTGATGAAAATAGATGAAGATATCCAGCCAAAGATTAGGGAGAGTTCAGGGAATCTAGTAGAGAGGGGGAGGAAATATTGAAGGAGCCAGAGAGGTAAAGAACACCACAAGAAAACCTACAGAATCAACCCTTGGAGCCCCATAGGGGCTCACTGAAACTGAACCACCAACCAGAATGCATGTATGAGACCTACCTAGGCCCCCTATACATATGTAACAGTTCTGAAGCTTGGCTTTCATGTGAGACCTAGAACAGAAACAGGGGTTGTCTCTGATTGTTGCCTGCCTTTGGATCCTTTTCCCAGAACTGGGCTGCCTTGTCTAACATCAATAGAAAAAGATGCAACTAGATCAGCCAACATATATATGTGGGAGGCCTCTCCTTCTCTGAAGACAAAGGGAGGGGAGGTGGGAAAGTGGAGGTGATAGCAAGTGACTGAGAGGAGTGAAGAGGAAGGGGAAACTATGATCTGTAAACTAACTAAGTTAATATAGCATGTAAAGTAATTAAATTAAGAAATGAATTAAAACATACCCAGAATTCTTTTCCTCCTCTTGGGTTGCCTTATACAACCTTTTTTTTTTTTTTTTTTTTTTTTTGGTTTTTCGAGACAGGGTTTCTCTGTGTAGCCCTGGCTGTCCTGGAACTCACTCTGTAGACCAGGCTGGCCTCGAACTCAGAAATCCGCCTGCCGCTGCCTCCCAAGTGCTAGGATTAAAGGCATGCGCCACCACCGCCTGGCGCCTTATACAACCTTAATATGGAGATATTTGCCTTGTCTTACAGTGTCTTGTTTTGTCCTGTCTGACTGTCATCTCCAGGGAGGAATGTATGTGTCTCTGGGGAGCTAATAGTAGTGGAGGACACTGAACTACCTACACTATTGCAGTTTGGTTTTGTTCTAATCTCATGGTCACTATGCCCCAGTTATTTCTTCTTGAAGTAAGACAGTATTTCATTTAATTTTGCTATTTCCAGTTGAGAGAATGTGTAGGCAGCTTCCTCCCAGCACACATTGTCCACAGTATAGGTGAACAAACACATGACCTCTTATTCTCATGAGCCTAAGGAGTAGGTAGTCCATGTTACCTCTAGAGCCACCATGTTACCCAAGAGCCACCATGAGCTGCAGACTAAAGAGGAAGTTCCTATTACTGTGAACTGAGGACCACTAAGAAGGGGTAAAGAAGATAAATTTATCAATGTTTTCCTGAAGGACAAAGCTATGCTGCTGGAAAGGCAGAAGAAAGAAAAGAAGAAAATATGTAGACTAAAAACACTCTGCAGCCCAGGTGAGCTGAACAACCTTGAAGACACATGAGGACATTGCAGTCCATTTCCAAGTGCCAGAAGGATCAATACAAGCTCAGTTTTTGTTAGCTTCCTTTCTAATGGATTTTCATCTAGTTATATTTTCAAAGACAAATTAATCATGCTTGGAAGATCTGGGGAGAGAGTGGTGGTGGAAGGGGGCTTCTTAGTTTAGGCCTTGGTAAGAACACACAATTAGCCCAAGCACTATTTTTACTATGTGTCAATGCTGCCCCTACTGGGCAACAGGTTGATCTCGGTTACAGGATTGCTTCAGAGCCATTGGCCTTAAGGATCCTACTACTTGTACTCCCAGCCAGTAAGGATCATTGTTCAAAGTAGCATGAATATTCTGACATAGAAAAATCACTATCCACTAATAGTTCTATGGACTTGAGCAGATCTCATGGACAAAATTAATTATCTTACTTAGGGTTTCTATTGCTTCAGTGAAAAATCATGATCAAAGCAAATTGGGGATGTTTATTTTGCTTCCCCTCAGAGAAGGGAAGGTCTCTGTGGATATACCTTGGCTTATCAAAATGCACCTTTTCTATTGAGGCTAGACAAGGAAGACAAGTTAGGTGAAAGGGATCCAAGGCAGAGAAAAGAAGAGCCACTGGAGGAAGTCAGGATAGGAACTCAAACAGGGTAGAAACTAAAGGCAGGAGCTGATACAGAGGAATGTGATATTTACTGTTTTGCTACACTCAATGCTACTGCTATTCTTGGGGTCATCACATAATACTAGCATCTCCAATACACTGGGGTGTTCCAATGTGACTAGGCTGCACTTTCAGCAATAGCCTTATAGACTCTTTTCATGGGGCCAAATCTAAATTTCTCTGCTGACACCTTCAAACATGGGCTTTCAACTGCCACTGAGACTGTGCCTCCAACAATAGCCCCTTGGGGCTTCACACAGTACAAAGCTTCAGATGCTCTCCATAACCCTTCATGCTTTCAAAACCAGTACCACCTGGATGACATTTAAACTACAAAGTTTAGCTAGGTCTAGAAGAGAGACCAATTCTCAAGTTTCTGAGAAACTGCCAGATTGATTTCTCAAGTGGTAATCCAAGTTTTAACTCTCACCAGAAATGGAGAAGTGTTCCCTTTGTTCCATAACCTCCCCAACATGAGCTGTCACTTGAGGTTTTGATCTTAGCCATTCTGCTGTGTGTAAGATCGAATCTCAGAGTCTGGAATTTGTATTTGTCTGATGATTGGAATGTTGAATAATTATTCAGGTACTTACCAGCAAATAGAGATTCCTCTGTTCAAATATGCTGTGTAATTCAGTACCTCATTTTTAAGTTGGGGTATTTTCTTTGTGGCTAACTAATCTTTTGTTGTATTTACAGTGTTTGGATATCATCCCTCTGTCAGATGTAGGGTTGGGGAGGATCTTCTTCCAATCTTTATGCTGCCATTTTGGCCTGCTGAGGCACTCCTTTTCCCTATAGAAGCTTTGCAGTTTCATCAAGTCCCATTATTAATTGTTGATCTCATTGCCTAAGCCATGGTTTTCTTTTCAGGTAGTTATGTCCTGTGCCAATGTGTTCAAGATAATCCCAGCACTTTTTCTTGTATTAGATATAGTGTATCCAGTTTTATGTTGAAGTCTTTAAACAAAGAGCCTTGGGAGTATTAGAGAAGGATAAATATAGAGCAACTAGCTTTATTATACCTGCAGATATCCAGTTAGACAACCACCAATAGATGAAGATGCTTTCTTTTCTCCAATGTCTCTTTTGCCTTCTCTGTTAAAAGACAAGTGTTGATGGTTGATAGTTGTGTGGGTTTCTTTCTGTATTTTCAGTTATATTACACTGATCAACCTATCTGTTTTCCTGCAAATACCATGCAGTTTCCATTATACTATGGCTATCTAATACAGCTTAAAATCTGAGATGGTGATATTTCTAGAAGTTCTTTTATTTTAGAGCATTGTGTTAGATATCCTGAATTTTTATATTTCCAAATGAATTGCATAATTGTTCCTTCAATGTCTGTAAATGATGTTTTTGATGTCTTCTTGGATTTTGATTGCCAATATTTTATTTTATTTAGTATTTTGTATAAATATTCATATGGAAATTTGTCTGAAATTTTACTTCATGTATTTGTTGTGTCATTATTTAGTAGTCTGGGTATAAGCATGACTGTGGCCTCATAGGATAGATAGATGATAGATAGATAGATAGATAGATAGATAGATAGATAGATAGATAGATGGTAGATAAGTAGATGCATAGATGTATAGACAGACAGACAGACAGACGACAGACAGACAGACAGATGGATGGACAAAGGGTATCCTAAGACAAAACACTAGTATATTTGCATTCATCCATGGTGAAGGTCTCAAACTAGAGACCAGATCAAACTACACTCTACTAACCAATTGAGTTCAATGGACATACCTGAAACTCCACATACTTTCTTCATTGTGTGGAGTAGGGAGGTAATATTGGCACCACACAAATGTCAGCAAGCATGCTGCTACTGAACATCTACATTTTCATTAATTAGTTCAGTTTTTAAAATCTTTGTGAAATGGAGATTTTTCCCAAGACTTCCTCAATTCAGTTTATATGCACATGTACTGTGCATATTGTGCATTTATAAGCTGGGATCCACAGAGGCCTGAAGAATTGGGCCTACCACCTGAAGTCTGAGTTCCAGCTGAGAGCCACCTGATGATATTTATTCTGAAACCAAACTTTGGTCCTCTTTTAAAGAAACATGTACTCTTAAAAGTCATCTCCCTTTATCCACGGGCTCCTGGGCTATTGTTTATTGATTTGTTTGTTTGACTGAAGAGCATGAAAGGAGATTTATTTTGAGCAAAATCCAGCAGGGTCACAGATTCCAAGCAACAAAGGCTTTGAAGTTAACAGACAGACAGGGAGACAGGATGTATTGGCAAAGGAAGGAAAAAGGAGTATAAAAGACATAGAGATTGTTTTTAATGACATCTTCTGTACTACACACCAAACTAGATATACATATGTGAGCCACCTTAGCTGATAACATTATCTACCTACCCAAGTTTATGAATCCTGACATGCCTGGCATGAATGAATTCATTTTGACTCTCTCCAGAGGGCATTTGTTGCAGAATCCTTAAATTTACTTTATTCCACACAGACAATAGTAATGATATCTAAACAAAGGATCCATATTTTATTTATACACTAACTATTAAAGAAATAACAAAAAGTTTACAATTCCATGACAAAGCATCTTGTTGTACTGTTATTTTTTTAATTATTATTATTTTTATTTTCTATATTCATTATTTACATTCCAAATGATTTCCCCTTTCCTGTTTCCCCCCTCCCCGAAAGTCCCATAAGCCTTCTTCCCTCCCCCTGTTCCCCAGTTGCCTATGAATTTCATGAATTCATTGTTTTTAATTGCTGAGTAGTATTCCATTGAGTAAATATACATGGAAAATATCTCTGATAAAATTGAAGTAATATATAGAAAAACACGTTAAGATTGACTATTTCGTGGAAAAATTATACAGATAAAATGGTAGGTATAAAAATATTCCTAAGTTGATTGAAAGCAGAATTATAAACATTTTCTGATAAAACTGAAAATCTACAAGGAAAATATTCTGATAAAACTCAAGAAATATATAGAAAAACATGTTAAAACTGACTATTTCATGAAAAATTATGCAGATAAAATAGTAGGCATAAAAATATTCCTAAATTGATTGAAAGTACAGGTAAAAACATTTTTCTGATAAAATTGAATATTTACATGGAAAATATTTCTGATAAAATTGAAAAAAATATATGGAAAAACATTAAAATTGAAGATTATCATGGAAAATTATACAGATAAAATGGTAGTCATAAAAATATTCCTAAGTTTTTGAATGTGGAATTATAAACATTATCTGATAAAGTTGAAGATCTACAATGAAAATATTTCTGAAAAAATTCAAGAAATATATAGGAAAACACGTTAAAACTGACTATTTCATGGAAAATTATAAAATGGAAGGTATAAAAATGTTCCTTAGTTGACTGAAGGTAAAATTATAGATATTGTCTGATAAAATTGAAGATTTACATGGGAAATATTTCTGATAAAATTGAAGAAAAATATAGAAAAATGTTAAAATTGAAGATTATCATGGACAATTATACTGATAAAATGGTAGGCATAAAATATTCCTAAATTGATTGAAAGTTCAATTATAAACATTTTCTGACGAAAGTGAAGATTTACATAGAAAATATTTCTGATAAAATTCAAGATATATATAGAAAATGTTAAAATTAAAGATTATCATGAAAAATAATATAGTTAAAATGGTAGAAATAAAAATATTACTAAACTGAGAGACGAATCACAAACATTTTCTGATAAAATTGAAGATTTACACGAAAATATTTCTGTTAGACTATGTTTTTTTTGTTGGGGAATTGAGTCCATTGATGTTATAAGATATTAAGGAATAGTGATTGTTGATTCCTGTTACTTTTGATGATCTTTTTATGTTTGTGTCATTACTTTCTTTTGGGTTTGTTGGAAAAAGATTACTCTCTTGCTTTTTCTAGGGTGTAGTTTCCCTCCTCATGTTGGTGTTTTCCATCTATTATCCTTTGTAGGGCTGGATTTGTTGAAAGATATTGTGTAAATCTGGTTTTATCATGGAATATCTTGTTTTCTCCATCTATGGTAATTGAGAGTTTTGCTGGGTATAGTAGTTTAGGCTGGCATTTGTGTTTTCTTAGGGTCTGTATGAGATCTGCCCAGAATCTTCTAGCTTTCATCGCCTCAGGTGAGAAGTCTGGTGTGATTCTGATAGGCCTGCCTTTATAAGCTACTTGACCTTTTTCCCTTACTGCTTTTAACATTCTTTCTTTGTTAGTGCGTTTGGCATCTTGATTATTATGTGCTGGGAGGACTTTCTGGTCTGGTCCAGTCTGTTTGGAGTTCTATAGGCTTCTTGTATGTTCATGGACATCTCTTTCTTTAGGTTAGGGAAGTTTTCTTCTATAATTTGGTTGAAGATATTTACTGGCCCTTTAAGTTGTAAATCTTCACTCTCTTCTATAATCCTTAGGTTTGGTCTTCTCATTGTGTCCTGAATTTCCTGAATGTTTTGGCTCAGGAGCTTTTTGCATTTTGCATTTTCTTTAACTGTTGAGTCAATGTTTTCTATGGTATCTTCAGCCCCTGAGATTCTTTCTTCTATCTCTTGTATTATGTTGTTGATGCTTGCATCTATGACTCCTGAATTCTTTCCTAGATTTTCTATCTCCAGAGATGTCTCACTTTGTGATTTCTTTATTGTTTCTACTTCCATTTTTAGATCCTGGATGGTTTTGTTCAGTTACTTCACTTGTTTGTTTGTGTTCTCCTGTAATTCTTTAAGGGATTTTTGTGTTTCCTCTTTAAGGGTTTTTACCATTTGACTGACCCATGTTCTCCTGTATTTCTTTAAGGGAGTTATTTATTTCCTTCTTGATGTCCTCTAACAGCATCATGAGTTGAGACTTTAAATCCAACTCTTGCTTTTCCGGTGTGTTGGGGTATCCGGAACTTGTTGTGGTGGGAGAACTGGGCTCTGATGTTGCCAAGTAGCCTTGGATTCTGTTGGTAGGGTTCTCGCACTTGCCTTTCGCCATCTGGTTATCTCTGGTTTTAGTTGGTCTTGTCTCTGCCTGGAGCTTGCCCCTCTTATGGGCCTGTAACCTGTATCTGTACTCCTGGGAGACCAACTCTCTTCTGGCAGGGTCTGTGCACAGAAGGCTGTAGAAATGTCTGGTTCCCTGCTGCAAATGGTGGCTGGAAGGGAAGACGCCTGTCCCAGCTGCTCTACTGATCATATGCCCAGTGTGCTCCTAGCTGTACCCCTCCAGAGAGAAGGTGGAGATCTCGCCTCTGCACTCAAAAGTGAAATCGCTGCTGGGAAATCATTCTCTCCTAGTGGGTTAAGCCCAGAAGGCTATGGAGCTGCCTGGTTCCCTGCTGCAAATAGCGGCTGGGAGGGAAGACTCCTGTCCCAGCTGCTCCACTGATCATATGCCCAGTGCGCTCCTAACTGTACCCCTCCAGAGGGAAGGTGGAAATCTCACCCCTGCGCTTAGAAGTGAAATCGCTGCTGGTAGATTACTCTCTCCTGGCGGGCTAAGCACAGAAGGCTTTGGAGTTGCCTGGTTCCCTGCTGCAGATGGCAGCTGGAAGGGAAGACTCTGTTGTACTGTTCTTGAAGAAGCCATTCAAAACTGCCAAGTTGTCTGATTCCACAAGGCCCTCTTTCCACAGTCCAACTTACTGTTCCACAAGTCAACCTCACCTTCCAAGATCCCAGTCACTGAACATACTTTAGTTTCCAACCATCTGAGCAGTCTCTGAAGCCAAAACCTCTGAGAACCCACAATCAGAAATATGTCTGAAGCCTTCCATTTCTTCAGATCCAAAATCATAGTTACATATTTGCTGAGGCCTTATTCCATACCAGAGCTGTATCTATTTTGTTCCTTGACTGCCAGCTCTTTCATATTGTTAAAAGAAAAAAGTGAAATGACCATTGTTCGACACATAATTAAGATTGGATTTGGCTGTTGAGAAATATATAAAAACAACATTTATCTCTCTCAAATTCCTTTATTTCTCTCCCCAAATACTGTTGAGGGCAGGGACAAACTGATTACATACCATGTTATTTTCTGTGGGTTCTGAGGTTTCTTAATATTATGGAGTTATACAACGAAAAGTTCCACTTGCACCCAATCAGAATGAAGGTTATTTAGAACTATTTTGTGTAGCTAGCCAAAATATCTTCAGTCAGAGTCCAATATCCAGCAGCACATTTCTGTTATATCTGTATTATGTGGTCCTGAGAAATGTTCAAGGTCCTATCTTAGCTTCAGAGTCTGGTCTGCAACACTAATTGGTCAGTCTAGTTGTGTGTGTTCAAAAAATAGGTGTCTCACTAATATTATTGCTTATGTGGTTTTGTGGCTATTCCTGAAATGCATTATTAATATTTACTGCCAGCAAGGACAATGTCTGGATCCGAAGACATAAACACATTGCTCACCACATGTATGACAGATTTCTTTTGCAAAAGAGATGCTCTTGGGTTGTCTTATATCCCTGAGTATATCCCTGAGCCGAGCACAAATTTGGGCAAATAGACCTATGGAGAGGACTCCCAAGTCATCATAGCATTCCAGAGGAGCAGGGTACTGTTCTACAATCAATCTACTCAGGTTGGCTGTGTGATTCAAGAGGCTCGTCAAGATGGGCATGGAGGAATTATTGTCATAGAAACTCACATTTGTGAGATGGGAGCAGTGGCTGAGGGCAGATATATGGAAAGTGATTTGAGAGTAATTCATCCTACAACCCTTTAAGTCCAGTGACTGCAAAGTGTCTGCCACATTTTCTAGAAGAACTTGGAGAGGGATAATATCCAAACCCAATAATATTATGCCTCTCATGTCCAGATGTTTGAGCTGAAAGAGCCTCGGACAGGAAGAAAAAGAATCCAAGTCTGACTGTGACGTTTGGTAGTAAGTTATAGAAAGAGTCCCTTAAGGAATCCTCAGGCACCTAAGGATAGAGGAGACCAGAATATTAATTCTGGCAACTGGTGATAGAGAACATGAAGTGGAATTTACAGGAAAGTAGAAGGAGCTAGGTACCTAAAGTTAAGTTTGACCAAGTAATCAAGGACATTATCTAAGGTGTTCCCTGTTGGATCCTGCTGAGTCAAGTGTATCCTAAATTTCATCTCCTGGCCTTAATCTCAAATAAAAGATGCATTACCTCATAAACTCTGCACAATTACTCTTGGCATTACAGACCTACACTCTCCTCCCTTGTCCAATGCACTCAGTACCACTTGGACTCAATCCTTTCACCCACAAGAAAATATGTTTAAACTGGATGCTATTCTCACAGACCTGAGCACATAGCTCACCTCCCCACGGTGTGGGTGAATCCTGAGACTCCTAACTACATTCTCTCTTCTATTTCTTTTGTATTGATTGAGTGGCCATGATTCAAAAATTTATATCCCATCCTGACCAGATCTGACTTGGTCCTTACCTCACATCATTCCTCTGCTTCATAAGTTCACATTGGAGACCTTCATACTACACATAACTTCCATAATCTAATGACTCCCTCAATGTTCCCAGTGACAGGCTGGCATCATGCTTCACTAATCTTTAAAATAAGAGGGCAATATTTACTCTTTTAGTTCACCCAGGTTGCCATCCTTGCTTAACTGAAGACCTGTTTCATATGATTTCTGAGAAAGCACAAGCCATCCATTGAGAGATGCTGGAGACTCTTGAGATGAGAGAAATGAAAAATGAAATTCTTGACATTAAGTACTTATATTTTCTAGCACTTGTGTTACTGCCATGCGTAAGGGTGTTCCTGTGGGTGGGTGCCAGGAACAATGAATGAAAATTTTTCATCTGCCTGAAGCAAGGACTAAAATGTGACACTGTGTACCCAGTTCATTCTGTGTTGAGCTCAAATTCCTCTATGTGTTTTCAATGGAAGACCTCCAAAATATCTTCAATAACACAGACAGGCAGAGCCCAGATCTTCATCTTCACACAGCAGAAATGTATGAAGCCCTTTCTCTGCTGAGCCCACTGCAATAAGCATGCTTCTTCTACATTCAGATTGTAATGGAGGCAAAAGTCAAAGACCACACTAAGACCCTCCCTCAGAGCATATGTGGGAAGGATCTTCTCTACTTGCTTCTCATCAACAGTCTCTGTTGGGTAATCACACTCTTCTGGACCAGCCTATATGTGCCAGAAGGCTTGGTGCACATTTCTTAGACCGAGAATCTGAAGTTTTTGCCTCCTGTGTTTAAAAGACACAAAGTGTTAGCAGACATGACAAGACACTGACTCAGCTTTTGATATGTCTCTGAATTCAGATCTACCCATGCCAAGGTGTGTGTTTTTTCATTACCAAGTATTGAACATGCAGTCATACATACATGTAAGATGGTTTTCCTGAGCTGCATATGTAGACATGACCACTTTCCTTCAAGATAATGTTTATTTATTTCAACTTAGTGCCTTCATTATTGGTTATGGGAATATCAGGGATAGGCTCCTTCTATTGTGAGGATTTATCTAGTACTCTAAGCTCTAAACCATATTCAAATGACCTTAGTACAAAAAACAATGGGAATCCCTGCACATCTAAAGGCTCAGAGTAATGGATTCCCGGAGCAGAGGTCGCCAAGGGGAGGCTGGTATGGTCCCGCCCTGTGCGGGTGTGATCTCTCCCAGAGGGGGGGGTCCCTCTGCAGGGCAGAAGTCCCACAGCAGAGCTGGCATGTAGGTGACCGCAGACCTGCCCAGCTCTTGGGAGCAGGGAGCACACAAGCTGGCTGAGACCCAAGCGATATTATGCTTGATTGTCTCTGTGTCTGGAGGTTCGAGTTGCCCTGTTGCCAGAGCAAAGATGGCCCCTGTCGCCCTGTCTGACTGTCATCTTCACAGTCTTTGTAGCTTGGAACCTGTGACTCTGTTGGAGGTTTACTCATAATAATCTCCTTTCATACTCTTCAAAGAAACAAACAAATCAACAAACAATAGTCCAGAAGCCCATCATTTAATTGAGATGACTCATGTTTTAAGAGCACATGTTGCTTAAAAAGAGGACCAAAGTTTGGTTTCAGAACTAATATCATCAGGTTGCTCTCAGCTGGAATTCAGACTTCAGGTGGTATGCCCATTTCTTCAGGCCTCTATGCATCTCATCTGATACATGCACAATATGCACAATACATGTGTATATACACTGAATTGAGGAAAACAGCGTGTTTGCCTGACAGTTGTGTGGCACCAATATTACCTCCCTATATCACAGAATGAAGAAAGTATGTGGAGTTTCAGGTGTGTCCTGTGTCCATTGAGCTCAATTGGTGAGTAGAGTGCAGTTTGCTCTGGTCTCCAGTTTGAGGCCTTCATCATGGATGAATGAAATTATACTAGTTTTTTATTTAGGACACTGTCTGTCTGTCTGTCTGTCTTTATGTCTGCCTATGCATGTATGTATCTACTCATCTATCTGTCTATCTATCTATCTATCTATCTATCTATCTATCTATCTATCTAATCTATCTAGTCTATCCTATGAGGCCACATTCATGCTGACACCCAGACCATCCAAGAATCAATCAACAAATACATGAGACAGAATTTCAGACAAATTTACCATATGAATATTTATACAAACTAATACATAAAATACTAGGAATCAAAATCCAAAAATCCGTTAAAAACATCATTTATCATGATCCACTAGGCTTCACTCCAAGTATGCAGGGATGATTCAACATAGTAAAATACAACATTATAACCCACCACATAAACAATCTGAAAGATAAATGGTCATCTCATCAGATGCTGAAAAAACCTTTGACAAAATCTAGCACACATTCATGATAAAAGTGGGCTATTCTTTGTTGGGACGAAGGATAGTTGTGTATAGGTTAGGACTTAAGAGGTAGCCTCACGATAGAATGGGCCTACCACTGGCAATCCCACAACCACTAATATTGGGACTAAGGAAAATAAAGTGAACCTTAGTGGAAGCAAAGTGATCAGATCTACACATGCAGCTCAGGGAAAGCTTCTGAAGCATGCATGTGTGCACTCTGTACCTTTGATGTTTAAAAAAGTACACCTTGGCAGGGTTAGGGAGAGTGGAGTTTAGAGTCATGTAGTGAAATCTGACTGAGGGTCTTGTCATGTCTGCTGACACTTGATATGTTTCACCCTCAAAAGGGGAAAACTTCAGGCTCTGGACCAAAGGAATGTACACCATTCCTTCTGTAATATATGGGCTGGTACAGAGGATGATAGCTGTTTTTCACAGCCCTTGGATAAAAAGCCAGTAGTGAAGATTCTTCCCAGATATGCAATGAGGAAGCAGCTGAAAGTGGTAGCTTATGTGTGCCTTGGGCCCCACCTTGATGAAGCACAAGGATCCTTCTTGAAGTGGACCCAGCAGAGAAAGGGCTCCCTACATTTGTGCTGTACAAAGATGAAGATCTGGGCTATGCCTATGGACATTATCACAGAGATCTTGAAAGTCTTTCATCCAGAGCAAATCAAGGAATTGAAACTGAACACTCAGTGGAATGTGTTCAAGCTGGCCCATTTTGCTCCCTGCTTTGGGCAGATGAGAAATCTTCGAAAACTTCTCCTGACAGCCCTCTACAAGAATGTCTTCAAGATTGCCAATAGGACAGGAGACAGAGAAGACAAGTGTGTCAAGGAGTTCCTTTCTGTCCTCTCCAAATTCAATTGTCTCTAGCATCTCTCCATGAGTGGTGTCCAGTTTCTCATAGACCACATGAATTAGGTTCTCAGATAAGCAATAATAGAGGTCTGAGTCAGCTAGCAGAGCAAATTTTCCTCTTCTATTTTAAGGATTAGTGGTGTATCATGCCTCCCAGTCACTCAATGGGAACAAATATATAGGGACACTTTAGAATATGGAGGATATGTATAGTGATTCAAAGTCTTAGTGAGCACTCCTGAAGCAGAGGATTGAAGTATACAAGTAAGGAGTAGGTCAGATCTGGACATGAGGGGTTGTAGTTCATGGAATCATGGCCAAACAATGGTCCAGAAATGGAATAGGATGTGAGCTTGTAGTAAGGAGACAGGGGATTCAACAGGAAAGTGAGGAGGCGAGTTCTGTATTCAGATCTGTGGGAATAGCCTTCTATCTCCCCCTACTTTCCCATGAGTAAAGGATTTTGAGCCCAGCAATTCTGAGAGCATAGGACAAGGGAGAGAGTGTGGGCTTGTAAATGATAACATGAGTGACTCTTCAGCTGCTGTAGGTTGGAATGAAGCATTGAGTGTGCCCAGAAGTAATATTCCTAGGTCCTGCCAGGACTTTCATAGCATGGAAGTTCTTCGGTATATGTCCTGGTCTTATGTGCTAAACTGGTTTTCTGCTTGAGACTGAGGCCAGCAGATCAACTGTGGGCTTGACTTTACTAATCTGATTTGAAAAGGAAGCATCATAGAAAATACATTTGATCATTTGGTCACACTGATCTTGTGTTACCTGGTCCCTTCTGAGATATTGAAATCCCCACCCCATGCTCTCCATCATCATTTGCCAGAAATAACCCTCTGGTCTTTTCTATCCCTAGGTGCCTGATGACGCCCTTGGAGATACTTTGCATCACTCACTACAAAATTTCTCAGTCAGACTTTGATTCCTTCTCCTGCTGTCAGAGCCTCTTTCAGTTAAAACATCTGGAGATGAAAGGTGTGGTCTTAATGAATTTGGACCTTATGCCTCTGAGAGGTCTACTTGAGAAAGTGGCAGACACTCTTGAGACTCTGGATTTTCAGTCTTGTAGGATGAAGGACTCCCAAGTCAATGCCCTTCTACCTGAACTCAAACAATGCTCTCAGTATACAAACTTCAACTTCTATAACAATCACTTCCCCATGTCTATCTTCAAAGACTTTTTGCAACACACAGCCAACTGGAGCAAGATGAATGTGGAAAAATACCCTGCTCCTCTGGAGTGCTATGATGACATGGCTCATATCTCCAGAGAAAGATTTGCTCATGTTCCTCGAAAACTCTTGAATACACTGAAGACAATAAATCAGCCTGGGAGCATCTCTTTTGCTACAGATATCTGCCACATATGTGGTGAGTGCTGTGTCTATGGCCAAGGGACCAAATTTTGTGGTTGTGGGCAGTAAGCACGGAAACATGAATTCTGGATATGAATTTATGACCAGCTTGGGACACATCTCTCATTCAGGGTGCTAAGAGACTGTGACTCTAGATACTACCTAAGGGTTGGAAACAAAAGGATGTATAGTGACTAGGATATTGGAGGCTGAGCTTGACATGGGGAACTGTAGGAATAGGGTCCTTGCTTCAGAAAGACAACTTGGCAATTTTGAGTAGCTGCAGTCAACTAGTTGCTTTGTCATGAACTTTTAAACTTTTTGTTCTTCCCTGCAATATTTAGTGAATAAATAGAATATGGTTTCTTTGTTTAGATGTCAATACTATTGTCTGAGTGGAATAAAGTATCAAAACTTAAGTATTCTACAACAAATGGCCCGTGAAGAGAGTCAAAATGAATTATCAGATAAGGTGGCTCACATATGTATATCTAGGTTGGCCTGTAGAACAGATGTCATGAAAACAACCTCTATGTCTCATACTACTTTTTTCTTCTTCCCTCAACACCCTGTGCCCTGTCTGCCTGTAGTCTTATCTAGAATATTTGCTTGGAACCTGTGAACCTGTTGGAGGTTTGCTCACAATAAACTCCTCCCATGCTCTTCAGACAAACAAATAAATAAATAAATACATGCAAGAACCCATAGATGAAGAGAGATGACTCATATTTTAAGAGCACATACGGCTTTAAGGGAGGACCAAAATTTGGTTTCAGAACTAGTATCAGGTGACTCTCAGCTGGAACTCAGACTTTAGGTGGGCCCTTTTCTTCAGGTGTTTGTTTATCCTACCTTATTCATGCCCAATAATCACAATACATACACATATACACATAATTGAGGAAGCCTTAAAAAAAAACCTCTATCTCACAGGAGTTAAAAATGAACTAATTAATTAAAATGGAGATTTTCAGTAGCAGGAAGCTTGCCTGACTTTTCTATGACTCCAATATTATTCCCCTACACCTCACAGTGAAGAGAGGATGTGGAATTTCATGTGTGTCCATTGAGCTCATTAGATGAGCATAGCCTAGATTGCTCTGGGGTCCTCTTTGAGGCCTGCAGCATGGGTGAGTGAAAGTATCCAAGGGGTTTGTCTTGAGACACTGTCTGTCAGACTGTCTGTCTGACTATCCATCTATGTATCTATCCATCCATGTGTCCATCCACCCATCCATTTTTCTGTCTGTCTGTCTATCTATTCTATGAGGCCACAGTGATTCTGACATTCAGACCACACATTTAGAACTGTACAAGTAAATGAGATAGAATTTTAGACAAATATTTCCACATGAATATTGATACAAAATACTGAATAAAACAATGGGATTCAAAATTTTAGAAGGCACAATAAGCATCATCTATCGAGATCCAGTAGGCTTTATTCCAGGGATGCAGGGATGGCTCAACTTAGGAAAATATAGCAGTATAATATGTCATATAACTGATCAGAAATAGAAAGGACCTATGATCATCTCATCAGATACTGAAAATTCCTTTGTCAAACCCTAGCACAATTAATGATAAAAGTGCTGTAGAGAAAAAGGGATAAAAGTCATATACATAAACACAATGAATGAAATATACTGCAAGCTATAAATAACATTATATTATTGATAACTAACATCAAATTAAATTGAGAGAAAGGTGAAGCAGTTCTACTAATGTCAGTGACAATACAAGGCAGTCAGTCCCCTAACTCCCTGTATATTCAATATAGAATTTGATGGTCTATATAGAGTTATAAGGTAACTAATGCCAATTGAGGGGAATAAGTTGGAAAGGAAGAAGTCACAGAAGCTCAATTCACAGATGAATTCATAGTATAAATAAAAGACCCTTCAAAATCTACCAGAGCACTGCTGAAGGTGATAAACACCTTTTTCTTTTTCTTTTTTTTTCTTTTTCTTTTTCTGTAGCACACATTTTATTTAACAATATGATAGAAGAAATGAGTTGGTGTGATACCATTCTATACAGTGATTGAATTTTCTTATTTATAATAATTATAGTGCTTGCCTGATTTACAGTATAATTGCTTTTCCTTATTTTAAGTTTCATGTAGAAGAAAGAAAAATTGGTTCTTCTCTATTAATGTTAGCATGGTCTAAGAGAGTGATCATCTGTATTTTGGTCTAAAACCCGTTTTATCAGAGAAACAAAGCAACAATTTCGACCTCTGTAAGAAAGAGGTTGGTATTTGTCTCTCTCTTTTTTTTTTTTTTTTTTGGTTTTTCTAGACAGGGTTTCTCTGTGTAGCCTTGGCTGTCCTGGAACTCACTTTGTAGACCAGGCTGGCCTCAAACTCAGAAATCCTCCTGCCTCTGCCTCCCAAGTGCTGGGATTAAAGGCGTGCGCCACCACTGCCCGGCAAGAAAGAGGTTGGTTTAAGCCAGCATGTATAGATAGATCTGTGTGGGTGTATACTTGTGTGCAAAATTCAGCATTCCTTCATGATAAAGTCTTGGAGAGATTAGGAATTCCAGGCCCATACCTAAACAGAGTGAAAGTAATATGCTGCAAACTGGTAGCCAACATCAAACTAAATGGAGAGAAACTTTAAGCAATCCCACTAAAATCGGGGACAAGACACGGCTGCCCACTCTCTCCCTTTCTATTGAATATAGTATTTGAAGTCCTAGGCAGAGCAGTTAGACAACAAAATATGAGGTCATAGGGATACAAATTGGAAAGAAAGAAGTAAAAGCATCACTATTTGCAGATGTTATTATCCTATACTTAAGCGACCCCAAAAATTCTACCAGAGAACTCCTAAACCTGATAAACAACTTCAGCAAAGTGGCTGAATATAAAATTAACTCAAACAAATAAGTATCCTTCTTTTACTCAAAGGATAAACAAGTTGAGAAAGAAATTAGGGAAATGACATCCTTCACAATAGTCACAAATAATATTGCATACCTTGGTGTGACTCTAAGCAAGTGAAAGATCTGTATGACAAGAACTTCAATCCTCTAAAGAATGAAATTGAAGATCTTAGAAGATGTAAAGATCTCCCATGCTCATGGATTGGCAGGATTAATATAGTAAAAATGGCCATCTTGCAAAAAGCAATCTATAGACTCAATGCAATCCCCATCAAAATTCCAACTCCATTCTTGACAGAGCTAGAAAGAGTAATCTGCAAATTCATATGGAATAACAAAAAACCCAGTATAGAGAAAAACTATTCTCCACAACAAAAGATCTCCTGGGTCAATCACCTTCCCTGACCACAAGCTCTACTACAGAGCAATAGAGATAAAAAAAAACCCATATGATACTGGTACACAAACAGGCTGGAAGATCAATGGAATAAAATTGAAGACACAGAAATGAACCCACAAACCTATGGTCAATTGATATTTGAAAAAGGCATTAAAACATACAGGGGAAAAAAAGACAATATTTTTACCAAATGGTGCTGGATCAACTGCAGTCCAGTATGTAGAAAAATGCAAATCAACTAATTCTTATCTCCTTGTATATAGCTCAAGATCAAGTGGATCAAGGAACTCCACATAAAACCAGATACACTGAAGCTTATAGAGGAGAAAGTGGGGAAGAGACTTGAACACATGGGTACAGTGGAAATTTTCCTGAATAGAACACCAATGTCTTATGCTCTAAGGATAAGAATTGACAAATGGGACCTCATAAAACTGCAAACCTTCTCTATGGAAAAGGACACTGTCAATAGGACAAAATGGCAACCAACACATTGGTAAAAGATATTTACCAATCCTACATCTGATATAGGACTAATATTATCCAGTGTATACCAAGAACTCAAGAAGTTAGACTCCAGAGAATCAAACAACCCTATTAAAAATGAGGTACATGGGGGGAACAGGAAAGGGGAAATCATTTGAAAGGTAAATAAAGAATATATCTAATGAAAAACTGGGGTGTGGGGCTAAACAAAATTTTCAACTGAGGAACCTCAAATGGCTTTCAAGCACCTAAAGAAATGTTCAGCATCCTTAGTTATCAGGGAAATGCAAATAAAAACAATTCTGAAATTCTACCTCATACCAGTCAGAATAGCTAACATGAAAAACTCAGAGGACATCAGATGCTGGAGAGGATGTGGAGAAAGAGGAACACTATGCCACTGCGGGTGGGATTGAAAGCTGGTAAAACCACTCTGGAATTCAGTTTGGTGGTTCCTCAGAAAATTAGACAGAGTACTACATGAGGACCCAACTATACCACTCCTGGGCATATATCTAGATGATACTCCAACATGAAATAAGGACACATGCTACACTATGTTCATAGCAGCCTTATTTATAATAGCCAGAAACTTGAAAGAATCCAGATGACCTTTAACAGAGGAATGGATACAGAAAATGTGGTATATCTACACAATGGAGTAGTATTCAGCTATTAAAAACAATGAATTCATGAAATTCTTAGGCAAATGGATGGAACTAGATGGAAGTTATCCCGAGTGAGGTAACCTAATCACAAAGAACACACATAGTATGCACTCACTGATAAGTGGATATTAGCCCAAAAGCTCAAAATAAACAAGTTACAATTTACAGACCACAGGAAGCTCAAGAAGAAGGAAGACTAAAGTGGGGGTGCTTTGTTTTTTCTGAGAAAGGGAACAATTATACTCACAGGAGCAATTACGGAGACAAAGTGTGGACCAGAGACTGAAGGAAAGGCCACCCAGAGTTTTCCCTACCTGGGGATTCATTTTAGAAAAAGTCCAAAACCAGACATCATTATGGATAACAAGAAGTACGTGCTGAAAGGAGTCTGTTATGGTTGTCTCTGGAGGGGCCCTGCCAGAGTCTTACAGATACAGAGGCAGATGCTAGCAGCCAACAATTGGACTGAGTGTGGGGTCCCCAATGGAGGCATTGGAGGCAGGACTGGAGGAGCTGAAGGGGTTTGCAACCCCATGGGAAGAATGATGTCAGCCAACCAGATGCCCCAGGGCTCCCATGGACTAAGACTTCAACCAAGGGGTACACATGGTTCCAGCCAAAAGTGTGGCAGAAGAATGCCTTGTCAGGCATCAGTGGAAGGAGGAGTCCTTGGTCCTATGAAGGTTTGGTAGATGCTGTAGCATGGGGAAATCAAGGGGTGTAGGTGGGAGTTTGTTGGGTAGAGGGACCTATTTTTGGAGGCAGGGGGTGGGAGGATGGGTTGGGGGTTTTTCTGAGATGGGGGAAACTAGGAAAGGGTATAACTTTTGAAATGTAAATGAAGAATATATCCAATAAAAAAGAAATATATGGTTTTCAAGACAAATGCAACTTACAAAAGTTAAAAATCAATGTCAGGTTAAATACCTAGTCCTATAACCCCTAGGGAAATAGTAGTAGCCATTAAAAGTCTCCCAACACCAAATAGCTCAGGACAAGGTGGTTTTAGTGCAGAGTTTTACCATGCTTTCAAAGAAGAGCTAATGACAATATTCCTTAAATTATTGCAGAAAATAGAAACAAAAGGAACATTGATTTTTTTTTTTTCAAAAGGAACATTGAAAAACTCATTCTATAAGGCCAGATTCTCTCTGATACCTAAGCTATACAATTCCTCAACAGAAAAGGAGAACTTTAGACTAACATCTCTTAGGAATATTTATGCAAAAATACTCAATAAAATACTGGAAATTGAATCCCAGACATAATCCATCATAATCAAGTAGGCTTCAACCGAAGAACTCAAGGATAGTTCAATGTATGAAAATCTGTCAATGCATCCCACCATAAAAACAAACTTTAAGAAAAAATATCACATGATTATCTCACTACATGTTGAAAAAGCCTTTGGCAAAATCTAACTGCCTATTATGTTGAAAGTCTTGGAGTTATCAGGATACAAGGTGGATATGTAAATATAATCCATGAAACATACAGCAAAGCAATAGCCAGCATCAAATTAAAAAGAAATTTAAAGCAATCTCACTAAAACTAGGGACCTGACAAGGCTTCCCACTCTCACACTATCTACTTAATCCAGTACTTAAAATTCTTAATTTTTATTTTATTTTATTTTTAAGATTTTTATTTTATATATGTGAGTACACTGTAGCTGTCTTCAGACACACCAGAAGAGGGCATCAGATCCCATTACAGATGGCCGTGAGCCACCATATGGTTGCTGGGAATTGAACTCAGGACCTCTGGAAGAACAGCCAGTGCTCTTAACCACTGAGCCATCTCTCCAGCCCGTTAAAATTCTATGTAGAGCAATAACCAAAGAATTTCAAGGGAATAAATATTGGAAAGCAAGAAATCAAAGTATCACTAGTCACAGATCATATGAGAGTATACATATGAGACCCCCAATTTTCTACCAGAGAATTCCTATAGCTGATAAACACCTTCAGTAAAATGAATGGATACAAAACTTACTCTTAAAAAACAATCCTTTTTGTACAAATCATAAACTGGTTAGAAAGAAATTAAGGAAATATCACCCTTTACAATAGATACAAAATATCTTGGTGTAACTAATCTAGCAAGTGTAAGACCTAAATGACAAGAACTTCAACTTTTTGAAGAAAGAATCTTGAAAGAAAGGAATGTATCAGAATATGGAGAAATCTCCATGCTTATGGATTGGTAGGCTCAACCTAGTAAAAATGGCCATGTTACCAAAAGCAATCTACAGATTCAATGCAATTCCCTTCAAATTTCAAAGACAATTATTTATAGACCTTTGAAAAACAATTCTAATCTTCATATGGAAAAAACCCAGGATAGATAAAATAATTCTATACAATAAAATTATGGAGTTATCACCATCTCTGACTTCAAGTGGTACCAGAGAACAATAGTAATAAACCCTGAAATGTTGGTATCAAGACAGACTGGGTGATTAATGGAATCCAATTGAGGACCTGGAAATAAACCAGCAAAATTATGGTCATTGATTTTTGACAAAGTGCAAAATTACAAAATGAAACACAGAAAAGACTGGTACTGGTCTAATTGGATGTCTGCATGTAGAAGGATGCAAATAGATTCATATATATCACCCTACACAAGACTCAAGTCCAAATAGATCAAATACCTCAACCTAAACCTAGATACATTAAATCTAAAAGAAAATGGGGAATATCCTTGAACCCATTAGTACAGGAGACAATTTCCTGAAAAGAACCAACATCACAGCCACTAAGATCAACAATTAATAAATGGGACCTCATGAAACTAAAAAGCTCCTGTACAGAAAATGACACTTTCAAAATGACAAAACAGCAGTCTGCTGATTGGGCAAATACCTCCACCAACCCTACATCAGAAAGAGAGCTTATATCCAAAATATATAAAGAACTAAAACAATTAGACACCAACAAACCAAATAACCATATTTTTAAAAATGGAGCATATAGCTAAATAGAATTCTCAACAGAGAAATATTTAACGACTCGGAAGCATTTACAGAAATGCTTAAAATCCTTAGTCAACAGTGATTGGGTTACCTCACTAGTTGGTTGCAGCTTTGTCTTTTTGACGGTGTTTTTTGCCTTGCAAAAACTGTGTAATTTAATGAGGTCCCATTTGTCAATTCTTGATCTTAGAGCATAAGCTATTGGAGTTCTATTCAGGAAAATCTCCCATGTGCCCATATGTTCAAGGTTCTTCCCTAGTTTCCCTTCTATTAGTTTCAGTGTGTCTAATTTTAAGTGGAGGTCCTTAATCCACTTGGAATTGAGCTTAGTGCAAGGAGATAAGAATGGGTCAATTTTCATTCTTCTGCGTGTTGACCTCCAGTTGAGCCAGCACCATTTGTTGAAAAGGCTATCTTTTTTCCAGTGGATGGTTTTAGCTCCTTTGTCAAAGATCAAGTGACCATAGGAGTGTTGATTCATTTCTGGGTCTTCAATTCTGTTCCCTTGAGCTACATGCCTGTCACTGTACCAATACCATGTAGTTTTTAACACTATTGCTCTGTAGTACAGCTTGAGGTCTAGGATATTGATTCCCCCAGAAGTTCTTTTACTCTTGAGAATAGTTTTAGCTATCCTGGGTTTTCTGTTATTCCAGATGAATTTTTGAATTGCTCTTTCTAACTCTATGAAGAATTGAGTGGGGATTTTGATGGGAATTGCGCTGAATCTGTATGTTGCTTTTGGCAAGAAGGTCATTTTTACTATATTAATTCTGCCAATCCATGAGCATGGCAGATTTTTCCATCTTCTGAGGTCTTCTTCAAATTCTTTCTTCAGAGACTTGAAGTTCTTGTCATACAGATCTTTCACTTGTTTGGTTAGAGTCACACCAAGATATTTTATATTGTTTGTGGCTATCGTGAAGGGTATCATTTCTCTTACTTCTATCTCAGCCTGCTTATCCTTTGAGTATAGGAAGGCTACTGACTTGCTTGAGTTGATTTTATATCCGGCCACTTTGCTGAATTTGCTTATCAGTTGTAGGAGTTCTCTGGTGGAGTTCTTTGGGTCGCTTAAGTATACTATCATATTGTCATCGTCTGCAAATAGTGATAGTTTAAATTCTTCCTTTCCAATTTGTATCCCTTTGACCTATTTTTGTTGTCTAATTGCTCTAGCTAGAACTTCAAGTACTATATTGAAAAGATATGGAGAGAGAGGGCAGCCTTGTCTAGTCCCTGATTTTAGTGGAATTGCTTCAAATTTCTCTCCATTTAGATTGATGTTGGCTACTGGTTTGCTGTAAATTGCTTTTACTATGTTTAGATATGGGCCTCGAATTCCTGATCTTTCCAAGACCTTTAGCATGAAAGGATGCTGAATTTTGTCAAATGTTTTCTCAGCGTCTAATGACATAACCATGTGGATTTTTTTTGAGATTGTTTATGTAGTGAATTACATTGATGGAATTCCTTATCTTGAACTATCCCTGCATACCTGGGATGAAGCCTACTTGATCATGGGGAATGATCATTTTGATGTGTTCTTGGATTCGGTTGGCAAGAATTTTATTGAGTATTTTTGCATCGATATTCATAAGAGAGATTGACCTGAGATTCTCTTTGCCAGATCTTTGTGTGGTTTTGGTATTAGCGTATTTGTGGCTTCATAGAACGAGTTGGGTAGTGTTCCTTCTGTTTCTATTTTGTGGAATACTTTGAAGAGTATTGGTGTTAGGTCTTCTTTAAAGGTCTGATAGAATTCTGCACTAAAACCATCTGGACCTGTGCTTTTTTTGGTTGGAAGACTTCCAATGATGACTTCTATTTCTTCATAAGATATAGGATGGTTTACATGGTATTTGATCCTGATTTAATTTTGGTATTTGGTATCTGTCAAGGAAATTATCCATTTCCTCCAGATTGTCAAGTTGTGTTGAATACAGCCTTTTGTAGTAGGATCTGATGATTTTTTGAATTTCCTCAGTTTCTGTTGTTGTCTCTCCCTTTTCGTTTCTTGTTTTGTTAATTTGGATACTGTCTCTGTGCCCTCTGGCTAGTCTGGCTAAGGGCTTATCTATCTTCTTGATTTTCTCCAAGAACCAACTGCTAACTAGGAGTTGTTGATTCTTTGTATGGTTTTATTTGTTTCTACTTGATTGATTTCAGCCCTGAGTTTGATGATTTCCTGCCTTCTACTCCTCTTGGGTGTATTTGCTTCTTTTTGTTCCAGGGCTTTCAGGTGTGCCATTAAGCTGCTAGTGTATGCTGTCTCCCATTTCTTTTTGGCGGCACTCAGGGCTATGAATTTTCCTCTTAGCACCGCTTTCATTGTGTGCCATAAATTAGGATATGTTGTGCCTTCATTTTCATTAAATTTTAAAAAGTCTTTGATTTCTTTCTTTCTTTCATCCTTGACCAAGTTATCAATGAGTAGAGCATTGTTCATCCTCCATGTGTATGTGGGTTGTCTGTTGTTTTTCTTGCCATTGAAGACCACCCTTATTCCATAGTGATCTGATAGGAGGCATGGGATTAGTTCGATCTTCTTATATCTGTTGAGGTCTGATTTGTGACCAATTATATGGTCGATTATGGAGAAGGTACCATGAGGTGCTGAGAAGAAGGTGTATTCTTTAGCTCTAGGATGAAATGTTCTATATATATCTGTTAGTTCCAGTTGGTCCAAGGCTTCAATTAGATTCACTGTGTCCCTGTTTAGTTTCTGTTTTCCTGAACGATCCATTTCAGAGAGCGGGGTGTTGAAGTCACCCACTATTATTGTGTGAGGTGTGATGTGTGATTTGAGTTTTAGTAAAGTTTCTTTTATGAATGAGGGTGCCCTTGCATTTGGAGCATAGATATTCAGAATTGAGAGTTCTTCTTGGTGGATTTTTCCCTTGATCAGTATGTAGTGTCCTTCTGTGTCTTTTTTGATGACTTTAGGTTGGAAGTCAATTTTATCTGATATTAGGATGGCTACTCCACCTCGTTTCTTGGGGCCATTTGCTTATAAAATTGTTTTCCAGCCTTTTACTCTGAGGTAGTGTTTGTCTTTGACACTGAGGTGCGTTTCCTGCATGCAGCAAATTGCTGGGTCCTGTTTACGTATCCAGTCTGTTAGTCTATGTCTTTTTTATTGGGGAATTGAGACCATTGATATTAAGAGAGATTAAGGCATAGTGATTATTGCCACCTGCCATTCTTGACGCTATCTTTATGTTTGAGTGGTTATCTACTTTTGGGTTTGATGCAAGAAGGTTACTATCTCATTTTTTCCAGGGTGTTGTTTCTCTCATTGTATTGGCAGTTTCCACCTATTATCCTTTGCAGGGCTGGGTTTGTGGAAAGATATTGTGAAAATTTGGTTTTATCATGGAATATCTTGGTCTCTCCATCTATGGTAATTAAGAGTTTTTCTGAGTAGAGTAGTCTAGGCTGGCATTTTTGCTCTCTTAGTGTCTGCATGAGATCTGCCCAGAATCTTCTGGCTTTCAGAGTCTCTGGAGAGAAGTCTGATGTGATTCAGATAGGTCTTCCTTCTTATGTTACTTGGCCCTTTTCTCTTACTGCTTTTAATATTCTTTCTTTGTTTAATACATTTGATGTTTTGATTATTATGGGACGGAAGGTATTTCTGTTCTGGTCCAGTCTGTTTGGAGTTCTGTAGGCTTCTTGTACGTTCATCGACATCTCTCTCTTTAGGTTAGAGTAGTTTTCCTCCATAATTTTGTTGAAGATATTTACTAGCCCTTTAAGTTGCAAATCTTCACTCTCATCTATACCTGTAATCCCTTTTTTTTCTTTCTTTTTTATTTTATTTTCTAAGTTTTTTTATTTACATTCCAAATCATTTCCCCTTTCCCATTTCCTCCCTCCCCAAAAGTCCCATAAGCCCCCTTCCCTCCCTCTTTTCCCCATTCAACCCCCTCTCGCTTCTCTATCCTGGCATTCCCCTACATCCAGTCTTTCCAGGACCAGGGGTCTCTCCTTCCATCTTCTTAGAAATCTATTGATATGCGAATTGTGTCTAGGGTATTCCGAGATTCTGGGTTAATATCCCCTTATCAGTGACTGCATACCATGTGTGTTCTTTTGTGATTGGGTTACCTCACTAAGGATGATATTTTCCAGTTCTGACCATTTGCCTAGGAATTTCGTGAATTCATTGTTTTTAATTGCAGAGTAGTATTCCATTGTGTAAATATACCACATCTTCTGAATCCATTCCTCCTTTGAGGGACATCTGGGTTCTTTCCAGCTTCTGGCTATTATAAATAAGGCTGCTATGAACATAGTGGAGCATGTGTCCTTATAGCATGCAGGTAAAGCCTCTGGGTATATGCCCAGGAGTGGTATAGCCGGATCCTCCGGGAGTGTCATGCCCAGTTTTCTGAGGAACCGCCAGACTGCTTCCCAGAGTGGTTGTACCAGCTTGCAATTCCGCCAACAGTGGAGGAGTGTTCCTCTTTCTCCACATCCTCGCCAACAACTACTGTCTCTTGTGTTTTTGATCTTAGCCATTCTGACTGGTGTGAGATGGAATCTCAGGGTTGTTTTGATTTGCATTTCCCTAATGACTAAGGATGATGAACTTCTCTTTAGGTGCTTCTCAGCCATTAGATATGCTTCAGGTGAGAACTCTTTGTTTAGCTCTGTACCCCATTTTTAATAGCGTTACTTGGCTCTCTGGAGTTTAACTTCTTGTGTTCTTTGTATATATTGGATATTAGCCCTCTGTCAGATGTAGGGTTGGTAAAGATCATTTCCCAGTTAGTTGGTTGCCGCTTTGTCTTTTTGACAGTGTCTTTTGCCTTGCAAAATCTTTGTAATTTAATGAGGTCCCATTTGTCAATTCTTGATCTTAGAGCATAAGCTATTGGAGTTCTATTCAGGATATTCTCCCCTATGCCCATATGTTCAAGGTTCTTCCCTAGTTTTATTTCTATTAGTTTCAGTGTGTCTGGTTTTATGTGGAGGTCCTTGATCCACTTGGAATTGAGCTTATTGCAAGGAAATAAGAATGGGTCAATTTGCATTCTTCTGCATGTTGACCTCCAGTTGAACCAGCACCATTTGTTGAAAAGCCTATCTTTTTTCCACTGGATGGTTTTAGCTCCTTTGTCAAAAATCAAGGGACCATAGGAGTGTGGATTCATTTCTGGGTCTTCAATTCTGTTCCATTGATCTACATGCCTCTCACTGTACCAATACCATGCGGTTTTTTACACTATTGCTCTGTAGTACAGCTTGAGGTCTGTGATACTGATTCCCCAAGAGATTCTTTTACTCTTGAGAATAGTTTTATCTATCCTGGATTTTCTGTTATTCCAGATGAATTTTTGAATTACTCTTTCTAACTCTATGAAGAATTGAGTTGGGATTTTGATGGGAATTGCACTGAATCTGTATGTTGCTTTTGGCAAGAAGGTCATTTTTACTATATTAATTCTGCCAATCCATGAGCTTGGCAGATTTTTCCGTCTTCTGAGGTCTTCTTCAATTTCTTTCTTCAGAGACTTGAAGTTCTTGTCATAGAGATTTTTCACTTGTTTGATTAAAGTCACACCAAGATATTTTATATTGTTTAGGCTATATTAAGGAATAGTAATTGTTGCATCCTGTTATTTTTGATGTTCTTTTTATGTTTGTGTGGTTACTTTCTTTTGGGTTTGTCGGAAAAAGATTACATTCTTGGTTTTTCTAGGGTGTAGTTTGTCCGTATAATTGTCCATGATAATCTTCAATTTTAAAGTATTCTGTATTTTCTTCAATTTTGTCAGAAGTATTTTGCATGTGGATCTTCAGTTTTAACAGACAATATCTATAATTTTACTTTCAATCAATGTAGGAACACTTTTATTCCTTCTATTTTTTCTGTATTGTTTTCTATGTAATAGTCAGTTTTAACATGTTTTTTATATATTTCTTGAATTTTTCATTAATATTTTCCTTGTAGATCTTCAATTTTATCAGAAAGTGTTTATAATTCCACTTTCAAAAAACCTAGGAATATTTTTATACCTACCATTCTATCTGTATAATTTTTCCATGAAATACTCCATCTTAACATGTTTTTTATATATTTCTTCAATTTTATCACAGTTATTTTCCATGTAAATCTTCAATTTTATGGGAAAATGTTGATAATTTCACTTTCAACCAACTTAGAAATATTTTTAAGCCTACCATTTTTCTGTATAATTTTGCAAGATAATCTTCAAATTAATGTTTATCAGAGATATTTTCCATGGGAATCTTCAATTTTGTCATAAAATGTTTATAATTTCATATTCATTCAACTTAGAAATATTTTTATGTCTACCATAATTTTTCCATGAAATAGTCAATCTTAACGTGTATTTCGATATATTTTTCAATTTTATCAGAGAAGTTTTCCATGTATATTTACACAATGGAATACTACTCAGCAATTAAAAACAATGAATGCATAAAACTCTTAGGCAAATGAGGAACAGGGTGAGGGAAGAGGACTTATGGTACTTTTAGGAGGTGGGAACTGGAAAGGGGAAATCATTTGGAATGTAAATAAAGAATATAGAAAATTAAGAAAAGTAAAGATGAATTTGAAATCAAGAAAAAAAAAGAAGGAAAAAAATTCTTAAATTTAGAGTATTATTTCTGTTCAGGAAACTGACTCCAGGATTCCAGGGATTGGAACAAACACCCAGCCCTGTCTTCCCATTATAGTATCCCCCTTCCCTGGGGCAACAAGCCACCACAGGACCAAGCACAGCCCCTCCCATGGATCGCAGAGAAGGCAATCATCTGCTTCACATTTATCCAGAACCATGGACCCACCCATGTATACACTTTGGTTGGTGGTTTAGTCCACTGGAGATCTCAGGGGTCCAGATGCTTGATATTACTGTTCTTCCTATGAGATTTCAATCACCTTCTGCTCCTTCTGTTCTTCCCTTTCCCTTCCACTAGGCTCCCCGGGGCTCAGTCCAATGGTTGCCTATAAGTGTCTTCAAGTGTCTTAGGCGAGTATTAGCACAGCCTCTCAGAGAACAGTCTTATCAGGCTCCTGTCTGTAAGCACATCTGGGCATCAACTACAGTGTTGGGTTTGGTATATGCTGGTAGGATGGATCGAAAGGTAGGCAGTCTCTGGATGGCTTTTCCTTCAGTCTCTACTTCAATTTTCACCATGTTTTTCCTTAAGACAGGAACAATTATAAGTTAAAACTTTGAGATGGGTGGCTGGGCCCTTCCCTCAACTGGGGCCATGCCTATCCACTAGTAGTGGTCTCTTAAGGTTCTATCTCTCCTCTGCTAGAGATTTTGGCTTGGGTAATCCCCATAGAGTCTTATGAGTCTCTCCCACATCATTTTTATTTCTTTCTTTATTTTACATTAGATATTTTTGTTATTTACATATCAAATGTTATCCCCTTTCCTATTCCCCTCCGAGAATCCATATACCATCCCCCCCTGCCCCTGTTCCCCAAGCCAACCACTCCCAATGCCCTGTCCTGGCATTCCCTTACTCTGGGGCATTGAGCCTACAAAGCACCAAGGGCCACCCCTCCCATTCATGTTCCACAAGGCCATCCTCAGCTGTATTTGTGGCTGGAACCATGTGTTCCTACATGTGTAACCTATGTATGGAGGGTTAGTCGCTGGGAGCTCTGGAGGTACAAGGTGGTTCATATTGTTGTTCCTTCTGTGGGGCTGCAAACCCCTTTGACTTCCTGAATCCTCTCTCTCTGGCCTCTATTGTAGAACCTGTGCTCAGTCCAATGGTAGACTGAGAAAATCCACCTCTGTGTTTCTTTCTTTGTTCCATCCTTTGTTTCTTTCTTTCTTTTCTTAAGAAATGGTCACATGTTAAATATTTTGTCCCACAAATTAGATACCCATTTGAATGATAGAGAGGCTCCCATGATGCCAGTGTGGGAATATGTCTTTCCATCACCAGTTAAGAATGAAGAGATAAATTGTTGTCTCTGTCTGGCCTGAGAAATAACTCAGAAGCTTAGTGGTGGATGTGATGATAAGAAAGTTTTACAAGCTTTGTCTTAAAAGTATATTCATTTCTGAATCCTTCTCCAGGAGCCTTCTGACTTGAGACCTTAGAGGATGAGTGTTCAGACCCCACCTACACTCCAGAAGCTGGCAATTCAGACTCTGTTGAGAGAGGAGGCTTTGGCCATGTCCTCTCTGAAACTGCTACCCCTGGGCTCTTCCCAGATCTGTTGATAGAGGCCTTCACTGGTGGACCCAACAAGCTCATAAAGGCAATGGTGGCAGCCTGGCCTTTCCCCTCTCTCCCCGTGGGGGCATTGATGAAGGCATCTAACCTGGAAACCTTGCAGGCTGTGCTAGAAGTATACCTCCAGCGGTCAAGAAAGTTTCAACCCAGGTAAGCAATATCCAAGTACTGTAGAAGGGAGCATGAGGAATACAAAGTAGACATTGACATGAAGATTAGCTTTGCCATAAGTGAATCAGATGCTACTGATGGCATCATCAGACAGGGAGACATCCTTCTTAAAAGCAACTGGTTACTTGTAAAGAGGACAGTTGGATATGGTTTAGAGTTGAATATGGACTAGGGTAGATCTAGCCTCACAGTAGAATGAGCCAATCTCTGGCATTCCCACAACCACTAATAATGTGACAAAGGAGACATAAAGTGTAAATGAGTAGAAGAAAAGTAAGCAAGTATACAGAAGCCCAGGAAAGCTTCTGTAGCACACCTGAGTCTAACTTGCATACCAAGTGCTTAAAAAACTTATACCTTAATAGGGAGGAGAGCTGAGTTTAGATATATGTAGTAAAAGCTAAATAAGGATCTGTTGGCTTTCATATGTTTCACCTGCAGGAGGAAAATACTACAAGTTCTTGGCCTGAGAAATATGCGCCATGCCTTCTAGGAACATATGGGCTGGTGCAGAGGAGAGCAGCTGTTCATCAGAGGCCTTGGACAGAAAGCAAGAAGCGAAGTTCCTTCCCAGATATGCACTGAGGCAGCGCTGAAGGTGATAGTGGACCTGTGTATCAGGTCCTGCCTTGATGAAGCACAAGCATGGTTCTTGAAGTGGACCCAGCAGAGAAAGACTTCCCTACATTTCTGTTGTACTAAGATGAAGATCTGGGCTCTGCCAGTCCGAGTTATCAGACAGATCTTGTAAATTTTTAATCAAGAGCACATCACGAATTAGAACTGAATACCGAGTGGACTCTGTTGAAGGGGGCACATTTTGCTCCCTATTTCGGGCAGAAGAAAAACCTTCACAGATTCTTCCTGGCACCCCTCCACAAGATCACCTTTTATGGTACTGATAAAACAAGAGTCACAGAAGCTGAGTGTATCATCAAGTTTATATCTCAGTTCTCCTGATTCAACTGTCTCCAGCAACTCTTCATGTTCTGTGTCCACTTTCTCAGAGACCAGAAGAAACAGGTCCTAGGGTAAGCAAGAATGGAGAGCTGGGTCAGCTACCAAAGCAAATCTGTCTCTCCTCTCTTACGGATTAGGGGGGTATGATGCCAGACAGTCACCAGAAACATACATTTAGGGACTCAAAGTCTGGATGATATGTCTTGTTTCCATGCGTATGGAGTTATACAAGGGAAATTTTACAAGGCAAATCAGTTTCTCAAATGAACACTCATGAAGTTGAGAAGTGATTTGGTGTATAGAGTAGGTCTGATGTAGTAAGGATGGGTTGTAATCTTTCTTATGTCATGCCCACCCAATCAAATGCAAAGTGAACAGCCATAGGAGTGTGTAGTGAGGAGAAGCGGGACTCACTAGCGCAATGTGAACATGAGCTGTATGATCAAATCTGTAAGCACAGCCTTCTATCTTCCTCCAGTTGCCATGGGTGAAATGTTTGGAGCCTAAGAAGTGCTGAGTGCATGGGACAGGGGGTACAGCTTGGGCTATAAATGAGAGCAAGCATGATTGCAGATGGAATGATAGAATGCAGATTCAGTGAGTCCACAGCATATATCAAGATTTTGTCAGGACTTTCATGGGATACAAGTTCTTCTGTGTGCTCTTTCGATGTAGAACATGAAATGGTTTTCAGGTTCAGAGTGAGGCCAGGAGATGAATTGTAGGGTTCAGATGAGTGTGCACTTTCCAACAGGAAGCATCATAGATGATGTACTTGATCATTTATTCAAATGACCTTGGGGCACCTGGTTCCTTCAACTACTCTGTATATCTCCACCAAAACTCTACAATACCATTGGCCGAAACTAACTAAACCTCTGATCTCCTCTATCCCTAGGTGCCTGATGATGCCCTTGGAAACCCTCTCCATCACTTACTCCCTAACTTCACAGAGAGATTTGGATTCCTTCTCCTGATGTCAGAGCCTCTTTCAGCTAAAACATCTGGATTTGGGAGGTGTGGTCTTACTGGATTTGGATCTTATGCCTGTGAGGGGTCTCCTAGAGAAAGTGGCAAAATCTCTAGAGACTCTCGGTTTGCAGGGGTGTAGGAGGAAGGAATCCCAGCTCAGTGCCCTCCAACCTGTACTCAGACAATGCTCTCAGCTCACCTATGTCAAGTTCTACAACAATGACTTCTACATGCCCATCCTGAAGAACATTTTGCAGCACACAGCTAACTGGAGCAAGATGAATATGGAACACTACCCTTCGCCTCTGGAGTGCTACGATGAGGCAGCTCAGGTCTCTGTAGTAAGATTTGTCCAATATTGCCCGGAGCTTATGGATACACTCAGGGCTGTAAGGCAGCCCAAGAACATTTCCATTGCTACAGATATCTGTCATACATGTGGTGAGTGCTGTTTCTTTCACAAGGTGTTCAGACTTTGTGGTTGCTGGCAGTAAATTGGGAAATATGAGTTCTGAATTTGAATAAACAGTAGGCATGGGACACATCTGCCACCCGGGGACCTCAGAGCCTATGTCTTCTGACACTGCTCAGATGGTGGGAAATGAAAGGATATACAGTGACTGCTATCTTGGAAGATGACCTTGAGATGGGGAACACTTAGATGGACTTTGGGAACAGGGGACTACTGGAGTCAGAATCACACTTTGGCATTGAGATGTGGCTTCTCCCCAGACAGACTAACTAGATGCTTTCTTAGGTACTTATAAACCTGGATATTTTCTCCTTGAGATCTTTGTCAACAACCTCAATACCAGGTTCAGGGTCAGGAAGGTTCAGTGGGTCCAGGGATGGAAAGATAATTGTAATTCTTCACTGAAGCCAAAGTCTTGGTGAAATTGGCTTGTATACATTGAAAGTTTTATTGACACTTCTTCCCTTGTTCTTTGCCGGGATTACATGTACAACCCTCTTGTGTGTCTGATCAGTTATGTACACAAAAGATTTAAATTGATGTGAGAAACACAGTCATACTTCCTATGAAGGATTATTCAAAGGATCACAGACAATTAGCCTTAGAACATTCAAAGCACAAGACAACTTGGACCCATCAGAGATGCCTATAGAGAAGAAGACAACAAAGGCAAAGTAAACATGCTTTCCAGACTGGCTTTGAAATCCTGATCTTTTCTCATGCTGTAATGAGAAGACTACTAGGAACTTCGACATCCAGCCTTCATTCTACTTCTCTATAGAGTCTTATTCCTACCGACTCCTAAACTCTATGAAGTATACCTATTTCATATAAATGTATCCAATAATATGCAGGTCCTTCTACTACATGAACCATTTATGTTACAAAAGAATTGTATTTTAAGTCTTCACTTGTAATAAAAAAGCACAAAAGAACATAATCTCCCTCTATATAGTCATTATAGCCCCTCTCTGGTCAATAAAATATCAATAACATAATTGGTTACTTTGTATTTATTGAACACTTAGAACATGATTTCTTTGATTAAATATCATTGTGATTGTCCAAATTGAATAAAGCATCTAAAGTCAAGGACTGCCAAAAGTGCCCTCTCTGGAGAGAAGTTAAGGTGTACACAATGACACCAGGCATGTCACAATTAACAATCTTGGAAGTGGGATGAAGTTATTACCTACGGAGGGACACATATAAACATCTAGGCTGATCTAAGCTACAGAGTAAGACAAATAAACAATCAACTTTCTTTCTGTCCTCCCCCACAACCTGTCTCCCTGTCTGAATATCCATATCACTGTCCCTGTTCCTTAGGGCCAGTAAACTCACCAGAGATTTTTCCACAATAAACATGCTTTCATAGCATTAAAAACAAACAACCCTTAGCTTGAGATTGCTCACAGGTTAAGAAAGAGCACATGCTACTTTTGCAGAGAACCACAGATTGGTTTCAGAGCTTACACTCAGGTGACTCTCAAATCGAACTCCGGCTTTATGTGATAGGACCCTCTTTTCTGGGCTCTGTGGATCCCAGCTTTCTCACACACACAAATCCACATAACACATATGCAGATATACAACTACCTGAAGAAATTTTTAAATTAAAAAATGGATTCAACTTCACCAAGAAATAAAACATAGCCCAGTTAATTAAAATGGGATATTGATCAATAGCAGTTGTGTGGCTCTGTGAAGGGAGCATGTGGAATTTCAGGTGTGTCCATTGAGCTCAGATGGTGAGCAATAGAGTACAGTGCTGTGGACTCCATGCAGTTTGAGAAACTGCACCATGGGTGAGTGAAAGAAAATTAGGAGGTTGTCAATGTACAACATCTAGTTGCATGTAAGCTTGCATGACAGAAAATGACATCAAAACACTCTGAAGATGGTTGTGAGCTACCAGGTGGTTTTCTAGAATTGAACTCAGTTTGTTTGAATGAGCAGCCATTTGAATGACTAGCAGGGAGGAAATGGGAAAGGGGAAATCATTTGGAATGTAAATAAAAAACTTAGAAAATAATAAAAAAAGAAATCTGTACCCCATTTTTAAATGGGGTATTTGGTATATTGATGTGTAATTTTCTGAGGTATTTATATTGTTTGGATACCAACACTTTCAAATGTACAGTTAGTTGGTCAAGATATTTTTTCCATTCTTTAGGCTACTCCTCTACCTACTGATGCTCTTTTGCTTGACCGAGGATTTTCAGTTTCTTGACATCTCACTTAATAGCTGTTGGTTTTAGTGTCTGAGCTTTGGGTGTTCTGTAAGGAAGGGTTCACCTTTTACCATGAATTGAAGAGCCCTGATATTATTAATGATATTCTGCAAATCAGAGCCTAGAATAACTGTCCCTTGAGAGGCTTCACCCAGCCACTGATAAAAACAGAGGTAGAGACCCACAGCCAAATATTAGACAGAGTTCAGAGAATCTTGTGGAAGAGTGGAAGGGGGATTGAAGGAGTCAGGGAGTTCAAGGACACCACAATAAAACAACAGAATCAACCAACCTAGCCCCATAGAGGGTCACTGAAATTGAACCACCAACCAGAGAGAATATATGACACAGACCTAGGTCATTTATACATATGAAACAGAAGTGGAGTTTGGACTTCGTATTGGACCTTGAACAGCAGGAGTTGTTCTGAAGCAGACTTCAGGAAACATGAGTGGTAACACTAGAAACAGTTGAATACTACCACATTTTTGTTGTTGTTGTTGTTGTTGTTTAATTGACTTGACACAGATGTGTCTAGTTATCTGGGAATCAGCATCTCTACTGAGAATATGTCAACACCAGATTGCATGTATGCTCATCTAGGGGGAGCATTTTTTTGATTAGCAACTGCTGTGGGTGGTGCCAGCTCCCTGTGGGTAGGGACACCCAAATGCAAAGACCCTGGGTTGTATGAGAACTTAGAGATAGCAGGCCCTGTGCAAGAAGCTGCCATAACCTTCCTCCACGGAACTTTCTCCAGTGCATCCCACCAGGTTCCTGCTTGATTTCCTGCCCTGATATCCCTCAGTAAAGGACTGGAACCTGAGAGCTGTAAGAGGAAGGAAATCTATTCTCCTAATATTGATTGGATCAGAATGTTTTGTCCAAGAGCAGGAACCTGCCTAAGACAGAATGTCCCAAATCCAGATGCCATGTCTGAAAATGACAGGCTACCCATGTGTTACACATCCCTTATAGAGAGGCCACATGGTCCAGGGACTATGGAATAAGGACAAAAGCCCTATGCTCTCCCATCATATCCACTGAGCCTCGGCCCTGCTTTGGGTCTTGTATCGAGAAATGTTCACTGATTGAAAGGAGATAGAACTGAGTTTACACATCAGGCACTTGTAAGGCTAAGGATACAATAGCTAAGGTTCTTGTGGGAATTCCTTACTCAAGCTTTCTCTGGAAATTCCTTCTCTTATTGCAGCCAATCTTGTTCCTGGCACACTTCAAAATGATAGGGGTGATGACTAACATGAGCACAGGAAAACTGATCTGGCGTGATAGCTGCAAGGGAAGCATGTTGGAGAGAGGGGAGGATGGGTGATAAAAGAAGTGACATACCACCCTGATGACAGTACTTTAAAAGAACATCCCTCATGGGAATCCTTTGCTCATCCCTCTTCTTGATCTCAATCCCTCATGATACTACTGTTCTTCTTTGTTGTTCTCTGACTTGGGCCAAACCAGTATGAACTGCTTTGAAACTTTGTAAAGAATCATGAAAATCAAATGGTGTGTATTCTGAGGGGAAGTCTGCAACTATGATCTGGACAGTCTAAATGTATAGTTGGATCCTAGTGATGCTGGACAAGAGGTAGTTATGGCAAGAACTAGATTTCTCTCTTGATGCTTTTATCCTTCCTCAGCAACAAATTCATGCTCATCATTACAGTTATATATATGTCTCAACATACTATAATTAAGAATACACATGGATATATAAATACATACATGGGTACAATAACAACTGGCAAAACAAAGGCCATGAGGTTGAAGACAAGTGGAAGGAAATGGCAAAGTGTGTTCTCCCCTCATCCATGTTCCTTAAATGGATGGCCTTTTACTGGAGAAGTGCCAAGTGTAGGCAGAATGAAACCAACATTACCAGTCCCTGATCCTGATTACCTACTGGATTCTCTCCAGCATGAACAATCAATTCTCGACAGGCCTCCAACAGGTCTCTCCAACAGTTCTCTCTCCTTCCCAAGACCAGATACGAGCTCTAGGCTTGGCTGCCTGGAGAAAGCTAGATGAGGGACCCACTGATTCTTGTATTTCTGGGATCAATCAAAAGGCCACCAAAAGACCTCACCTCTTTCATTGATAGGGAATGAAAGAGTTTAAAAAGGGAATTTCCCACAAGGAAGCTTCAAGACCTGTTTACTAGAACATTGGTCTGGGATGGCATGAACAATGAATAAATTGGCCTGTGCTGGGTTACTGTAATGCTGCCATGGAAAGGTGGAACATGGCCACCTGAGATGGGGGTACCTCTTCCTTTCAGACTACATCTATGTCCTCGGCCCTTAGAGAGGCACAAAAGGAAGACATGGAGGTTCTTGTAAACACCCTCCAACAGGCCATTGTTGACTGAGGGAAAACTTGCTTCAGCTGTGACCAGGAGCGTCATTTCAAAGAGGAATATCGCCAGGCAGTGGTGGCACATGCCTTTAATCCCAGCACTTGAGAGGCAGAGGCAGGTGGATTTCTGAGTTCGAGGCCAGCCTGGTCTACAGAGTGAGTTCCAGGACAGCCAGGGCTACACAGAGAAACCCTGTCTCGAAAAACAACGACAACAACACCAAAAAAAAAAAAAACAAAGAGGAATACCCTTATCTTAGTAAAAAAAAAAAAAAGATCCAGGTTCTTCTGCTGTGACCCCAGGAAAACTTGCCCACAGTGTAGGAAGGGGCTCCATAAGGCAAGAGAATGCAAATCCAAGTTTAATCATAGGGGTCAGTTTTTAAACTCATTCCAGAGCCACCAAGAGCCCCTTTAAATAAGAGGAGATGCTCAGTCAGGACCCATTGAACTTTTCAACTGATCCATGAACTACGGCCCAAGATGAAACTCACAATCAGAGACAAGGCATTCAGATTCCTCAATGATACTGGGGCTGACCACATGGTATTATTTTTTTATTATTTTCTAAGTTTTTTTTATTTACATTCCAAATCATTTCCCCTTTCCCATTTCCTCCCTCCCCAAAAGTCCCATAAGCCCCCTTCCCTCCCTCTTTTCCCCATTCAACCCCATCTCACTTCTCTGTCCTGGCATTCCCCTACATCCAGTCTTTCCAGGACCAGGGGTTTCTCCTTCCATCTTCTTGGAAATCTATTGTTATGCGAATTGTGTCTAGGGTATTCTGAGATTCTGGGTTAATATCCCCTTATCAGTGACTGCATACCATGTGTGTTCTTTTGTGATTGGGTTACCTCACTAAGGATGATATTTTCAAGTTCTGACCATTTGCCTAGGAAGGTTGTGAATTCATTGTTTTTAATTGCAGAGTAGTATTCCATTGTGCAAATATACCACATCTTCTGAATCCATTCCTCCGTTGAGGGACATCTGGGTTGTTTCCAGCTTCTGGCTATTATGAATAAGGCTGCTATGAACTAGTGGGCATGCTTCCTTATTGCATGCACATAGTATTAAGGAAGGGAGAAGTTCCTCCTTCCCGGCAGTTGTTTCTAGGCCCTCAGCTTCTATGCATGGGAGGGCAATCAACCTCCTTGGGAAAGGATTAGCTGACTGCCCTGTGTTGATCTCAAGGGTCATCATAGCAAGGTGTGCCCCCTAGTGGTTGCGGGGCTCACTTCTACCTATCTGAGACAAGATATGCTTGGGGAAGCTGAGGGCTTATTACAAGTGTCCATAAGTCCTTAGACACTGAGGAATATGAGCAACAATTTGAACCAGGAAGGGAAGTGTTTCCAAATTATAGAGATGACCCCCATTTTGAAAATATCTGCTAACAATCTTCACAGACTCACCCCCGATGCTAGAGGCCACTATTCAGTCCCTCATGCCAAATATACGTTGGCTCCCTGGGATCCCATCTGGGTCGAGCAGTGGCCTATGTCTGCTGAAAAATCATGTCAATTCCATATCCTAATACAATAACAACAAATTTTGGGATATTTAAGGCCCTCCATTTGTCCCTGGAATTCCCCTATATTCATGATAATGAAGGCTAATGCTTCCTGGAGGCTTTTACAAAACTTAAGAAAATGCAATGAAAAAAGTTGTTCCCTACAAGACCCCCAAAAGAGGACTCCCCTGGATTCCTGCCATTCCCAATTCCTATCATCATACCATAATACATATTAAAGATTGTTTTTTCCTCTATCCCCCTCCATCCAGATGATTGTGAGAGATTTGCCGATTTGGTGCCCTCAATTACTTTCAGGGGAACAAATCTAAGGTATGAATGGACTGCTCTTCCTTAGCGCATGGATAATAGTGACCCCATTGTCAATAATATATGCTTTCCGTTCCATTTTTTTTCTCTGTGTTGACAGATCCAGACATCCTCTTTTATATTTACATGGATGATACTATTCTGGGACATCCCAATTTATCTGGATTACAAAAATGCAGATAGATGCCTCTACATATTACAAGAAAGTTACTTCTTGGTCACCCCTGAAAGTGTTCAAACTATTTTCCTCATATTTTATTTCTTTACTGTTTATTAAAACATAGACTGATAATTTGGTTTTTATCATTGTTATTGTGTAACATCTGAAACAATTGAAAGTTCTTACTCTGGAAATAATTAGAAACATGCAAAGAAGTGATTTTCTAGAAGCCAGTACTTAAGATTATTTGATATTCAGCTATTTTCAAGATGAGTGCCCCAAAGATGCACAGTGACTTCAAGACATCTCTTGCCTCAGGTGTTGTACATTTTACATACACTAGACCTCACAGACTAACATTCTCTCAGGAAGGAGAACACACATTGAATCCGTTCAATGAGCATCTCCTGCTTTTATGGGCTATTGAACTGTAGAAAGAGGACACTGTATGAAAGTTCTTCATGTCAGACAGTCACATGGCTGTGTAAGGGAATTGAGTGACTTATAGCAAGGACAGAGTTCATTCTGCATGAATGGGCCACATCCTGCTGCAGATCAGGTTCATTTTCTCTAGATCCAGATTTGGGTGAGGCCCTGAGTAGAGCATGGGGTCTCTGGTCAATAACTTACAGATGATATGCCCTCATATAATTTCCATACACATTTTATTTTTGAGTCATTCTAATGTAGACTACTGTAGCCTGAAATCAGCTGAGGCAATGTAGCTGAGACTAGCTTGAATCCTAACCCTGATACTACTACCCCTAAATCCAGAAAGTGGAGCTAGGGACCTCCACAGCCAGCGGTGAAGTCAGATTCTGAGGAACTGCATCCTTTTATTATCTGTTTAGGGGTTAAATACACCTTTGGTACTGGAAGCTACTGGTTGAAATGGGAGGTCTGATTTCAAAAGCCATTCAAATCCTTGATGGTGTCTGGGCTTGATATATTGTCCTATTGCCTCACATGGAAAGAAGAGGCAGGAGGACAAGAAGTACACAGCCTGTCTTACTGAAGAAGCAGCTCATACAAGACAGCCTGTCTCAACAGCAACAAAGAGTCCCAAAGGAGGCACTATAGAAACTGATTCTATTGTTGAGGTCCCTGTTTGAATTCGTGGACACTCAGTGCTCTGCCAAACTGGTTCAATGGGTCCACACAGTGACCAAATTGGCAAGCAACCATCCCACATCTTCAGGCTGTCTCTCAGGCTAGCATGTGACCCAAGGTGACACAGATAATCTTCCTTCCTCATATAAAGACATTAGAGATATTGGTTTTGAATGATGTTTGCAGGTATGAGAAGACAAGGCAGGAGATTTATAAATTTTACCAAACCTCATCTGAAGAATAAGTGTCCACCAGAAAAAATCTCTTAGGGTCTGCACACACCTTTTGGGTACATAGAATTCTCAGCCAGTATAGGCTAAAAAGTAAGACCCTCTGGAAATACAACAGCTTACAAAAATGAACAACCAAATGAGTTGTTTAAAATGAACCTGACATGTATCTCAGTGGTTCTATGCTTGCTTGGCATGTACGATGCCTTGGAGCTTAGTCTCCAGCCTCACTTGCTGTGACAGTTACATGAAAATTTCAGACTTGATTGTTCGGTTTGGTGTCTAATTCCCAGCATAGCTCACATCTGGTTACTGGTCTTTCTCTTTACACCATGGATAAACTAAGAAAATGAGAAATTTCTATTGGTAAAGTACTTGGAGGTATAGAATCACAATGAATCGAGTGTTGATTTCACAAACTGAAAATATTGGGAATTACCTTTAAATTTTCACTCTCAAGATTTTTTTTTCATTTGATTGTGTGTATCTGAGTGTGTGTCTGTGTGTGTGTCTGTGTGTGTATGTATGTGTGTTTCAATTTCTTTAGAGAGAATCTCACTATATAAAACTATTGATCAAAATGAAGGGCCCTAACAAATGTTTGGAATAGTACTGACAGACAAAAAGTCAGGTGGACAGATATTGTCCTAGGACAAACTAATAGTATTCTTTCACACTTCCAAGGTGCAGGCTTCAAATGGGAGCGCAAAACAAACTAGGCTACTGCTCACCAATTTAGCTCAATAAACACACCTGAAACTCCACATACTCTCTTCACACTGTGCTGTAGGGGGATAATATTGGAGCCATAGAAAAGTCAGGCAACTGCTACTGACCAACTTCATTTTGATTAATTAGTTCATTTTTGAAGTCTTTGTGAAATGGAATGCTTTTTTCTAAGTCTTTTTCAATTTGGTGTATATGCATGTGTATTGTTCAGATTGTGTGTGTAAAAGTTGGGATCCACAGATGTCTGAAGAAATGGGCCTAACACCTGAAGCTAGAGTCCGAGCTGGGGGCAACTGATGAAAATAGTTCTGAAACTAAACTTCAGTTCTCTTTTATAGCAAAATGTGCTTTTAAAACATGAGTCACCTCCTTTATTCTGTGGGGTTTTGGCTTGTTTGTTTAGTTTTTTGTTTGTTTGTTTGTCTGAAGGGCATGAAAGGAGTTTTCTGTGGGCAAATTCCCAACAGGTTCACAGGTTCTAAGCAACAAGGCCTGTGAAGTTGACATTCAGGCAGGGAGACAGGGGAGTGGGCAGGAAGAAAAAAGGAGTCTGAGAGACATGGAGGTTGATCTTAGGATTTCTTCTTTACCACATGCCAACCTAGAGATTCATATGACAACCACCATACTTGATAATTATATTCATCTACCCAAGACTTTAAATCATGACATGTCTGGCATCCATATGTTCATTTTAACACTCTCCAGAGGGTATTTATGGCAGAATGCTTAAAGGTAGATATTTTATTCAATTTAGACAACAGGAAAGATACATAAAACTGAATCCATGTTCTGTTTATTCACTTAATATTACAGTTAAGAACAGAAAGCTTACAAGTCTATTACAAAGCGTCTAGTTAAACAGTCCTGGCAGAAGTCACTCAAAACAGTCAAGTTGTCTTCCTGACTCCACAAGGCCTCTGTTCCCACAGTCCGTCTGACTGTTCCCCCATGCCAAGCTCAGCCTCCAAGATCTCAGTTATTGTACATCCTTTTGTTGCCAACCATCTGCACAGTGTGTGAAGTCACAGTCTCTGACCACCATGAACGAGAGATATGTCCCAAGCCTGACATCTGTTCACATCCAGAAGTCATGAATCCATGTTCACTGCCAGCATAAACAAAGTCTGAGCCCTTGGTGATAGACACAGCACTCACCACAGATAGGGCACTTTTCTGTGGCAAAGGAGATGTCCTTGGGCTGCCTTATTGCCCTGAGATTATCCATGAGCTCAAGACAAAGGTGGGCAAATCTTACACTGGAGATATGATGTGACTCATCATAGCACTCCAGAGGTACAGGGTATTGTTCCACATTCATCTTGCTCCAGTTGACTGTGTCCTGCAAAAAGTCCTTCAGAATGGGCATGGAGAAGTCATTGTTGTACAAGTGGATCTTGGTGAGCTGAGAGCAACGTGGGAGGGCAGGTAGGAGGGCCCTGAGCTGGGAGTCCTTCATCCTGCATCCCTGAAAATCCAGAGTCTCAAGAGTATCTGCCACTTTCTCAAGGAGACCTCTCAGAGGCATCAGATCCAAATCCTGTAAGACCACACCTCTCATTTCCAGATGTTTTAGCTGAAAGAGGCTCTGACAGCAGGAGAAGGAATCCACGTCTGACTGTGAAATTTGATAGTGAGTGATAGAAAGGGTCTCCAATGGTGTCATAAGGTACCTAGGGATGAAGGAGACCAATGACTTAGTTCTGGCAAACAGTGATGGAGAACATGGGGTGGAGTTTTCAATGTCTTAGAAGGGACCAGGTAACCCAAGCTGAGTATGACCAAATGATCAAAGATATTATCTGAGATATTTCCTTTTGGAATCACTTTATTCAAGTATCCCACATTGATCTGCTGACCTCAGTCTCAAGCAGAGAACCAGTGTACCCCATAAAACAGAACAGCACAAGGAGGAATTTCCATGACAAGAGAGTCTTGACAGGATCTATAGATATTATTTGTGGCATCACTCAATGCTGCATTCCATCCTAACCTCTGCACAGTCACTCTTGCTATCCTATATATGCCCACACTCCCTCATGTCACATGCCCTCAGCCCTACTGGGGGTCAAAACTTTTCACTCATCAGAATGCATGGGGAAAAGGAAGACTGTTCCCACAGATCTGAGCACAGAGCTCACTTCCTCACTTTGCTGGTGAGTCCCCCAAGTTCTAACTACATGCTCCCTTTCTGTTCCCTTTCTGATGGATTGTTTGGCTATGATTCCAAGAAGAATTACAACTCCTCCTGACCAGATCTGACCTATTCTTTACCTGCCTTCAGTCCTCTGCTTCAAGCATGTTCATTTAAGTCTTTGAAACACTACACATAACTTCCATATTTTAAGGAGCCCCTAAAAATTTGTTCCCAGTGACTGATGTGCAGACATCCTATGTGGGACCTTAATGAGAGGTGTGGCCACGCCCCAGGTTCTAGCCTGACTCTGCCTAGGCAGTCACCTGCCTGCCTGCAGCCACACTGTCCCAGCCTCCTAGTTACCTGACCACCCAACTCACTATAAATAACACCCCTCAGCGCGTGTTCTCTCTCTCTCTCTCTCTCTCTCTCTCTCTCTCTCTCTCTCTCTCTCTCTCTCTCTCTCTCTCCCTCCCTCCCTCCCTCCCTCCCTTCCTGCTGGTTCTCTCCCAGCCCTCTTCTTTGTCTATCTCTCTGTCTTCTTCGCTTTCCACATGGTCATGGCTTTTCTTATCTATTTTCTCCTCTTTCTTTATCTTTCTATCTCTTTTCTCTTTCTATTTTCTTAGTAATAAAACATCAAAGCTATGGGCCGCCTCTTATTAAACTCGCCACACGGAGCTAGCTGGTACGCGCCATCTGAGACTCTGGGATTCAGTCACGTGGACAGTCTGAGCACAGGTAACATGCAGAGAGATCCACCAGAACACCTTCTGTGTGGCTTCTCTCTGTGCCCACGAGCACCATGTGCGGGACTGGCCGCGGTGTGACCGCCCGCTCCTCGTTAGGTCCAGGCACTCGTGCATCTTGCCTGCTTCCCCAACCCCCCCCCCCCCCGCGCCAGGAACTTCCGTGTCCGCCTGCATATGCTCGCTACCTTGGCCCTAGAGCGAGGCCCGAGCGTGGTCTGCCTGGCCTGGCCTGCGCCGCCTTTCCCCACACCTGTGTCCGCCCGCGCCAGGCCCCGTGCCTTCTTCCTTTTTTTCCCCTCAGATGTGAACCTCTGCCTGTGTCCTCTGCATATGTATGCTACCTTGGCCTGAGAGCGAGTCCTGCGAGTTGCCGGCCTGGCCTGGCGTGTGCCCCTGTGTCCGTGCACGCCAGGCCTCGCGCTTTTCTTTCTTTTTTTCCCCACAATCCTGTACAACTAATCCTTAAAATGGAAGAGGAAAAATTGCTCTGTTAGCTAACCCAGTCCTCCATCCTTGCTTACCTGAGGAACTGATTCATGTGGTCTGTGAGGAAGTGGACACCATTCATGGAGAGATGCTGGAGACAATTGAATTTGGAGAAAACAGAAATGAACTCCTGGATACACTTCTCTTCTCTGTCTCCTGTCCTATTGGCGATGTTGAAGACATTCTTGTAGAGGGGTGCCAGAAGGAGTTTGCGAAGATTTCTCATCTGCCCAAAGCAGGGAGCAAAATGGGCCAGCTCGAACAGATCCCACTGCGTGTTCAGTTCCAATTCCTCAATATGCTCTGGATGAAATACATTCAAGATCTTTCTGATAAAGTCCATGGGCATACCCCAGATCTTCATCTTTGTACAGCACAAATGTAGGGAGCCCTTTCTCTGCTGGGCCCACTTCAAGAAGATTGCTTGTGCTTCATCAAAGCGGGGCCTGAGGCACAAGTCAGCTACCACCTTCAGCTTCCTCCTCAGTGCATATCTGGGCAGGACCTTCACTACTGGCTTCTCATCCAAGGGCTCTGAAGAACAACTGTCATCCTCTGTACAAGTCCATATGTCCCAAAAAGCATGGTGCACATTCCTCAGGTCCAGAACCTGAAGCATTCCCCTGCTGAGTTGAAACATGTCAAGTGTCAGCAGACATGACAACCCTCGGTCAGGTTTCACTATGTGACTCTAATTTGAAATGTCCCTTCACCCTGCCAAGGTGTACGTTTTTTAAACAAGGGTGCAACCTGAACACATGCATGCTACAGAAGATTCCCTGAGATGCATGTGTGGACCTGACCACTTTTCTTCCACTAAGTTACTCTTTATTTCTCCTTAGTCCCATTATAAGTGGTTTGGGGAATGGCAGGGATAGATAGGCTCATTCTACTGCTAGGCTGCTTATAGATAAGCCCTAATCCACAGATAACTCTCCGTAGTCCAAGCAAACAATATCTGTAAGGTTGCTGCATCATTGTCTGAAGACAATCTCCCAGACCCCACAATCTTTATTGCCCACAAGCTCCCTTATATATTACTTGACCATTGCTTACCTGGGGTGAAAACCTTTTATCAGTCGCATGTCTATTCCATCCAGCACAGCTTGCATGTTTTCCAGGTTAGGCGTCTTCATCAATGACCCCACAGGTAAACAGGGGAAAGGCCAGGCTGCCAACATTGCCTTCATGAGCTTCTTGTGTCTGCCATTGAAGGCTGCTTTGAACAGTGCTGGGAAGAGCACAGTTGGCAGCTCCTCCAGAGAGGACATGGCCAAAGCCTCATTTCTCACCAGAGTCTGAATTGCCTGCTTCTGGAGTGGGGGTGGTGTTCTATCACCCATGTTCTAAAGTCTCCCGTCCAAAGGCTCTTGGGAAGAAGTCAGAAAAGAATATACTTTCAAAACAAAATTTATAAAACATGGTCATCATTATGTCAACCACTAAGCTTTTGAGTTACTGTTCTGACAGTAACAGATAAATCAATTTACCTCTTCAACCAAAACCGGCACTGGAAAGAGAGACTCCCACAATGGGAACATGGAGGTCTTTCTATTAATCAACTGTGCATATAATTTTCAGATCAAAATACTTCATCTATGACCCTTTCTCGAAAATAAAATTTTGAAAAAAAATCTCAAAGCTAACCAAACCACTCAAGCAAGGAAACATAAATCCTTGTGAGGTGGATCAATATTGAGTCCCAGAAAGCAGAAAGACTTTAGTGCATTTTGACATTTTTGAGTTTTTCCTGTGTCTGGGAAACAGAACATGTCCACAAAGCAAACCAATGTGTAAACGATGCAAAGCAAAACCTAAGGTAATGCATATGAGTAACTCGCATGTACCATTCCAGCTATAGGGAGTTGAAGGATATCAAAGATACATGGTCTACAGGTTTACAGTGTAAGCCAGGGTCTTACCAAAAATAAAGACCATCATTTCAGTGAAGGGGAAACATGAGGGAACATATTAGTCACAATGATCTGATTTCCAGCTTACTCAGAGCCACATGGCCAGTTCTAAGAGAGTTTGAACAACACAGAATCTTTGTCTCAAAAACAAATTATTTTAATCACATTAATGAAATATACAAGCTATCTTGGAAATACATTGGAGATGAGGCTAAAAGTTCATTTGGATTGAAACCTAAGGTCTTTAACATGTTCGTCTAAAGGAATTCAAATTTCTTGACATCAAACTGCATGACCCAAGGAAAAATCATTACATACCAGTTGAGCACTGCAGATAGGTCTCCAAATCCCAGCTTAGCCAGGCAGTTCTCCAGGCTGCAGGAACCTGAGTGTGGTATCTGGCTCCACTCAAGCCTTTATATACCTCTCTGCTCACCCCTCCCTATTGTAGTCACACCTTCAATTCCAAACTGGAATTGGATTTCCTGGTTTAATCTCCACCCTTTAAATTCTAGATCAAAGAACTCATGATTTCATTGATTGAATCAGAAGGACCTGTGATCACATACTTCCCACTCATTCTCATCCCACCCCACACACAAAAGTTTCTTGGATATATACAAACATTCCACTTGTTAATTAACCATACAACACCAAGTGTGTTGATTTGTTCCTTCATTTGCTTAAGGTTTACTTAGTTTTCAAGTTGTTACAATGACAATGTCATGCTCTGAAGCCAAGGTTGTTTTAGAAGTCCAATTCTAGCAATTCTCCTGCCTCAGAATCCTTCTTATTGCTAGGATTACTGTTGTGAATAACCACATCTTCTAGGATTTTACTCATGTGACCAGAATCATTCCCAGTTTGCATCAGTTAAGGGTTTAGACTGTTGTTAATTAGAGACATTACATAATTAAAAGAAATTCTTTTTCACTGGACATAATAATTTGTCAGAGACAGGAATATATACTGAAGCTCAAGGAATGAAGTGGATGCTCTGTCAATAAAGTGCAGCATTAGCCACTCAAAATGTGGTGCAGGAGCATGGCTTGATTCCACTACAATAGTAGGCACGGTGCTGGGAGTGTACTCAGTTGGTAGGGAGCTACACAGTATAAAGAGATCCTCTCCTCACCTATCTAAGCAGCAGACAAGATGGGGCATGCTGGTAAGCCAAAATTGGAAGTTGGAGATAGGATGCTCAGTTCAAGGTCATGTTCATCTAAATTGTAAGCTGAAGTATAGTCTGATCCCTACAAGGCCTGCTTTCTAAACGGACAAAAGCAAACATAAAAAGGAGGGTGTGAAGGCAATGGTACCCTTGGCTCCCCAAGGAGCAGAGAATATGTGAACTAGGGTCAGTCCAAAAGCCTTCCTCAGGGCACTGCAATCTGGAGTGGGATTTGGGCTGGAGAATTGCTTTAGCAAGAATGAGCACCTGTCAATTTTTTTATTCCTATCATCTACTTGGTGGCTTGAAGTGATCTGTGACTCCAGTTCCAGCAAATATGAAACCCCATTCTGACCTTCTAGAGCAGCAGGCATGTGAGGGCTACCCATTCATATTTGTAGACAAAACATCCCTACACATAAAATAAATCATCTTAAAACAGTAGATATATATGGGGAATGGTGGCTCACATTTTAATCCATCAGGGGTAGTAGGTTGATTGGTTCAGTGAGTTCAGGGCTACCCTTAACTAATTTAACTAATTCCCAACCAGTGAAGCCTCTAGAGTGAGGATCTGTTTTAAAATTAAACCAGAGCTGATCAGGGTGGCACAGGACATTAATCCCAGCACTGAGTCATCAGAGGCAGAGGCATCTTTGTTTTTTGTTGTTGTTGTTGTTTGTTTTTGAGACAGGGTTTCTCTGTGTAGCCCTGGCTGTCCTGGAACTCACTTTGTAGACCAGGCTGGCCTCGAACTCAGAAATCCTCCTGCCTCTGCCTCCCAAGTGCTGGGATTAAAGGCGTGGGCCACCACCACCCAGCCTAAAACTTCTTTGAGATTTCTTTTTTTTTTTCCAAGACAGGGTTTCTCTGTGTAGCCTTGGCTGTCCTGGAACTCACTCTGTAGACCAGGCTGATCTCGAACTCAGAAATCCTCCTGCCTCTGCCTCCAAGTGCTGGGATTAAAGGCGTGCGCCAGAGGCATCTTTGATGTCGATGCCAGACTGGTCCACAGAGTGGCTTATGCGATATCTAAGGATCTTAAACAAAGAAACCCTGTCTTGAAACAACAAAATAATAAACACATAAACAAAGTGTAGTTTGCTAAATGGGCAGGTACAATCCTTAAACCTAGCATTAGGGAGGTAGAAGCAGGTGAACCTCTGGTGTCAAGGTCAGCCTGGTGTACAGAGTGAGTCCAGAAAGAGCCAGAGCTGTTAAACAGACCAACCCTTTAACAAGCAGGAAATATTTCAAAACTCAGAGGTTAAGAATGCCTTTGTCTAAATACCCAATTGTGGGAAAAGGACCTTCATCTGGTCGAGACTTTGGCTTAATTGGACAGGATAGATCCATGACCCTCTTATATTCCTGTAAGCTTTCTTATACAGATTTTCTGTGATTGACCTGTGTCCCACTGAGGAGATTGTCGAGGGTGTCCTTGGGGAATTGTATGCAAAGGGTGGAGCACAGTAGATTCTGATGTTTGGGTGGCATGGTTTCACTCAGGTGCTAGGAACCCTGTCCAGTGACTTTGACCTTCTGCTCCTTGCTCTTCAGAGTAGGAAGACAGAGAGCCTGACATGTTTCGTTGGGGTTTTTTTTGTTGTTGTATTTTGGTAATTTTTTGTTTTGTTTTGTTTTTTGCTTGTTTGTTTCTTTGCTTTTGTGACTTCTGCTTTTGGTTGAGAGTTTCCTCTGTATTCACAGAGGCTGAGATTCTGCTGCTAAGTCCTGTTATCTGTCTGGCCATGAAACACACAGTCCCCTTGCTGATCTGCTGCTCAGAGCTTTTATTCTGGTGGCTTACTGCCTTCTACAACCTATGAAGATAGAGCAGCTGCTTCACAGTTGTGCCCTTAGTATTTAGCCATTCACATCTTCCTAACCAACAGAATTCCGTTCTGTTGTCACTGCTGAGTCTACACAGTGAAAACTGGGTATGAACACTTGTGAAATGCAGAGCAATACCTGTTTCCTGCCCAAAGCCAGGAGCAACAATTTTCTTCCTTGCTTGACACTTGCACTCACAGGGTAGAGGCCAGAGATGGCAGACTTGGAATCCAAAATTAACTGCTAATTTTGGCTTCTCCATTTTATTTTCTCCAGAAATTTAGCCTGCAAAGGAAACTGCCCACACCTAGGTCGTGTCCTCAACCTTTGCAAATCTACAAACTTTCTGCCTGATGTGCCTAGAGAGTTACATCAGGGGTCACTTCAGTATCACTACTTCCAGGAGACAACATCAACCACACTATATCCCCATGACAATACAGAAGACAGATAAGTTGCCTAACAGTTGGCACACCTTGGAAAGGCTTGCCAGTTCCAAGTTTGGAAACAACCTGTCCTTAAGCCTGAGGCCCACTTTAAGGAACCCCTGGCCTTCTCCTTGTTGCTGGCTCTCTCATGATCAAGGGTACTACAGCTCCCAACTTCAGAGCTTCTAGATTTGTACTATCTCACTTATCAAGTCTGGATATTTAGATCTTTTCCTTTATTGAACCCCAGCACCCATTCTTTATGGCTGGCTCTGTGAAATAGTTTCCAACCATAAAACAGGCTACACTTAAACTAAAGAAGGCCCTGTCTCTGACTTCTTGTGTGCATGAGCCTAGCTCCAATCTTGGTGGCATCATCTGTAGACAATGTGCAAGCTGACCCTTTTTCAGATTTCCCTAGTATGTACTGAAAGGATGGTTCATGAGCTAAGAGCCCTGGGGATACAGCACCCAGGAGCTTTCATGTGAATGCTGGGAAATGAACTTGAATTTTCTTTAGAGCTGCAAGTGCTCTTAACAGCTCAGTGATAGCTCCAGCCACCTTTCTTTGCTTTTCCTTTACTGAAAATATTTTGATCAGACACTGTGTTGTTATTAAGGCTTCTCCTCTCCGAACTCCTCTAAGATCACCCCCATGTTCTGTTCCATCACATTCCACAACCTTTGTGTCTCTCCTAAGAAAAGACACAACCCCTTAAAGAATCCTGAGACAGAGCCAGGGATAGTGTTACAAAAGTGTAATCCCAACACTTGGGACAAAAAGAGAGTAAGACATCCAGCCTGGTCTACCAGGTGAGTTACAAAATAGTCTGATTTACAATGAGATACTGTCTTGACAGACAAACAAGGAAATAAGCAAATAAACAAAAAAGCAAGCAAAAAAGAAATCAAAGAGAACACAAAAACACACAAGTTGGACTAGAACAAAATACAACAACCAAGAGCCAAAGGGAAGAAAAACAAACAGACAAACAAATTAAAAAGAACCACAACAAAAACTAACACTTAGACATAGAGAACACATTCAAAGACACCAGAATCCAATAAAAACAGGAAACTTGTGACTTTAATATACAAGAAGAGAACCTATAATCTAAAAGAAAAACAAAATAAATAAAAGGGCCTGACACATGCTTCTTAGACACAGACTTCAAAATGCCTATGAGTTTGCTTTGTGTGGCACCTACTGCTGGTCATTCAGCCTCCCTTATAATAGCAGGATTTTCTTCCACGTGAAGACTTCATTTGACTGGAGTAATGTTTCGTTTGCAAGTTTTTATGGATTAGAGATAGATTCATGTGTCTACATCTTCTCTCAACACTGTTATGTCATGGGGTACAAACTCTTGCAAGCCCTGTGCCTACTGCTTCAGTCTCTCTGAGTTCCTATGTGCATCAGTTCTGCTGTGTTTTAGAAGGCCCGCTATGTTCAGTTGAGGGACCACTGCTATGAACATAGTTGAGTCAGTGTCTTTGTGATATTGTGGGTCCTCTTTTATCATATGCCTAGGAGTGGTAAAGCTGGGTCTAGAAGATAGACCAATTCTCAAGTTTCTGAGAAACTGCCAGATTGATTTCACAAGTGATAATCCAAGTTTTAACTCTCACCAGAAATGGAGAAGTGTTCCCTTTGTTCCATAACCACCCCAACTTGAGCTGTCACTTGAGGTTTTGATCTTAGCCATTCTGCTGTGTGTAAGATGGAATCTCAGAGTCTGAGATTTGCATTTCTCTCATGATTGGAATGTTGAACAATTATTCGGTGTTTCCCAGCAAATAGAGATTCCTCTGTTCAAATATGCTGTGTACTTCAGTACCCCTTTTTAAGTTGGGGTATTTGCTTTCTAGCTATCTAATCTTTTTTTGTATTTATAGTGTTTAGATATCATCCCTCTGTCAGATGTAGGGTTGGGGAGTGTAGTGGCTATTCCTGGTTGTCAACTTGACTAAATCTGGAATGAACTAAACAAGAATTGGAAGGCTCACCTATAATCCTAATCTGGAGGCTCAGAGATACAAGTTTCTGACCTGGAGATCTTGATGCATAGTGACTATGAATTCCAGAAGATTAAGATTAGGGGATCTCTGAGTTGAAGGTCATCTGGGATTAAAGGCATGGTGGCACACGCCTTTAATCTGGGCCACACCCTCTGCTGGAGACCTATATAAGGACTTTGGAAGAAGGAAGATTTCACTCTGGCTTTTCCTGGCCTACCTCATGGGATGGAGCAACTGCTAGATCCTCGGACTTCCATCCATGGCTGCCTTGTGGGACTGAACAACTGCTACATTTTTGGACTTCCATCCACAAGTACTGCTGACTATTGTTGGGGAGTTGAACTACAAGCTGTAAGTCATCCACAAATTCCCTAACTATATAGGGACTACTCATACGTTCTGTGACTCTAGAGAACTCTGACTAATAGAGAAGTTGGTACCAGAAGTGGTTCTAGAGGAGCAGAAGTATAAGGATGAATATTTTAAAAATCTGGAGTTGGTTTGGTAATTCATCAGTACCTTCAACTACTGAAACCTCTCCAGATTCTCTTCCTCCTGGGAGTTCGGAAAATATTGAAGACCCGTGGTTGAAACTATATTTCAAGCTTAAAGAAGCTAATGTCTTTGAGTATCTTGATGAATTAGATGATTCAGTGGTGTACAATACTTTCTACAAGTTGGGGAAAAAATCGAAAAATGATTTTGCTGGCTGGTTGCTCTTAGCATCTCAGGAAAAAACAATGAAGGAAAGGAAGAAGTTGTGTGATAAAATTGAACGGCTCCAGACGCAAGTAAACAATCTAAAAGTTGCTAAGTGTGCCCTTGAAGAGAATCTTCCGTCTAGCAGCCATAGAGCTCAAGTTGCAGAAAATCAGACTGAAGCTCTCATTATAAGGTTGACTGAATTACAGCGAAAATTCAGGTCTCAGCCTCAGAGGGTGTCAGCAGTTAAAGTAAGGGCATTAATTGGCAAAGAATGGGATCCTATAACTTGGGATGGGGATATGTGGGAAGACCCTATTGAAATTGAGAATTTTGAATCTTCAGATTTTCAAGGATTTGCCCCATCTGAGGAAGTAGTACCCTCAGCCTCACCCCTTGAAATAATGCCTTCTCTGTATAATGAAATTAATCCCTCAGAGCCTGATAAACCAGCAGTGAATTTTGCTGAAGAAAATGCCAGACAAGACAATATTGATGTTTCTCAAGGCCCTCCAATAGTTTCTTCTAGACCTATAACCAGACTCAAGGCAAAACAGGCCCCTAGAGGGGAAGTAGAAAGTATTTCCATGAGGAAATACACTATACTATAAAAGAGCTTAATGAGTTTGCTAATTTATTCAAGCAGAAGTCTGGGGAATATGTGTGGGGGTGTGGGATAATGGTGGAAGGAACATAAAACTAGAGCAGGCTGAGTTTATTGGCATGGGCCCTCTGAGTGGAGATTCTAGGTTTAATATGGAAGTTTGCACAGTTAAAAAAGGTGTCAGGAGTTTGTTTGAGTGATTGGCTGAAGTGTTTATCAAAAGATGGCCTACTGAAAAGGAGTTGGAGATGCCTGATATCCCTTGGCTTAGTGTTGATGAAGGGGTCCTAAGGCTTAGGGAAATTGCAATGCTAGAGTGGATACGTTGTGTAAAACCTAAGGATCCACAATGGGAAGGTCCAGAAGATATGCCCTTCACCAGTCCTATAAGACGCAAACTGGTGAGAGGGGCACCAGCACATTTAAAGAGTTTTGTTCTTGCCCTTTTCCTTGTGCCAGACCTTAGGGTTGGAGATGCTGCTGCTCAATTAGATGAATTAAATTCAATGGGTTTAACTGGGCCTTGAGGAAACAAGGGCCAGGTGGCAGCATTGAATCGCCAGAGACAAGGTGATTGTAGTTATTATAATGGACAGGGTAGACAAAACAATGTTTATAATGACATACCTCGTAATGGTCAGTACAAGAGAGGTGGAATTTATAATGGCATGACTCGTTTGGACCTTTGGTACTGGCTAGTCAGTCATGGTGTTTCCAGGCATAAAATAGATAGAAAACCTACTGCATATCTGTTTGATCTGTATAAGCAGAAAAATTCTCAAACAAATGAAAGAAAGGCTACATTGCATCTTGGCAAAAGGCAATCTCAGCCAGTGAATCAATTTCCAGACTTAAGTCAGTTTGCAGAGCCAGAATCCCTTGAATGACGGGGTGGCCAGGTTCCTCTGAGGAAGAATCTTGATAAGACACCTAAAAGTTTTGCTGTTAGTCTTTCCCCAATTCTTCCCCAGAGGAACCTACGGCCTTTTACAAGGGTAACTGTACACTGGGGTAAAGAAAATAATCAGATTTTCTGGGGTCTATTGGATACTGGTTCTGAATTGACACTGATCCCAGGAGATCCCAAGAAACATTGTGGCCCTCCAGTTAGAGTAGGAGCTTATGGAGGACAGGTGATTAATGGAGTTTTGACTGATGTCCAACTCACAGTAGATCCAGTAGGTCCCTGAACACATCCAGTGGTCATTTTCCCAGTTCCAGAATGTATAATTGGGATAGATATACTCAGAAATTGGCAGAATTCTCACATTGGTTCCCTGAGCTGTGGAGTGCAGGCTATTATGGTTGCAAAGGCGAAATGGAAGCCTTTAGAGTTGCCTCTGCCAAGGAAAATAGTGAATCAAAAACAGTATCGTATTCCTGGAGGAATTGCAGAAATTACTGCCACTATCAAGGACTTGAAAGATGCAGGGGTGGTGGTTCCCACCACATCTCCCTTTAACTCTCCTATCTGGCCAATGCAGAAGACAGATGGATCATGGAGAATGACAGTTGACTATCGGAAACTAAATCAGGTAGTAACTCCAATTGCAGCTGCTGTACCAGATGTAGTTTTGTTACTTGAGCAAATTAACACATCTCTTGGAACCTAGTATGCAGCTATTGATCTGGCAAATGCCTTCTTCTCAGTACCTGTCCATAAGGACCACCAGAAGCAATTTGCTTCCAGTTGGCAAGGCCAGCAGTATACCTTTACAGTTTTGCCTCAAGGATATATTAACTCTCCTGCCCTGTGTCATAACTTAGTTAGAAGGGATCTTGATCATTTGTCTCTTCCACAAAATATCACATTGGTGCACTATATTGATGACATTATGCTGATTGGACCAAGTGAGCAGGAAGTAGCAACCACTTTGGATTCATTGGTAACACATATGCGTATCAGAGGATGGGAAATAAATCCAACCAAAATTCAAGGACCATCTACCTCAGTGAAATTCTTAGGAGTACAGTGGTGTGGGGCATGCAGAGATATTCCTTCTAAGGTGAAAGATAAGTTATTGCACCTGGCCACTCCCACCACCAAGAAAGAAGCGCAACATTTAGTGGATCTATTTGGATTCTGGAGACAGCACATTCCTCACTTAGTGTATTACTCAGGCCTACTTATCAAATGACTTGGAAAGCTGCTAGCTTTGTATGGGGCCTGGAACAAGAGAAGGCTCTTCAACAGGTCCAGGAGGCTGTGCAGGCTGCACTACCACTTGGACCATATGATCCAGCAGACCCAATGGTACTTGAGGTATTGGTGGCAGATAGAGATGCTGTTTGGAGCCTCTGGCAGGCCCCTGTAGGTGAATCACAGAAGAGATCTTTGGGATTTTGGAGCAAAGCTCTACCATCATCTGCAGACAACTACTCTCCCTTTGAAAAACAGCTCTTGGCTTGCTATTGGGCCTTAGTGGAAACTGAACGTTTAACAATAGGACACCAAGTTACTATGCGTCCTGAACTGCCCATCATGAGCTGGGTGTTATCAGACCCTTCAAGTCATAAAGTAGGATGTGCACAGCAGCAGTCTATTATCAAATGGAAGTGGTATATATGTGATCGGGCCCAAGCAGGTCCTGAAGGAACAAGCAAGTTACATGAAGAAGTTGCTCAGATGCCTATGGTTTCTACTCCTGTTACAATGCCATCTGCTGCCAAGCTTGCACCTATAACCTCATGGGGTGTTCCCTATGACCGGCTGACTGAAGAAGAGAAGACTAGAACCTGGTTTACTGATAGCTCTGCACGTTATATAGGCACCACCCAGAAGTGGACAGCTGCAGCATTACAACCCCTTTCTGGGACAACCCTGAAAGATACAGGTGAAGGAAAATCTTCACAGTGGGCAGAACTCCGGGCAGTACACATGGTACTACAGTTTGTTTGGAAGAAGAAATGGCCAGATGTATGATTGTTCATTGACTCATGGGCTGTAGCCAATGGATTGGCTGGATGGTCAGGGACGTGGAAAGATCAAAATTGGAAAATTGGTGAGAAAGACATCTGGGGAAGATGTGGATAGATCTCTCCAAATGGGCAAAGGATGTGAAGATATTTGTGTCCCATGTAAATGCTCACCAAAAGGTGACTTCAGCTGAGGAGGAGTTCAACAATCAAGTAGATAAGATGACCCATTCTGTGGAGAGTCAGCCTCTTTCCCCAGCCATCCCAGTCATTGCCCAATGGGCACATGAGCAAAGTGGCCATGGTAGCCGAGACGGAGGTTATGCTTGGGCTCAGCAACACGGACTTCCACTCACCAAGGCTGACCTGGCTACAGCAGCTGCTGAATGCCAAATCTGCCAACAGCAGAAACCAACACTGAGCCCCAGATATGGCACCATTCCTCGAGGTGATCAGCTAGCAACCTGGTGGCAGGTTGACTACATTGGACTACTTCCCCCGTGGAAAGGACAACGTTTCATTCTTACTGGAGTAGATACTTATTCTGGTTGTGGATTTGCCTTTCCTGCACGTAATGCTTCTGCCAAAACCACCATCCATGGACTCACAGAATGCCTTATCTATCGTCATGGTATTCCACACAGTATTGCTTCTGACCAAGGAACTCATTTCACAGCCAGAGAAGTGTGACAGTAGGCCCATGATCATGGAATTCACTGGTCTTACCATGTTCCCCATCATCCTGAAGCAGCTGGTCTGATAGAAAGATGGAATGGCCTTTTGAAGACACAGTTACAGCGTCAATTAGGTGGCAACAGTATGGAGGGCTGGGGCAGAATTCTTCAGAAGGCAGTATATGCTTTGAATCAGCGTTCAAATATGGTACAGTTTCTCCCATAGCCAGGATCCATGGGTCCAGGAATCAAGGGGTGGAAAAGGGAATAGTTTCACTCACTATCACTCCTAGTGACCCTCTAGGAAAATTTTTGCTTCCTGTCCCCACAACTTTAGGTTCTGCGGGCCTAGAAGTTTTGGTTCCAGAGGGGGGAGTGCTCCTACCAGGAGCCACAGCAAACATTCCATTGAACTAGAATCTCAGACTTCCCCCTGGCCATTTTGGGCTTCTAATGCCTTTGAACCAACAGGCTAAGAAAGGAATAATAGTGTTAGGAGGGGTGATAGATCCAGATTACCATGGCGAAATTGGATTGCCTCTCCACAATGGAGGTAAGCAGGATTATGTCTGGAGTGCAGGAGATCCCTTAGGGCGACTCTTGGTACTACCATGTCCTGTGATTAAAGTCAATGGGAAACTACAACAGCCTAATCCAAGTAGGATGACAAAGGACACAGACCCATCAGGAATGAAGGTATGGGTCAATCCTCCAGGAAAAGAGCCAAGACCTGCTGAGGTGTTTGCAGAAGGTGAAGGAAATACAGAATGGGTAGCAGAGGAAGGTAGTTATAAATACCAGCTAAGACCACGTAACCAGTTGCAGAAACGAGGATTATAAGTAATATGATGTCTTCTGTCTTATTTTGTTAAGGATAGATTTGTCTTTCTTCCAGTTTCTTTAACATCAATTGGTATTGAGACACTTAAAGAATGATTCCAAGGGACATTACCCTGTTGTAAATTTACAAATGCGTTTGCGATTGTACGAGGAATAGTTATAGCATGTTAGGCGTATTCATGACCTTGTTATAGTTTCATGTGGACATGAGATATTATTTGTGTCAAATTGACAAGGGGTGGATTGTAGTGGCTGTTCCTGGTTGTCCATCCACAAGTACTGCTGACTATTATTGGGGAGTTGGACTACAAGCTGTAAGTCATCCACAAATTCCCTAACTATATAGGGACTACCCATACGTTCTGTGACTCTAGAGAACCCTGACTAATACAGGGAGGATCTTCTTCCAATCTTTAGGCTGCCATTTTGGCCTGCTGAGGCATTCCTTTTCCCTATAGAAGCTTTTCAGTTTCATCTAGTTCCATTATTAATTTTTGGTCTCATTGCCTAAGCTATGGTTTTCTTTTCAGGTAGTTGTGTCCTGTGCCAATGTGTTCTAGATAATTCCAGAACTTTTTCTTGTATAAGATGTAGTGTATCCAGTTTTATGTTGAAGTCTTGAACAATTGGCCTTGAGAGTATTAGAGGAGGATAAATATAGAGCAACTAGCTTTATTATACCTGCAGATATCCACTTAGACAGCCACCAATTGATGAAGATGCTATCTTTTCTCCAATGTCTCTTTTGCCTTCTCTGTTAAAAGACAAGTGTTGATGTTTGATAGTTGTGTGGGTTTCTTTCTGTGTTTTCAGTTATATTACACTAATCAACATATCTGTTTTCCTGCCAATATATTGTAGTTTCTATTATACTATGGCTGTGTAATACAACTTAAAATCTGAGATGGTGATATTATTAGAAATTATTTTATTGTAGAGCATTGTATTGGATATCCTGAATTTTTATATTTCCAAATGAATTGGATAATTCATCCTTCAATGACTGTAAGAATGTTTTTGGAATTTAATGGGAATTGCTTTGAATCACTAGATTGATGTTTGTAAGATTGCATTTTGTATTACATTAATCCTCTGGATGCAGGAGATTGAGAAATCTTTGCATCTTATAATGGCTTTTTCAATTTATTTCTTCAGAAACTTGAAGTTCTTTTCTTTTTTAAGGTTTAAACTGTGGCTGTCTTCAGACATACTAGAAGAGGGGAGCATATCTCATTACAAATGTTTGCTAGGAATTGAACTCAGGATCTCTAAAGAGCACTCAGTGTTCTTAACCACTGAGCCATCTCTCCAGCCCTGAAGTTCTTTTCATAGAAGTATTTTGCTTGCTCAGATAGAGTTATTCCAATAAATTTCATACTATTTCAGCTATTTTTTTGTGTTTCCCTAATTACTTTCTTAGGATATTTAGCATTTGTGTTAAGGAGGGCTTCTGATTTATTTCAGTTATCTTTATAGGCACTTTGCTGAGTGGGTTTATCAGCTGTTGCAATTCTCTGGTAGAATTTGGAGGGTCTTTTATTTATACTATCAATTCATCTGTAAATAGAGATACTGTGACTTCATCCTTTCCAACTTGTTTCCCCTCAATTAGCATTAGTTCTAAGAGCTCTAGTTTGACCATCAAATGCTATATTGAATCAACAGTGTGATAGTGGACTGCCTTGTTTTGGGCCTGACTTTGCTTGAATTGCTTAACTTTCTCTCTATTTAATATGATGTTGGTTATCACCTTGCTGCATACTGCCTTTATTGTGTATATGTATTTGACTTTTATCCCTGGTCTCTATAGCACTTTTATCATGAATGTGTGCTAGATTTTAACAAAGGCTTTTTCAGCATCTGATGACCTGACCACATGTCCTTTTTCTTTCAGTTTGTTTATATGGTGGGTTATACTGCTGTATTTTACTATGTTGAACCATCCCTGCATCCTGGTGTGAAGCCTAGTATATCATGATAAATGATGTTTTTGATGACTCCTACAGCTGATAAACGACTTCAGCAAAGTGGCCGGATATAAAATCAACTCAAGCAAGTCAGAAGCCTTCCTATACTCAAAGGATAAGCAGGCTGAGAAAGAAGTAAGAGAAATAATACCCTTTACGATAGCCACAAACCATATTAAGTATCTTGGCGTGACGCTAACCAAACAAGTGAAAGATCTGTATGACAAGAACTTCAAGTCTCTGAAGAAAGAAATTGAAGAAGACCTCGGAAGATGGAAAAATCTGCCATGCTCATGGATTGGCAGGATTAATATAGTAAAAATGAGCATCTTACCAAAAGTAATACACAGATTCAATGCAATCCCCATCAAAATCCCAACTCAATTCTTCATAGAGTTAGAAAGAGCAATTCAAAAATTCATCTGGAATAACAGAAAACCCAGAATAGCTAAAACTATTCTCAAGAGTAAAAGAACCTCTGGGGGAATCAGTATCCCGGACCTCAAGCTGTACTACAGAGCAATAGTGTTAAAAACTGCATGGTATTGGTACAGTAACAGACATGTAGATCAATGGAACAGAATTGAAGACCCAGAAATGAATCCACACTCCTATGGTCACTTGATCTTTGACAAAGGAGCTAAAACCATCCAGTGGAAAAAAGATAGCCTTTTCAACAAATGGTGCTGGCTCAGCTGGAGGTCAACATGCAGAAGAATGCAAATTGACCCATCCTTATCTCCTTGCACTAAGCTCAATTCTAAGTGGATCAAAGATCTCCACATAAAACCAGACACACTGAAACTAATAGAAGGGAAACTAGGGAAGAACCTTGAACATATGGGCACAGGGGAGAATTTCCTGAACAGAACTCCAATAGCTTATACTCTAAGATCAAGAATAGACAAATGGGACCTCATTAAATTACAAAGTTTTTGCAAGGCAAAAGACACCGTCAAAAAGACAAAGCGGCAACCAACTAACTGGGAAATGATCTTTACCAACCTTACATCCGACAGAGGGCTAATATCCAAGATATACAAAGAACTCAAGAAGTTAAACTCCAGAGAGGCAAGTAACCCTATTAAAAAATGGGGTACAGAGCTCCACAAAGAGTTCTCACCTGAAGAATATCTAATGGCTGAGAAGCACCTAAAGAGATGTTCATCATCCTTAGTCATTAGGGAAATGCAAATCAAAACAACCCTGAGATTCCATCTCACACCAGTCAGGATGGCTAAGATCAAAAACACAGGAGACAGCAGTTGTTGGCGAGGATGTGGAGAAAGAGGAACACTCCTCCACTGCTGGTGGAATTGCAGGCTGGTACAACCACTCTGGAAAGCAGTCTGGCGGCTCCTCAGAAAACTGGGCATGACACTTCCGGAGGATCCGGCTATACCACTCCTGGGCATATACCCAGAGACTTTACCTGCATGCAATAAGGACACATGCTCCACTATATTCATAGCAGCCTTATTTATAATAGCCAGAAGCTGGAAAGAACCCAGATGTCCCTCAACGGAGGAATGGATTCAGAAGATGTGGCATATTTACACAATGGAATACTACTCTGCAATTAAAAACAATGAATTCACGAAATTCCTAGGCAAATGGTCAGAACTTGAAAATATCATCCTTAGTGAGGTAACCCAATCACAAAAGATCACACATGGTATGAAGTCACTGATAAGGGGATATTGACCCAGAATCTCAGAATACCCTAGACACAATCAGCATATCAATAGATTTCTAAAAAGATGGAAGGAGAGACCCCTGGTCCTGGAAAGACTGGATGTAGGGGAACGCCAGGACAGAGTAATGAGAGGGGGTTGAACGGAGAAAAGAGGGAGGGAAGGGGGCTTATGGGACTTTCGGGGAGGGAGGAAACGGGAAAGGGGAAGTGATTTGGAATGTAAATTAAAAAAATAAAATAAAATTAAATTAAAAAAAAAAAAAAAAAAAAAAAAAAAAAATGATGTTTTTGATGGCTTCTTGGATTTTGATTGCCAATATTTTATTTAATATTTTGTATAAATATTCATATGGAAAACGGGTCTGAAATTTTTCTTCATGTATTTGTTGTGTCATTGTTTAGTGGTCTGGGTATCAGCATGACTGTGACCTCATCAATTAGATAGATGATAGATAGACAGATAAATAGACAGATAGATAGATAGATAGATAGATAGATAGATAGATAGATAGATAGATAGATGATAGATAGATAGATAGATATAGATAGATAGATAGATAGATAGATAGATAGATAGATAGATAGATAGATAGATAGATAGATAGACGAGTAGATACATAGATGGATAGACAGACAGACAGACAGAGGGTGTCCTAAGACAAAACCCTAGTATACTTTCATTCATCCTTGTTGAAGGCCTCAAACCAGAGACCAGAGCAACTACACTCTACTCACCAATTGAGCTCAATGGACACACCTGAAACTCCTCATACTTTCTTCATTGTGTGGAGTAGGGAGGTAATATTGGCGCCACACAAATATCAGCAAGCACACTGCTACTGAACATCTACATTGTCACTAATTAGTTCAGTTTTTAAAGTCTTTGTGAAATGGAGATTATTCCCAAGACTTCCTCAATTCGGTGTATATGCACATGTATTGGCATATTGTGCATGTATAAGGGGGGATTCACAGAGGCCTGAAGAATTGGGCCTACCACCTCAAGCCTGAGTTCCAGCTGAGAGCCACCTGATGATAATTGTTCTGAAACCAAACTTTGGTCTTCTTTTAAAGAAACATGTGCTCTTAAAACATGAGTCATCTCCCTTTATCCATGGGCTCCTGGGCAATTGTTTATTGATTTGTTTGTTTGACTGAAGAGCATGAAATATTATTTTGAGCAAAACTCAAGCAGGGTCACAGATTCCAAGCAACAAAGCCTTTGAAGTTAACAGGCAGACAGGTAGATGGGTGTTGGCAAAAGAAGGAAAAAGGAGTATAAAAGACATTGAGATTGTTTTTATGACATCTTCTGTACTATATACCAAACTAGATATACATTTGTGAACCACCTTAGCTGATAACATTATCTATCTACCCAAGGTTATTAATCCTGACATGCCTGGCATGAATGAATTCATTTTGACTCTCTCCAGAGGGCATTTGTTGCAGAATCCTTAAATTTACTTTATTCCACACAGGTAATAGTAATGATATCTAAACAAAGGAGCTGTTTATTTATTCACTAAATATACAGAAGTAACAAAAAGTTTACAATTCCATGACAAAGCATCTAGTTATACTGTTCTTGAAGAAGCCATTCAAAACTGCCAAGTTGTCTGATTCCACAAGACCCTCTTTCCACAGTCCAACTTACTGTTCCACAAGTCAAGCTCAGCATCTAAGATCCCAGTCACTGAACATACTTTAGTTTCCAACCATCTGAGCAGTCTCTGAAGCCAAAAGCTCTGAGAATCCAGAATCAGACATATGTCTGAAGCCTTCCATGTCTTCAGATCCAAAATCATACTTCCATATTTGATGAGGCCTTATTCCATACCAGAGCTGTATCTATTTTGTTCCTTGACTGCTAGCTATTTCATATTGTTAAAAGAAAAAAAATAAAATTACCATTGTGGAACACATATGAACATTAAGATTAGAATGGGCTAGAAATATATTAAAACAACATTTCTCTCAAATTCCTTTCTTTCGCTCCCCACATACTGTCTGAGGGCAGAGTCAAACTTACTACATACCATGTTATTTTCTGTGGGTTCTGAGGTTTGTTAATTTTATGGAGGTACACAACGAAAAGTTCCACTTGCACCCAATGAGAATGAAGGTCAGTTAGAACTATTTTGTGTAGCTAGTCAAATATCTAGATTCAGAGCCCAATATCCAGCAGCACTTTTCTGTTTTATCTGTATTATGTGGTCCTGTGAAATGTTCAAAGTCCTACCTTAGCTTCAGAGTCTGGTCTGCAACACTAATAGGTCAGTCTAGTGGTGTGTGTTCAAGAAATGAGTGTCTGACTAATATTATTGCTCATGTGGTTTTGTGGCTATTACTGAAATTCATTATTAATATTTACTGCCAGCAAGGACAAAGTCTGGATCCCAGGACATAAACACAGTGCTCACCACATGTATGACAGATTTCTGTTGCAAAGGAGATGCTCTTGGGTTGTCTTATATCCCTGAGTGTATCCTTGAGCCAAGCACAAAGTTGGGCAAATAGACCTATGGTGAGGACTCCCAAGTCACGATAGCACTCCAGAGGGGCAGGGTACTGTTCTATAATCAATCTACTCAAGTTGGCTGTGTGATTCAAGAGGCTTGTCAGGATGGGCATGGAGAAATTATTGTCACAGAAACTCACATTTGTGAGCTGGGAGCAGTGGCTGAGGACAGATATAAGGATAGTGATTAGAAAGTAATTCATTCTACAACCTTTAAGTCCAGTGACTGCAAAATGTCTGCCACATTTGCCAGAAGAACTCGGAGAGGCATAATATCCAAACCAATATTATGACTCTCATGTCCAGATGTTTGAGCTGAAAGAGCCTCTGACAGGAGGAAAAAGAATCCAAGTCTGACTGTGACATTTGGTAGTAAGTGATGGAGAGGGTCTCCAAAGGAATCCTCAGGCACCTAGGGATAGAGGAGACCAGAAGATTAATTCTGGAAAATGGTGATAGAGAACATGAAGTGGGATTTACAGGAAAGTAGAAGGAGGTACATACCTAAAGTTAACTTTGATCAAGTAATCAAGGACATTATCTAAGGTATTTCCTAAAGTTCATCTTCTGGCCTCAATTTCAAGGAGAAGATGCATTACATCATAAACTCTACACAATCACTCTTGGCATTTCAGACATACACTCTCCTCCCTTGTTCAGTGCACTCAGTACCACTTGGACTCAATCATTTCACCCATGGGAAAATATGCATAAACTGGATGCTGTTCTCACAGACCTGAGCACATAGCTCATCTCCCCACTGTGTGGGTGAATCCTGAGACTCCTAACTTCATTCTCTTCTATTTCTTTTGTGTTGATTGGGTGGCCATGATTCACAGATTTACATCCCATCCTTTCCAGATCTGACTTGCTCCTTACCTCATATCATTCCTCTGCTTCATAAGAGCACATTGGAGACCTTCACACTAAACATAACTTCCATAGTTTAATGACTCCCTAAATGTTCCCAGTGACAGGCCAGCATCATGCTTCATTAATCCTTAAAATAAGAGGGCAATATTTACTCTGTTAGTTCACCCAGCTTGCCATCCTTCCTTACCTGAAGATCCATTTCATATTATTTCTGAGAAAACACAAGCTGAGAAAGCACGTATTGAGAGATGCAGGAGACAATTGAGATTACAGAACTGAGAAATGAACTTGTTGACATACTTCTGTCCTCTAGCACTTGTGCTCCTGCCATGCATAAGGGTGTTCCTGTGGGTAGGTTCCAGGAACAGTGAATGAAGATCTGTCATCTGCCTCAAGCAAGGAATAAAATATCACACTGTGTACCCAGTCCATTCTGTGTTGAGCTCAAATTTCTCTATGTGCTTTGGATGGAAGACCTCCAAACTATCTTCTTTAAAACAGACAGGCAGAGCCCAAATCTTCATCTTCACACAGAAGAAATGTATGAAGCCCTTTCTCTGCTGAGCCCACTGCAATAAGCAGGCTTCTTCTTCATTCAGATCATAATGGAGGCAAAAGTCAATGACCACACTAAGACCCTCCCTCAGAGCATATCTGGGAAGGACCTTCACTACTTGCTTCTCATCAATAGTCTCTGTTGGGTAATCACACTATTCTGCACCAGCCCATATGTGCCAGAAGTCTTGGTACACATTCCTCAGATCGAGAATCTGAAGTTTTTGCCTCCTGTGTTGAAAAGACACAAAGTGTTAGCAGACATGACAAGACCGTGACTCAGCTTTTGGTATATCTCTGAATTCAGCTCTACCCATGCCAAGGTGTCTGTTTTTTTCAGTACCAAGTATTGAATATGCAGTCATGCATGTAAGATGGTTTTCCTGAGCTGCATATGTATACATGACCACTTTCCTTCCACTAAGATAATGTCTATTTATTTCAACTTAGTGCCATCATTATTGGTTATGGGAATATCAGGGATAGACTCCTTCTATTGTGAGGTTTTATCTAGTACTCTAAGCTCTAAACCATATTCAAATGACCTTAGTACAAAAGCAATGGCTTTGAAGGCCTCTGGATCCCTCCTTACATGGTAGATCTACTGAGGAAGAAGCCAGTTAGCCTGACCCCACAGTATCTATTTTGTACTCCAAGTGCTCCCTCTTGTAATACTTGATATTACTCACCTGGTGTGAAATGTTCTTTTCAGTCACATGTCTACTCCATCTAGCACAGCCTGGAAGGTTTCCAAGTTGGGGGTTGTCATCAATGCCCCCAGAGGGAGATTGGGGAAAGGCCAGGCCGCCATCATTGACTTAATGAGCTTGGTTTGCCTTCCAGCAAAGGCCTGTTTGAACAATGCTGGAAAGAACTCTCTGGGCAGCTCCTCTACAGCAGAAATGGCCAAAGCCTCATCTCTCAGCAGAGTCTGCCTTGCCAGCATCAGGATGGTGGGTGGGGTCTGAACACTCATCTTGTATGGTCAGAAAATTCCTGGAAAATCATTCAGGCAAAAACTTATTTTAAAGATAAATTCAGAAGATAAGAATAAGAAACCTTCCTAATATCACAGGAACCATTCAAGTTTACAGTCATTTCTATGGAAATGGTGGAGTCATCAAAAAGTACCTGTGCCTACTGGTATATCTATTCCAAACACCCTCAGTGACAGTGTTGGGAACTTGTTACAAGTACACCCAGGTTTCCACATTCTGCAGTGTTCCATCCAAACCTAAGTTATTCTCCATGCAGCCACATCCCCATTGGAAAGGATTCCCAGCAGTCTGAGATCTAAACACCATCTTTATGTCTCAACATGACATAGATCATGGGACAGATACTTAAACTACAGACTGGACCTAGTAGACTAGAAACTGAGTGTTTCCAGTTCATTATATGAAATTCCCAAATAACCCATAAAAACATGATGGAAAAAATACTATATTTTCCATTATTGACAAATATTAAGTCTTTACAAACAAAAAAACAAGTAAAAATTCCTGTCCCAACTTAACTCTAATCTCCCCGTTTCAAGTTTTCTTGTACATAGGCGGGATGGCACTTACAGGTTCTGAGCACTGACGATAGATCTCTGAGTCCCAGGAGAAACAGGCTATGACTGTAAGCTCCAGGTCTCTGAGTGGGTTCTCTGGCTCTGCCGAAGACTTTATATACCTTTCTGCTCAACTTTCCCTATCGTAGTCACGCCTTGCAACCACCAACTGCCATGTAAGTGAATATATGAGTCCCAGACAGTTAATCCTATCTAGGATTTTCCCAACTCTAGAATGAATCAAAGTTTTTTGTGTCAATGCAAACAAAACAAAAACAGACAAAGATGAAAACCATGACTCCACTGACTGATTTACTCCAAATCCTTGAATTTTATTGTGTTTCCTTGCTTGCTTATTGATTGACTTATTCTTCTTTTTGCTCTTGACATTCTTCATTTGGACTGTATTCTTTTTTTTTGGTTTTTCCAGACAGGGTTCCTCTGTATAGCCCTGGCTGTCCTGGAACTCACTATGTAGACCAGGCCCACCTCTGCCTCCCAAGTGCTGGGATTAAAGTTGTAAGAATTGAGTTGGGATTTTGATGGGGATTGCATTGAATCTGTGTATTACTTTTAGTAAGATGCTCATTTTTACTATATTAATCCTGCCAATCCATGAGCATGGCAGATTTTTCCATCTTCTGAGGTCTTCTTCAATTTCTCTCTTCAGAGACTTGAAGTTCTTGTCATACAGATCTTTCACTTGTTTGGTTAGAGTCACGCCAAGATACTTAATATGGTTTGTGGCTATTGTGAAGGGTATTATTTCTCTTACTTCTTTCTCAGCCTGCTTATCCTTTGAGTATAGGAAGGCTTCTGACTTGCTTGAGTTGATTTTATATCCGGCCACTTTGCTGAAGTCGTTTATCAGCTGTAGGAGTTCTCTGGTGGAGTTCTTTGGGTCGCTTAAGTATACTATCATATCGTCTGCAAATAGTGATAGTTTGACTTCTTCCTTTCCAATTTGTATCCCTTTGACCTCTTTTTGTTGTCTAATTGCTCTAGCTAGAACTTCAAGTACTATATTGAAAAGATATGGAGAGAGAGGGCAGCCTTGTCTAGTCCCTGATTTTAGTGGGATTGCTTCAAGTTTCTCTCCATTTAGATTGATGCTGGCTACCGGTTTGCTGTAAATTGCTTTTACTATATTTAGATATGGGCCTTGAATTCCTGATCTTTCCAAGACCTTTAGCATGAAAGGATGCTGAATTTTGTCAAATGCTTTCTCAGCATCTAATGAGATGACCATGTGGTTTTTTTCTTTGAGATTGTTTATGTAGTGGATTACATTGATGGATTTCCTTATATTGAATCATCCCTGCTTCCCTGGGATGAAGCCTACTTGGTCGTGGTGAATGATCGTTTTGATGTGTTCTTGGATTCGGTTGGCAAGAATTTTATTGAGTATTTTTGCATCGATATTCATAAGAGAGATTGGCCTGAGATTCTCTTTCTTTGTCGGATCTTTGTGTGCTTTTGGTATTAGTGTAATTGTGGCTTCATAGAACGAGTTGGGTAGTGTTCCTTCTGTTTCTATTTTGTGGAACAGTTTGAAGAGTATTGGTGTTAGGTCTTCTTTGCAGGTCTGATAGAATTCTGCACTAAAACCATCTGGACCTGTGCTTTTTTTGGTTGGAAGACTTCCAATGACAACTTCTATTTCTTCAGGGCTTATAGGACGGTTTAGATGGTCTATTTGATCCTGATTTAATTTTGGTACTTGGTATCTGTCAAGGAAATTGTCCATTTCCTCAAAATTTTCTAGTTGTGTTGAATACAGGTTTTTGTAGTAGGATCTGATGATTTTTTGAATTTCCTCAGTTTCTGTTGTTATCTCTCCCTTTTCGTTTCTGATTTTATTAATTTGGACACTATCTCTGTGCCCTCTGGTTAGTCTGGCTAAGGGCTTATCTATCTTGTTGATTTTCTCAAAGAACCAACTCCTCGTTTTGTTGATTCTTTGTATGGGTTTATTTGTTTCTACTTGATTGATTTCAGCCCTGAGTTTGATGATTTCCTGCCTTCTACTCCTCTTTGGTGTATTTGCTTCTTTTTGTTCCAGGGCTTTCAGGTGTGCCATTAAGCTGTTAGTGTATGCTGTCTCCCGTTTCTTTTTGGCGGCACTCAGGGCTATGAATTTTCCTCTTAGCACTGCTTTCATTGTGTCCCATAAATTAGGGTATGTTGTGCCTTCATTTTCATTAACTTTCAAAAAGTCTTTGATTTCTTTCTTTATTTCCACCTTGACCAAGTTATCATTGAGTAGAGCATTGTTCAGCCTCCATGTGTACGTGGGTTTTCTTTTGTTTTTGTTGCCATTGAAGACCACCCTTATTCCATAGTGATCTGATAGGAGGCATGGGATTATTTCTATCTTCTTGTATCTGTTGAGGTCTGATTTGTGACCAATTATACGGTCAATTTTGGAGAAGGTACCATGAGGAGCTGAGAAGAAGGTGTATTCTTTAGCTCTAGGATGAAATGTTCTATATATATCTGTTAGTTCCAGTTGGTCCAAGGCTTCAATTAGACTCACTGTGTCCCTGTTTAGTTTCTGCTTTCCTGAACGATCCATTTCAGAGAGCGGGGTGTTGAAGTCACCCACTATTATTGTGTGCGGTGCGATGTGTGCTTTGAGTTTTAGTAAAGTTTCTTTTACGAATGAGGGTGCCCTTGTATTTGGAGCATAGATATTCAGAATTGAGAGTTCTTGATGATGGATTTTTCCCTTGATCAGTATGTAGTGTCCTTCTGTGTCTTTTTTGATGACTTTAGGTTGAAAATCAATTTTATCTGATATTAGGATGGCTACTCCACCTCGTTTCTTGGGGCCATTTGCTTGTAAAATTGTTTTCCAGCCTTTTACTCTGAGGTAGTGTTTGTCTTTGACACTGAGGTGCGTTTCCTGCATGCAGCAAAATGCTGGGTCCTGTTTACGTATCCAGTCTGCTAGTCTATGTCTTTTAATTGGGGAATTGAGACCATTGATATTAAGAGAGATTAAGGCATAGTGATTATTGCCATCTGCCATTCTTGACGCTATCTTTATGTTTGAGTGGTTATCTACTTTTGGATTTGATTCAAGAAGGTTATTATCTCATTTTTTCCTGGGTGTTGTTTCTCTCCCTGTATTGGAGGTTTCCACCTATTATCCGTTGCAGGGCTGGATTTGTGGAAAGATATTGTGAAAATTTGGTTTTATCATGGAATATCTTGGTCTCTCCATCTATGGTGATTGAGAGTTTTGCTGGGTATAGTAGTCTAGGCTGGCATTTGTGCTGTCTTAGTGTCTGCATGAAATCTGCCCAGGATCTTCTGGCCTTCATAGTCTCTGGTGAGAAGTCTGATGTGATTCGGATAGGTCTTCCTTTGTATGTTACTTGGCCCTTTTCTCTTACTGCTTTTAGTATTCTTTCTTTTAGAACATTCTGTGTTTTGATTATTATGTGACGGGAGGTATTTCTGTTCTGGTCCAGTCTGTTTGGAGTTCTGTAGGCTTATTGTACGTTCATCAGCATCTCTCTCTTTAGGTTAGGGAAGTTTTCCTCCATAATTTTGTTGAAGATGTTTACTGGCCCTTTAAGTTGCAAATCTTCACTCTCATCTATACCTATAATCCTTAGGTTTGGTCTTCTCATTGTGTCCTGGATTTCCTGGATGTTTTGGGTTACACGTTTTTTGCATTTTGCATTTTCTTTGACTGTTGAGTCGATGCTTTCTATGGAATCTTCAGCACCTGAGATTCTTTCTTCCATCTCTTGTATTCTATTGTTGATGTTTGCATCTATGACTCCTGATTTCTTCCCAAGGTTTTCTATCTCCAAAGTTGTCTCCTTTGTGATTTCTTAGTTGTTTCTACTTCCTTTTTTAGTTCCTGGATGGATTTGCTGAGATCCTTCACTTGTTTGTTTGTATTTTCCTGTATTTCTTTAAGGTATTTTTGCATTACCTCTTTCAGGATTTCTTCCTGATGACCCATGTTCTCCTGCATTTCTCTGAGCGATTTTTGTGTTTCCTCCTCATGGGATTCCATCTGTTGATCCATCGTCTCCTGCATTTCTTTAAGCAGTTCTCGTGTTTCCTTTGTAAGGGCATCTAACCATTGATTCATTTCTTTAAGCAATTTTTGTGTTGCCTCCTTATGGGCATCCATCTGTTGACCCATATTCTTCTGCATTTCTTTATGCAAATTTTGTGATTCCTTTGTGAGTGCATCTACCTGTTGATTCATCTCGTTAAGCGATTTTTGTGTTGTCTCCTTGTGTGCCTCCATCTTTTGATCCATGTTCTCCCGCATTTCTCTAAGCGATTTTTGTGTTTCCTTTGTAAGGGCTTCTAACCGTTGATTCATGGTCTCCTGTAACTCTTTATGAGATTTATTTGTGTCCTTCTTGTGATCCTCTAATAGGATCATGAGAAGTGATTTTAAATCCAGATCTTGTCTTTCGGGTGTGGTGGGGTATCCAGGACTTGCTGCTGTTGGAGAGTTGGGTTCGGATGGTCCCACATTACTTTGATTTCTGTTAGTAACATTCCTACGTTTGCCTTTTGCCATCTGGATACCTCTGGTGTTAGTTGGTCCTGCTGCCACTGGCTGTTGGTTGGACCTCCTGTGAGCCTGCAAAGCTATTTCTGCCCCCCCCCCGGATTACCAGGATTCCCCTGGCACCGATTTCTGGGGCCTGCCTGCTCCTGAGTGACTTTGGAGCTCTAATGTGCCTTGCCCCAAGTGATCTTATATTGGGGAGGCCTTGCACATCCAAAGGCTCAGCCTAGTGGATTCCTGGAGCAGAGGTCGCCAAAGGGAGGCTGGTAGGCTCCTGCCCTGTGCAGGGGTGTGTGATCTCTCCTGGGGGGGGAGGGGGCGTCCCTCTGCCAGGCAGAAGTCCCACAGCAGATCTGGCGTGCTGGTTACTGCAGATCAGCCCAGCACTTGGGAGCCGCATACACACAAGCCGCCCGAGACCCAAGTGATATTAAGCCTGTCTGTCTCAGAACCTGGCTGTCCCAACTTCCCAGTCACTGGAGCAAAGATGGCGGAGTGCAATCTGCACACTCTCCGTGGCGCCGCTCACCCTGCAGACACGATGGCCTGCCGATCTGGCACCCAGACGACCACAGCGCTGACCCGTTCTCGGGCGCAGACGGAAGCCCCAACAGGCCGTGTCCCAAGTGATGTTATATTGGGGATAGAGCCCGGGTACCTGTTGCTTCAGTGCAGTCTGCGGGCACAGAGGTCGCGGAAGGAAAGCTGGTAGGCTCCCGCCCAGTGCGGGGTCCCTCTGCCAGGCAGAAGTCCCACAGCAGAGCTGGCGCGCTGGTTACTGCAGATCAGCCCAGCACTTGGGAGCTGCATACACACAAGCCGCCCGAGACCCAAGCGATATTATGCCTGTCTGTCTCAGAACCTGGCTGTCCCAACTTCCCAGTCACTGGAGCAAAGATGGTGGAGGCGAACCTTGGACTTTTAACACTGTTGAGACTGCTACAGACTGTGGGGACTTCTGAAGTTGGACTAAATGTATTTTGCATTATGCTATGTTTAGATATGGCCCCCATAGACTCATGTTTGAACAAGCCTATGGGGGCCAGGGAGTGGAATGTGGTGGTTTGTATTTGTTAGTCCCAGGGAGTAGCACTATTAGAAGGTGTGGCCTCGTTGGAGGAAGTGTGTCACTGTAGGGTTGGGCTTAGAGATCTTCCTCTTAGATGCCTGAAGATGCCCAGTCTATTCCTGGCTTCCCTTGGATAAAGTCATAAAACCCTCAGCTCCTCCTGCACCATGCCTTCCTGGATACTGCCATGTTTCTGCCTTGATGACAATGGACTGAACCTCTGAACCTGTAAGCCAGCCTCAATTAAATGTTGTCTTTAATAAAACTTGGTTATGGTGTCTGTTCACAGCACTAAAACCCTAACTAATACAGTGATTAATGGGGGAGGGCCAGCCCATTTAGGGTAGTTCTGCCCCTGGGCCGGTGGACCTGGTTCATCACAGCAAAAACTCAGCAGGACATAAACTGGTACCGGCATAGTGGGCTGTTGCTTTGACAGACCTGATCATGTTTTAGGGAGGAATGTGGGAAGGCTTTGGAAATTTGGGCTAGGAAAGTCATTGAATTAAGAGAGCACAATGGGGTGTTCTGTAGAATGTTGTAAGATAAGAGCATTGAGAGCAGTACAGATGATGGAGGTCTGGCTTGTGATGTTTCAGAGGAAACCAAGACTACTGAGTCATTTGAGTTAAGACTTCATGGTTCAGGTTTTAGTTAAAGAATTAGCTCTGATTAACAAGTCACCAGAACAAGTAAAGTGAAACCTTTCCTTTTCTGAAATATCAATACAGGTCAGCTGGAGCTGAAGAATCAGCTGAGATAAATTAAGAGACCAGCATCATTGAGGTGAAGTCATCTGGGAAGTGTTCTCTCAGAATCCAAAAAAAAGAAGCTGTGTTCTGAAGTTCGCAGCTGAACTTGCTAGTGAAAGAGTCACCCAGGTGTTGCTGGTTTTGAAGGTACTAAGGGGAGGGCCAATAATGCTTGGCATGGAAGAGCAGTGGGGGAATCTTGGAGTCTAGGAAAGGCTATGGGTGAAAGTGCTACCCAGTTGAGAGACCCCAGCATTGGGAGATGCAGTACCTTGGCCTGAGTGCCAAGAACAGCAGGTATGGAGTGGAGCCAGCCTAAGCCTAGAAGACGAGCTCTGTGTGCTGTACAGGGCAGAGCAGAGAAGTGACCCAACCCGTTGGAGGAACCCAGTAGAGAGGGGGCAGATTCCAGACATTGGACATTTGAGTTCTTTACACTATTGCAGTTTGTGTTTGCCCTAATCTGATTGTGACTTTGCCTTCGTCCTCTCCTCATAAAGCAAGAATTTAATTTACATTTGATTTTTTACAGGAGCTCAGAATTGAGAGACTTTGAACTTTGAAAGGAGATTTTGGATTTTAAAAGAGATTGAATATTTTGTTTAAAATATTCTTCTCTAATATATATAATAGATCCCAAGTACAGTTTCCAATTCTTCTACTGCTCCTAGCTCCCTGTCAACACATATCCCCCTCCTCCCTGGTACCAATTCCCCTTTGTTTTCTCTTCAGAGAAAAGCAGGTCTCCAAGAGATGACATCCAGAGAAAACAAAACTTGGCAAGGCAAAGGAGGAAAGAGAGACTGGATGGTTTCCATTAATTTATTTATTTATTTTACATCCAGAATGCTACTTCCCTTCCTCTCCTCCCAGTCACTCCCTCTTACCTTCCTTCCCTCCACTCCCCTTCATTTCTCTACAGAGAAATGGAGACCTCCCAAGGACATGCCTTGGTATATCAAGTTACAGTTGACTAGGCAGGCAATAGACATCCCCCGGTCCTGCTATTAGAATTCCAATGGAAAGGCCAAGGTGTATATCTGTTACATCTGTGTAGGGAAACTAGGTCTATCCCATGGATGCACTCTGGTAACTCAGTCTCAGTGAGCCCCTATGGGCCTAGGTTGGAGGATTCTTTATGTTTTCTTGTATCCTTGGCTAATCTGATTCTTCAATCCTTCCTGATCTTCCACAGATTCTCCAAACTCTGCCTAATGTTTTGCGGTGGGTCTCTGCATCTGTTTCCATCAGCTGCTGGGTGAAGTCTTTCAGATGACATGTATGGTAGGCTCCTGTCTGTAAGTATAGCAGAATATTGTTAATATAATGTCAAGGGTGGTATCTTTCTCGTGCCATGGGTCTCACATTGGACCAGCCATTAGTTAACCATTCCCTCAATTTCTGCTCCATTTTTATCCATGCATATTTATAGGCAGGAAAATTTGTGTGTCAAAGTTTTGTGGCTGGGTTGTTGTCTCCATCAGAAGTCTTGCCTAGTTATAGGAGGTAACTGGTTCATGTTCCATATGTCCTATTGCAAGAAGTCATATTTAGGGTCACACTCGTAGATTTCTGGTAGCTCCAATTGTCCTGGGTTTCTAGCTCATCTCAGAGATTCTCCACAGACACAGAATCCACTTCTCTCTGTCTCTGTCTCTCTCTCTCTGTCTCTCTCTCTCTCTCTCTCTCTCTCTCTCTCTCTCTCTCTCTCTCTCTCTCGTTACCATCCAGAATTTCTCTCAAACACAGTTCCCTCCATACATCTACCCCTGATGTGTACTTTATTTCCATTATTACTAAGATTCAAGCATCCTCTGTTAGGCCTTCCTTGTTAGTTTCTTGGTCTATGAATAGCATGGTTATCCTGCACTTTATGGCTAACATTCACTTATGAGTACATGCTATGTTTGTCTTTCTGGGTCTGGGTTTTGCCTGCAAGTTTCATGATGGCATTGTACCATATATTCATTATCCATTCTTCAGTTGAGGGACATCTGGGATGTTTTATGTTTCTGGCTATTTCCAATACAACTATGAACATAGAACACTGTCCTTATGGTATGGTGGAGCATCTTTTAAGTATATAACAAAGAGTAGTATAATAAGTTCTGAGGGAATTATTTCCAATTATTTGAGAAACCACTGAATTGATTTTGAGACTGGTTATAAAAGTTTACACTGTGACCAGCAAAGGAAGAGTGTTCCCCTTGGTCCATATCCTAGCCAGCATGAACTATTGCCCTTCTAAAGGGTATAAAATGAAATCCCAGAATCATTTAAATTTGGATTTCACTAATGACTAAGGATGTTAAGCATATCTGTAAGTGCTTCCCGGCTGTTAAATATTCCTCTGTTGAGAATTCTATTTAGCTATGTGCTCAATTTTTTAAAAAAATGGTTATTTGGTTTGTTGGTGTCTAATTTTTTTAGTTCTTAGTTTTGGATATCAGCCCTCTTTCAGATGTTGGGTTGGTGGAGGTATTTGCCCAATCTGTAGGCTGCTGTTTTGTCCTTATGAAAGTGTCCTTTCTGTACAGGAATTTTTTTAGTTTCATGAGGTCGTATTTATTAATTGTTGATCTTAGTGGCTGTGATGTTGGGTCTTTTCAGGAAATTGTCTCCTGTACTAATGGGTTCAAGGTTATTCCCCACTTTCCTTTAGATTTAATGTATCTAGGTTTAGGTTGAGGTATTTGATCTACTTAGACTTGAGTTTTGTGTAGGGTGATAGATATGGATGTATTTGTATCCTTCTACATGAAGACATCCAGTTAAATCAGCACCATTTGTTAACAATCTTTTCTGGTTTTCATTTTGTCATTTTGCCTTCTTTGTCAAAAACCAATGACCATAATTGTGCTGATTTATTTCCAGGTCCTCAATTTGATTCCATTGATCACCCTGTCTGTCTTGATACCAACCATTCATGGTTTATTACTATTGCTCTCTAGTACCACTTGAAGTCAGAGATGGTGATAACTCCAGAACTTTTATTGTACAGGATTATGTTACCTATCTTGGGTTTTTTTCCATATGAATATTAGAATTGTTTTTTCAAGGTCTGTAAATAATTGTCTTGGAAAGTTGAAGGGGATTGCATTGAATCTGTAGATTGCTTTTGGTAGCATGGCCATTTTCACTAGGTTGAACCTACCAATCCATAAGCAGGGAGATTTTTCCATGGCCTGATATATTCCTCAATTTCATTCTCCAATTTCATTCAAGTTTCTTTCTTCAAAAACTTGAAGTTCTTGTCATTCAGGTATTACACTTGCTTGATAAGTTACATCAAGACATTTTGTAACTATTGTAAAGGGTGATATTCCCTAATTTCTTTCTAATCCAGTTTATCATTTGTACAAAAAGAGGACTGTTTTTTAGAGTGAGATTTGTATACATTTTAATGAAGATGTTTATCAGCTATTGGAAATCTCTGGTACAAATTTGGGGGTCTCTTATGTATACTCTCATATGATCTGTGACTAGTGATACTTTGATTTCTTCCTTTCCAATATTTATCCCCTTGAAATCCTTTAGTTATTGCTCTGCCTAGAATTTCAAGTACTGGGTTAAGTAGATAGTGAGAGAGTGGGTAGCATTGTCTTGTCCCTGGTTTTAGTGAAATTGCTTTAAATTTCTTTTTAATTTGATGTTGGCTATTGCCTTGTTGTATGTTGCTTGGATTATATTTACATATCCACCTTGTATCCTTATAGCTCTAAGACTTTCAACATAATAAGATGTTAGATTTTGTCAAAGGCTTTTTCAGCATGTAGTGAGATATTCATGTGATATTTTTTCTTAAAGTTTGTTTTTATGGTGGAATGCATTGACGGATTTTCATATGTTGAACTATCCTTGAGTTCTTGGGTTGAAACCTACTTGATTATGATGGATTATGTCTTTGACGTGTTCTGGGATTCAATTTCTGGTATTTTATTGAGTATTTTTGCATAAATATTCATAAGAGATGTTAGTCTAAAGTTCTCCTTTTCTGTTGAGGAATTGTATAGCTTAGGTATCAGGGAGAATCTGGCCTTATAGAATGAGTTTGTCAATGTTCCTTTTGTTTCTACTTTCTGCAATAATTTAAGGATTATTGTCATTGAGATTCCATCTCACACCAGTCAGGATGGCTAAGATCAAAAACACAGGAGACAGCAGTTGTTGGCGAGGATGTGGAGAAAGAGGAACACTCCTCCACTGCTGGTGGAATTGCAGGCTGGTACAACCACTCTGGAAAGCAGTCTGGCGGTTCCTCAGAAAACTGGGCATGACACTTCCGGAGGATCCGGCTATACCACTCCTGGGCATATACCCAGAGACTTTACCTGCATGCAATAAGGACACATGCTCCACTATATTCATAGCAGCCTTATTTATAATAGCCAGAAGCTGGAAAGAACCCAGATGTCCCTCAACGGAGGAATGGATTCAGAAGATGTGGTATATTTACACAATGGAATACTACTCTGCAATTAAAAACAATGAATTCACGAAATTCCTAGGCAAATGGTCAGAACTTGAAAATATCATCCTTAGTGAGGTAACCCAATCACAAAAGATCACACATGGTATGCAGTCACTGATAAGGGGATATTGACCCAGAATCTCAGAATACCCTAGACACAATCAGCATATCAATAGATTTCTAAAAAGATGGAAGGAGAGACCCCTGGTCCTGGAAAGACTGGATGTAGGGGAACGCCAGGACAGAGTAATGAGAGGGGGTTGAATGGAGGAAAGAGGGAGGGAAGGGGGCTTATGGGACTTTCGGGGAGGGAGGAAACGGGAAAGGGGAAGTGATTTGGAATGTAAATTAAAAAAATAAAATAAAATAAAAAAAAGAAAGCATGGTAAAACTCTGCACTAAAACCACCTGGCCCTGAGCTATTTGGGGTTGGGAGACTTTTAATGACTACTACCATTTCCCTAGAGGTTAATAGGACTAGGCATTTAACCTGACATTGATTTTTAACTTTTGTAAGTTGCATTTGTCTTGAAAATCACCCATTTCATATATTCTTCAATTACATCTCAAATGTTATACCCTTTCCTGGTTTCCCCCAGCTCAGAAAACCCCCAATCCATCCTCCCATTCCCTGCCTCCAAGAATATGTCCCTCTCCCCTACCCACCCCTACCTACTCCCCTCGATTTTCCCATGCTAAGGCATCTACCAAACCTTCATAGGACCAAGGACTTCTCCTCCCACTGAGACCTGACAAGGCATTCCTCTGCCACAATTTTGGATGGAACCATGGGTACCCCTTGGTTGATGGCTTAGTCCATGGGAGCCCTGGGGTATCTGGTTGGCCAACATCATCATCATTCTTCCCTTGGGGCTGCAAACCCCTTCAGCTCCTCCAGTCCTCCCTCCAACTATTCCGGGAACCCCATGCTCACTTCAATGCTTGACTGCTAGCATCTGCCTCTGTGTCTGTAAGGCTCTGTCGGGGCCCCTTCAGAGACAACCATAACAGACTCTTTCAGCACACACTTCTTGTCATGAATAATGGTGTCAGGGTTTGGTGACTGTTTCTAAGATGAATCCCCAGGTAGGACAATCTCTGGGTGGCCTTTCCTTCAGTCTCTGCTCCACACTTTGTCTCCATAATTGCTCCTGTGAGTATTATTGTTCCCTTTCTCAGAAAAATCAAAGCACCCCTACTTTAGTATTCCTTCTTCTTGAGCTTCCTGTGGTCTGTGAATTTTAACTTGTTTATTTTGAGCTTTTGGGCTAGTATCCACTTATCAGTGAGTGCATACCATGTGTGTTCTTTTATGATCGGGTTACCTCACTCAGGATGACACTTTCTAGTTCCATCCGTTTGCCTAAGAATTTCACGAATTCATTGTTTTTAATAGCTAAATAGTACTCCATTGTGTAGATATACCACAATTTCTGTATCCATTCCTCTGTTAAAGGACATCTGGGATCTTTCCAGCTTCTGGCTATTATAAATAAGGCTGCTATGAAATAATGGAGCATATGTCCTTATTGCATGTTGGAGCATTTTCTGGGTATATGCGCAGGAGTGGTATAGCTGGTTCCTCAGGTAGTACTATGTCTAATTATCTGAGGAACTGCCAAACTGATTTCCAGAGTGGTTTTACCAGCTTGCAATCCCACCAGAAGTGGAGAAGTGTTCTTCTTTCTCCACATCCTCTCCAGCATCTGATGTGCCCTGAGTTTTTCACGTTAGCCATTCTGACTGGTGTGAGGTGGAATTTCAGGGTTGTTTTGATTTGCATTTCCCTGATAACTAAGGATGCTGAAAAATTCTTGAGGTGCTTGAGAGCCATTCGAGTTTCCTCAGTTGAAAATTCTGTTTAGCTCTGTACCCCAGTTTTTTATTAGATATATTCTTTATTTACCTTTCAAATGATTTCCCCTTTCCTGGTCCCCCTGTCATGTATCCCATTTTTAATAGGGTTATTTGGCTCTCTGGAGTCTAACTTCTTGGTTATTGGTATACATTGGATATTAGCCCTCTATCGGATGTAAGATTGGTAAATGTCTTTTCCCAATCTGTTGGTTGCCATTTTGTCTTATTGACAGTGTCCTTTGCCATACAGAAGCTTTGCGGTTTTATGAGGTCCCATTGGTCAATTCTTGTTCTTAGAGCATAAGCCATTGGTGTTCTATTCAGGAAAATTTCCCCTATGCCCATGTGTTCAAGGCTCTTCTGCACTCTCTCCTCTATAAGCTTCATTGTATCTGATTTTATGTGGAGGTGCTTGATCCACTTGGACTTGAGCTTTATACAAGGAGATAAGAATGGGTCAATTTTCATTTTTCTACATGCTGAACTCCAGTTGATCCAGCACCATATGTTAAAAATGTTGTCTTTTTTCCACCAGATGTTTTTAGCTTCTTTGTCAAATATCAAGTGACTGTAGGTGTGTGGGTTCATTTCTGGGTCTTCAATTATATTCCATTGATCTTACTGCCTGTTTGTGTACCAATACCATACAGTTTTTATCACTATTGCTCTGTAGTAGAACTTGAGGTCAGGGATGGTGATTCCCCCCAGGAGATCTTTTGTTGTGGAGAAGAGTTTCTGCTATCCTGGGTTTTTTGTTATTCCAAATGAATTTGCAGATTGCTCTTTCTAGCTCTATCAAGAATTGAGTTGGAATTTTGATGAAGATTGCATTGAGTCTATAGATTGCTTTCGGCAAGATGGCCATTTTTACTATATTAATCCTGCCAATCCATGAGCATGGGAGATCTTTACATCTTCTGAGATCTTTGATTTCTTTCTTTAGAGGCTTGAAGTTCTTGACATACAGATCTTTCACTTGCTTGGTGAGAGTCACTCCAAGGTATGTAATATTTGTGACTATTGTGAAGGCTGTAATTTCCCTTATTTCTTTCTCAGCTTGTTTATCCTTTGAGTAGAGGATGGCTACTGATTTGTTTGAGTGAATTTTATATCCAGCCACTTTGCTAAAGTTGTTTATCAGGTTTAGGAGTTCTCTAGTGGAATTTTTGGGGTCGCTTAAGTATAGGGTCATAACATCTGCAAATAGTGACATTTTGACTTCTTCCTTTCCAATTTGTATCCCTTTGACCTCCTTTTGTTGTCTAATTGCTCTGGCTAAGACTTCAAGTACTATAGTGTATAGAAAGGGAGAGAGTTGGCAGCCTTGTCTAGTCCCTGATTTTAGTGGGATTGGTTCAAGTTTCTCTCCATTTAGTTTGATGTTGGCTACTGGTTTGCAGTATATTACTTTCACTATGTTTAGGTATGGGCCTTGAATTCCTGATCTCCCCAAGACTTTTAAATTTTAGATGCTGAATTTTGTCAAAAGATTTTTCAGCATCTAATGTAATGACCACATGGTTTTTTTCTTTGCATTTGTTTATATAGTAGATTATATTGATGGATTTCTGTATATGAACCATCCCTACATCCCTGGGATGAAGCCTACTTGATAATTCTGGTGAATTATCATTTTGATGCATTCTTGGGTTTTGATGTATTCTTGGATTTGGCTGGCCAGAATTTTGTTGAGTATTTTTGCATCAATGTTCAGAAGGGAAATTGGTGTGAAGTTCTCTTTCTTCTTTGGTCTTTGTTTGGTTTAGGTATAAGTGTTATTGTGGCTTCATAGAATGAGTTGGATAGAGTTCCTTGAGTTGCTATTTTGTGGAATAGTTTGGAGAGTATCAGTATTAGCTCTCCTTTGAAGATCTGATAGAATTCTACTAAACCCATCTAGTCTTGTGCATTTTTTTGTTGGGAGACTATTAAAAACTGCTATTTCCTCAGGACTTATGGGACTATTTAGATGGTTTATCTGATCCTGATTTAACATTGGCACCTGGTATGTGTCTAGAAAGTTGTAGATTTCATCCAAGTTTTCCAGTTTGGTTGAGTATAAGATCTTATAGTAGGATCTGATGATTTTTTTAATTTCCACCATTTCTGTTGCTATGTCTCCCTTTCATTTCTGATTTTATTAATTTGGGTAGTGGTTCTGTGCCCTCTGGCTAGTCTGGCTAAGGGTTTATCTATCTTGTTGATTTTCTCAAAGAACCAGGCCTGGTTTTGTTGATTCTTTGTATAGTACTTTTTGTGTCTATTTGGTTGATTTCACCCCTGAGTTTGATTATTTCCTGCCCTCAGCTCCTCTTGGGTGCATTTGCTTCTTTTTGTTCTAGAGCTTTCAGTTGTGTTGTCAAACTGCTGGTGTAAGCTCTCTCCATTTTCTTTTTGGAGGCTCTTAGAGCTGTGAGTTTTCCTCTTAGCACTGCTTTCATTATGTCTCAAAAGTTTTGGTATGATGTGTCCTCATTTTCATTAAATTCTAAAAAGTCTTTAATTTCTTTCCTTATTTCTTCCTTGACCAAGCTGTCATTGAGTAGACCATTATTCAATGTCCATATGTATGTGTGTTTTCCATTTTTTTGTTTGAACTTAAGAGCAGCCTTAGGCCATGGTATCTGATAGAGTGCATGGAATTATTTCAATATTCCCATATCTGTTGAGGACTGTTTTGTGACCAATTATATGGTCAATATTAGAGAAGGTACCATGAGGGGCTAAGAGGATATATTCTTTTGCTTTAGGATGGAATGTTCTATAAATATGTTAGATCCATTTGGTCCATAACTTCAGTTAGTTTCACCGTGTCTCTGCTTAGTTTCTGTTTCATGATTTGTCCATTGCTGAGAGTGGGGTATTGAAGTCTCCCACTATTATTGTGTTGTGTACAATGTGTGCTTTGAGCTTTAGTGATGCGTCTTTTATGAATGTGGGTGCCTTTGCATTTGGAGCATAGATGTTCAGAATTGAGAGTTCATCTTGGTAGATTTTTCCCTTGACCAGTATGAAGTTTCTCTCCTTATCTTTTTTTGACAACTTTTAGTTGAAAGCCAATATTATCTGATATAATAATGGCCAATCCAGGAGCAGAGACTGAAGGGAAGGGGCCACCCAGAGACTGTCCTACCTGGGGATTCATCCTATAATCAGTCACAAAACCCCGAAACTACTATGGATGACAAGAATTGTGTATTGAAAGGAGCCATTTATGGTTGTCTTTTGGAGGGGCCCTGCCAGAGTCTTACAGATACAGAAGTGAATACTAGGAGACAACCATTGGTCTAAGTGTGGGGTTCACTATGGAGGAGTTGGAGGGCAAGCTGGAGGAGCTGGGGGGTGATGTTGCTGCCCCATGGGAAGAACGAAAATATCAGCTAACCAAACACCCCAGGACTCCCAGGGAGTAAGCCATCAACAAAGGGGTACATGTGGTTCCAGCCAAAAGATTGGCAGAGGAATGCCTTGTCAGGCATCAGTGGGAAGAGAGGTCTTTGGTCCTGTGAAGGCACAATAGAGGTTCCAGTGTGGGGAAATCGAGTAGGGGTCATGGGAGTGGGTTGGGTGGAGGAACATATTCTTGGAGGCAGGAGGTGGGAGGATAGGTTATGAGTTTTCAGGGAGGGGAGAAACTGGGAAGGGGTATAACATTTGAAATGTAAAAGAAGAACATATTCAATTAAAAAAAGAATGGCCACTCCAGCTTGTTTCTTGGAACCATTTGCTTGAAAATTTGTTTTCAAACCTTTGACTCTGAGGTAGTGACTGTCTTTGTAACTGAGGTGGGTTTCTTGTATGCAGCAAAATGTTGGGTTCTGTTTACATATGCAGTCTGTTAGTCTGTATCTTTTTATTGGGGAATTGACTACACTGATGTTAAGAGATATTAAGAAAAGTGTTTGTTACTTCCTGTTATTTTCGTCGTTAAAGGTGGAATTCTGTTTGTGTGGCTACTTTCTTTAGGATTTGTTGAAAGAAGATTACTTTATTGTTTTGTCTAGGGTGTAGTTTCCTTCCTTGTGCTGGTATTTTTCCACCCATTCTCCTTTGTAGAGCTGGGTTTGTGAAAAGATATTGTGTAAATTTGGTTTTGTCATGGAATGTTTTCTCCATCTATGGTAATTGAGAGTTTTGCTGGGTATAGTAGCCTGGGCTTACATTGATGTTCTATTAGGGTCTGTATGACATCTGCCCAAGATTTTCTATCTTTCATAGTTTCTGGTGAGAAGTCTGGTGTAATTCTGATAGGACTGCCTTTATATATTACTTGACCTTTTTCCCTTACTGCTTTTAATGTTCTTTCTTTGTTTGGTGCATTTGGTGTTTTTAGTATTATGTGATGGGTGGAATTTCTGTTCTGGTCCAGTCTGTTTGGAGTTCTGTAGGCTTCTTGTATGTTCATGGGCATCTCTTTCTTTAGGTTAGGGAAGTTTTCTTCTATACTTTTGCTGAAGATATTTACTGTCCTTTAGGTTGGAAATCTTCACTCTCTTCTATACCTATAACTATTATGTTTGGTATTCTCATTGTGTCCTGGATTTCCTGGATGTTTTGAGTTTCAAACTTTCTGCATTTTGCATTTTCTTTGATTGTTGAGTCAATGTTTTCTATGGTATCTACAGTACCTGAGACTCTTTCTTCTATTTCTTGTATTCTGTTGGTGGTACTTGCATCTATGACTCCTGATTTCTTTCCAAGGTTTTCTATCTCCAGAGTTGTCTCATTTTGTGATTTCTTTATTGTTTATACTTCCATTTTTAGATCTTGAATGGTTTTTTTTTCAGTTCCTTCACGTGTTTGTGTTTTCCTGTAATTCTTTAAGGGATTTTTGTGTTTACTCTTTAAGGGCTTCTACCTGTTGACCCACATTCTCCTGTATTTTTTAAGGAAGCTACTTATGTCCTTCTTAAAGTCCTCTATCAGCGTCAAGAGATATGATTTTAAATCCAGATCTTTTCTTGTGTTGTTGGGGTGTCGAGGATTTGCTGTTGTGGGAGAACTGGGTTTAGATGGTGCCATATTCCCTTGGTTTCTGTTGGTTATGTTCTCATGTTTGCATTTTGCCACCTGGTTATCTCTGATGTTAACTGGTCTTCCTACCTCTGACTGTGGCTTATCTGTCCTGCAAACCTGTGTATCTGTACTCCTAGGATTCCCATTCTCTCTGTACACACAGGTATGTAGGCACTCCTGGGAGACCAGCTCTCCTGTGCTCCCAGGCCTCTCTGCACTCCCAATTCCCTGAGTGGGGCTGGTTCCCTATAAAGTATCAGGAAATGGTGTCTTCACTATGGCAGACCTGGAAAGAGTCTGCCCCAGCAGAAAGGACAGGCAGTGGAAAGGGCAGAAGGAAAGGAAGAGCGAAAATCATCCATATCATTTAGGTTTTCCAATTTTGTAAAATGTTTGAAGCAAAACCTAATGATTTCCTTGGTGTCTGTTTCCATGTCCTCCTTTTCATTTCTGTTTTTTTTTTAATTTGATTACTGTCTCTCTCTGCCTTTTAGTTAGTTTTCCTAAAGATTTGTCTATCTTGTTGATATCAAAAAGCCAGCTCTTGTTTTCATTGACTCATTGTACTGTTCTTTTTGTCTGTAATTGATTGGTTTCAAGGCTGAGTTTGATTTCCTGTTGTCTATACTTACTGGATGTGTTTGCTTCTTTCTTTCTAGAGTTATCAGGTATAGTATTAAATTGCTAGTATGTGAACTCTCTGATTCTTTTTTAAATTAGGTATATTCTTTATTTACAATTCAAATGATTTCCCTCTTACTGGATCCCCCCTCCCCAAAAGTCCCATACACCCTCTTCCCTCTGCCTGCACCCCAACCAACTCCCACCTCCCCTTCCTGATATTCCCCTACATTGTCACATTGAGCCCTTTCAGGACCAGGCACCTCTCCTCTCCTTCCTCCTTCTTCGGTGTCCTTTGATATGTGAATTGTCCCTTGGGTATTCCAAGCTTCTGGGCTAATATCCGCTTATCAGTGGATGCATATCATGTGTGATTTTTTTGTGAATGGGTCACCTCACTCAGGATGACATTCTCCACTTCCAGCCACTTGCCTAAGAATTTCACGAATTCACTGTTTTTAATACCTGAGTAGTATTCCATAGTGTAAATATACCACATTTTCTCTATCCATTGCTCCATTGAGGGATATCTGGGTTCTCTCCAGCTTCTGGCTATTATAAACAAGGCTACTATGAACATAGTGGAGCATGTGTCCTTATTGCATGTTGGAGAGACCTCTGGGAATATGTGCAGGAGTGGTATAGCTGAGTCCTCTGGTAGTATTATGCGGAGTTTTCTGAGGAACTGCCAAACTGATTTACAGAGTGGTTGTACCAGCTTTCAATCCCACCAGCAGTTGAGGAGTGTTCCTCTTTCTCCACATCCTGGCCAGCACCAGCTGTCTCCTGTGTTTATGATCTTAGTCATTCTGACTGGTGTGAGGTGAAATCTAAGGGTTGTTTTGATTTGCATTTCCCTGATGACTAAGGATGTTGAACATTTCTTTAGGTGCTTCTCGGCCATTTGATATTCTTCAGGTGAAAGTTCTTTGTTTAGCTCTGTACCCCATTTTTAATAGGGTTATTTGGCCCTGTGGAGTCTACCTTCTTGAGTTCTTTGTATATATTGGATATTAGCCCTCTGTCAGATGTAGGGTTGGTAAAGATCTTTTCCCAATTAGTTGGCAGCCACTTTGTCCTTTTGACAGTGTCCTTTGCCTTACAGAACTTTTGTAATTTTATAAGGTCCCATTTATAAACTCTTGATCTTAGAGCATAAGCTATTGGAGTTCTGTTCAGGAAATTTTACCCTGCGCCCATGTGTTCAAGACACTCCCCCAGTTTCTTTTCTATTAGTTTCACTGTTTCTGGTTTTACGTGGAGGTCCTTGATCCACTTGGACTTGAGCTTAGTACAAGGAAATAAGAATGGATCAATTTGCATTCTTCTACATGCTGACCTCCAGTTGAACCAGCACCATATGTTGAAAAGGCTATCTTTTTTCCACTGGGTGGTTGTAGCTCCCTTGTCAAAGATCAAGTGACCATAGGGGTGTGGGCTCATTTCTAGGTCTTCATTTCTCTTCCATTGATATACATGCCTGTCACTGTACCAATACCATGCAGTTTTTAACACTATCGCTCTGTAGTACTGCTTGAGGCCGTGGATACTGATTCCCTCAGAAGTTATTTTACTGTTGAGAACAGTTTTAGCTATCCTGGGTTTTTTGTTATTCCAGATGAATTTGATAATTGCTCTTTCTAACTCTATGAAGAATTGAGTTGGGATTTTGATGGGGATTGCATCTGTATATTGCTTTTGGCAGGATAGCCATTTTTACTATATTAATCCTGCCAATCAATGGGCATGGAAGATTTTTCCATTTTCTGAGGTCTTCTTCAATTTCTTTCTTCAGGGACTTGAAGTATGTGTCATACAGATCTTTCATTTGTTTGGTTAGAATCACACCAAGATACTTTATATTGTTTGTGGCTATTGTGAAAGGTGTCATTTCCCTAATTTCTTTCTCAGCCTGTTTATCCTTTGAGTATAGGAAGGCTACTGATTTACTTGGATTGATATTATATCCGGCCACTTTGCTGAAGTTGTTTATCAGCTGTAGGAGTTCTCTGAAGGAGTTTTTTGGGTCGCTTAAGTATACTATCATATCATCTGCAAATAGTGATGGTTTGACTTCTTCCTTTCCAATTTGTATCCCTTTAATCTCCTTTTGTTATCTAATTGCTCTAGCTAGAACTTCAAGTACTATATTGAAAAGAAATGGAGAGAGAGGTCAGCCTTGTCTACTCCCTGATTTTAGTGGGATTGCTTCAAGTTTCTCTCCATTTAGTTTGATGTTGGTTACTGATTTGCTGTATATTGTTTAGGTATGGGCCTTGCATTCCTGTTCTTTCCAAGACCTTTAACATGAAAGGATGCTGAATTTTGTCAAATGTTTTTCAGCATCTAATGAAATGACCATGCAGTTTTTTTCTTTGAGTTTGTTTATGTAGTGGACTATATTGATGGATTTCCTTATATTGAACCATCCCTGCATTCCTGGGATGAAGTCTACTTGATCATGGTGAATGATAGTTTTGATGTGCTCTTGGATTCGGTTGGCAAGAATTTTATTGAGTATTTTTACATCTATATAAGGGAATCATAAGGGAAATTGGTCTGAAGTTCTCTTTCTTTGTTGGATCTTTGTGTGGTTTTGGTATCAGCGTAATTGTGGCTTCATAGAACGAGTTGGGTAGTGTTCCTTATGTTTCTATTTTGTGGAATAGTTTGAAGAGTACTGGTGTTAGGTCTTCTTTGAAGGTCTAATAGAATTCTGCATTAAAACCATCTGGCCCTGTGGTTTTTTTGGTTGGAAGACTTTCAATGACCACTTCTATTTCTTTAGAGGTTATGGAACCGTTTAGATAGTTTATCTGATCCTGATTAAACTTTGGTATTTGATATCTATCTGGAAAATTGTCCATTTCCTCCAGATTTTCCAGTTGTGTTGAGTATAGGCTTTTGTAGTAGGATCTGATGATTTTTTGAATTTCCTTAGTTTCTGTTGTTATTTCTCTCTTTTCATTTCTGATTTTGTTAATTTGAATACTGTCTCTGTGCCCTCTGGTTAGTCTGGCTAAAGGTTAATCTATCTTGTTGATTTTCTCAAAGAACCAACTCCTGGTTTTGTTGATTCTTTGAATAGTTCTTTTTGTTTCTACTTGGTTAGTTTCAGCCCTGATTTTGATGATTTCCTGCCTTCTGCTCCTCTTGGTTTTATTAGCTTCTTTCTGTTCTAAAGCTTTCAGGTGTGCTGTTAAACTGCTAGAGTATGCTCTCTCCAGCTTCTATTTGGAGGCACTCAGAGCTATGAGTTTTCCTCTTAGCACTGCTTTCAATGTGCCCCATAAATTTGGATATGTTGTACCTTCATTTTCATTAAACTCTAAAAAGTTTTTGATTTCTTTCCTTATTTCTTCCTTGACCAAGGTTTCATTGATTAGAGCATTATTCAGCTTCCATATGTATGTGGGCTTTCTGCTGTTTTTGTTGCTGTTGAAGACCACCCTTACTCCACAGTGATCTGATAGGAGGCATGGAATTAGTGCAATTTTTGGTATCTGTTGAGGTCTTTTTTGTGACCAATTATATGGTCAATTTTGGAGAAGGTACCATGAGGTGCTGAGAAGAAGGTATATTCTTTTGAGTTAGGATGAAAAGTTCTATAGATATCTATTAAATCCATTTGGTCCAAAACTTCTGTTAGTTATACTGTGTCTCTGTTTAGTTTGTATTTCCCTGATCTGTTCATTAAGGACAGTGGGGTGTTGAACTCACCCACAATTATTGTGTGGAGTGCGATGTGTGCTTTCAGCTTTAGTAAGATTTCTTTTACGAATGATGGTGCCCTTGTATTTGGAGCATAGATGTTCAGAATTGAGAGTTCTTCCTGGTAGATTTTTCCTTTGAGTAAAAAGTATCCTTCCATGTCTTTTTTGATGACTTTTTGTTGAAAGTCTATTTGATCAGATATTAGAAAGGCTACTCCAGCTTGTTTCCTGGGACCATTTGCTTGGAAAACTGTTTTCCAGCCCTTTACTCTGAGAGAGTGTTTGTCTTTGCCACTAAGATGTGTTTCCTGTATGCAGCAAAATGTTGGGTCTTGTTTATGTATCCAGTCTGTTAGTCTATGTCTTTTTATTGAAGAATTGAGCCCATTGATGTTAAGAGATACTAAGGAAAAATGATTGTTGCTTCCTGCTATTTTTGATATAATTTTTATGTTTGTGTGGTTATCTTTTTTTGGGTTTGTTGTAATAGGATTAATTTCTTGCTTTTTTTTCTAGAGTATAGTTTCTCTCCCTTTGTTGGAGTTTTCCATTAATTATCCTTTGAAGGGCTGGATTTGTGGATACTACGTAAATTTGTTTTTGTCATGAAATACCTTGGTTTCTCCATCTATGGTAATTGAGAGATTTGCTGGATATAGCAGTCTGGGTTGGCATTTCCGTTCTCTTAGGATCTGTGTGGATCTTCCCAGGCTCTTCTGGCTTTCATAGTCTCTGGTGAGAAGTCCAGTTTAATTCCGATAGGTCTACCGTTATATGTTACTTGACCATTTTCCCTTACTGGTTTTAATATTCTTTGTTTAGTACATTTGGTGTTTTAATTATTATGTGATGGGAGGAATTTCTTTTCTTGTCAAATCTATTTGGAGTTCTGTAGGCTTCCTGAATGTTCATGGGCATCTCTTTCTTTAGGTTAGGGACGTTTTCTTCTATAATTTTGTTGAACACATCTACTGGCCCATTAAGTTGGAAATCTTCACTCTCTTCTATACCTATAATCCTTAGGTTTGGTCTTCTCATTTTGTCCTGGATTTCCTGGATGTTTCGGGTCAGGAGTTTTTTGTATTTTTCATTTTCTTTGACTGTTGTATCAATGCTTTCTATGGTATCTTCTTCGTCTGAGATTCTCTCTTCTATCTCTTGTATTCTGTTGTTGATGCTTGGATCCATGACTCCTGACTTCTTTCCTAGGTTTTCTATGTCCAGAGTTGTTTCCCTTTATGATTTCTTTATTGTTTCTACCTTCATATTTATATCTTGGATGGCTTTGTTCAACTCCTTCACCTGTTTTGTTGTGTTTTCCCTTAGTTTTTCAATGGCTTCTCCCTGTTTATTTGTGGTCTCCTGTATTTCTTTAAGGGAGTTATTTATGTCATTCTTGAAGCCCTCCATCAGCATCATGAGCAGTGATTTTAAATCCAGTTCTTGCTTTTCTGGTATGTTGGGGTATCCAGGACTTGCTGTTGTTGGAGAATTTGGTTCCGATGGAGCCATGTTGCCTTAGTTTCTGTTGGTGGTATTCTTGCGTTTGCCTTTTGCCATCTGGTTTTTCTCTGGTGTTAGCTGGTGTTGCTGTTTCTGACTGTGGTTTCTCTGTGCTCCTGGAAGACCTGTTATCTCTGTGTACACTGATATGTAAGTACTTCTGCAAGACCCACTCTCTAATAGTTGTATTTGAGTATGTACCTCTGTGGCCCAGATCAACTATGGGTGCAGGTGGTAATCAGAAGACTCCTGTCCCAGTCTGTTCCTAGGATCTTGTGTCCTCAGGGTTTCAGGTTGTTTCCTCTTAGCAGCAGGGGTGGTCTTACTGTACCACCGGGCCTCTCTGCATTCCTGAGTAGTTAGTTACCTCTGTGTATCCCTTGGATAAGGTACCCAGTGGCAGAAGACGGCTTCTCTGCTCTGCAATGCGTGTCTCTCCTGTGCTGGCTGACTCCTCCTAGCAGCTGGGTTGACAGTTGGCTTCCAGCGCCACTTGGAGATGGTGCGCTATGGCAGAGGATGGTCCCAAACCTGAGAACAGAGCCAGAAATCTCCTGCCAGACCATTCAGGATGGGGTTCTCTGCTCTGCATCCACTTGTAGATGGCGCACTGGAGTCCCTGTCTGGTCTATCACCAGAGCAAAGATGGCAGAGGCTGTGACGCTCCCTCCAGGCACTGATCACTCTGCAGGGCAAATGTCCCACAGCAGAGCTGGCACACAGAAGACCACAGGGCTGCCCAGCTCTTGGGTGCAGGCAGCACCCTAGCTGGCTGTGTCCCAAGCGATGTTATACTCAGGATATCTCTGTGAACCTGGAGTCCCTGTCTGCTCTGTTGCCGGAGCAAAGATGGCGGAGGAACACTCTGATTCTTTATGGAGGCACATATTCCTATGATTTGCCTCTTAGGACTGCTTTCATTATGTCCCATAAATTTGAGTATGTTTCACCATCATTTTCAATGAATTCTGGAAAGTCTTTATTTCTTTTTTTCTATATTCTTTATTTACACTCCAAATGATTTCCCCTTTCCAAGTTTCCCCCGCCCCAAAAGTCCCATAAGCCCACTTCCCCCACCCCGTTCCTCATTTACCTAAGAATTTCATGAATTCATTGTTTTTAATTGCTGAGTAGTATTCCATTGTGCAAATAAACATAGAAAATATCTCTGATAAAATTGAAGAAATATATAGAAAAACACATTAAGATTGACTATTTCATGGAAAAAAATTATACAGATAAAATGCTGGGCATAAAAATATTCCTAAATTGATTGAAAGTAGAATTAAAAACATTTTCTGATAAAATTGAGGATTTACATGGAAAATATCTCTGATAAAATTGAAGAAATATATAGAAAAACACGGTAAGATTGACTATTTCATGGAAGAAGTATACAGAAAAAAAGGTAGGCATAAAAATAATCCTAAGTTTTTTGAAAGTGGAATTAAAAACATTTTCTGATAAAATTGAAGATTTACATGGAAAATATCTCTGATAAAATTGATGAAATTTATACAGATAAATTGGTAGGAATAAAAATATTCTTAAGTTGATTGAAAGTAGAATTATAAACATTTTCTGAAAAAAAAATGAAGATTTACATGGAAAATTTTTCTGATAAAATTGAAAAAAATATGGAAAAACATTAAAATTGAAGATCATCATGGAAAATTATACAGATAAAATGGTAGTCATAAAAATATTTCTAAGTTAAATGAAAGTGAAATTGTAAACATTTTCTGATAAAATTGAAGATTTACATGGAAAATATCTCTGATAAAATAGAAGAAATATATATAAAAACACATTAAGATTGACTATTTCATGGAAAAATTATACAGATAAAATGGTAGACATATATTCCTAAGTTTTTAGAAAGTGGAATTATAAACATTCTCCAACAAAATTGAAGATCTACAAGGAAAGTATTTCTGAAAAAATTCAAGAAATATATAGAAAAACATGTTAAAACTGACTATTTCATGGAAAATTATACAGATAAAATGGAAGGTATAAAAATGTTCCTAAGTTGATTGAAAGTAAAATTATAGACATTGTCTGATAAAATTGAAGATTTACATGGAAAATATTTTTGATAAAATTGAAGAAAAATATAGAAAAACGATCAAATTGAAGATTATCATGGACAATTATACCGATAAAATGGTAGGTTTAAAAATATTACTAAATTGATTGAAAGTGAAATTATAAACATTTTCTGACAAAATTGAAGATTTACATGGAAAATATTTCTGATAAAAAATGAAGAAATATATAGAAAAAATGTTAAAATTAAAGATTATCATGGAAAATAATACAGTTAAAATGACAGACATAAAAAACATTACTAACTTGAAAGAGGAATCACAAACATTTTCTGATAAAATTGAAGATTTACATGAAAAATATTTGTTAGACTATGTTTTTTTGTTGGGGAATTCATTCCATTGATGTTATAAGATATTAAGGAATAGTGATTGTTGCTTCCTGTTATTTTTGATGTTCTTCTTATTTTTGTGTGGTTACTTTCTTTTGGGATTGTTGGGAAAAGATTACTTTCTTGCTTTTTCTAGGGTGTAGTTTCCCTCCTCTTGTTGGCGTTTTCCATCTATTATCCTTTGTAGGGCTGGATTTGTGGAAAGACATTGTGTAAATTTGGTTTTATCATGGAATATCTGGTTTTCTCCATCTATGGTAATTGAGAGTTTTGCTAGGTATAGCAGCTTGTGTTCACATTTGTGTTCTCTTAGGGTCTGTATGAGATCTGCCCAGGATCTTCTAGCTTTCATCATCTGAGGTGAAAAGTCTGGTGTAATTCTGATAGGCCTGCTATAGGTTACTTGACCTTTTTCCCTTACTGCTTTTAATATTCTTTCTTTGTTTAGTACATTTGGTGTTTTGATTATTATGTGCCAGGAGAACTTTCTGGTCTGGTCCAGTCTGTTTGGAGTTCTGTAGGCTTCTTGTATGTTCATGGGCATCTCTTTCTTCAGTTTAGGGAAGTTTTCTTCTATAATTTTGTTGAACACATTTACTGGCCTTTTAAGTTGGAAATCTTCACTCTCTTCTATACCTATAATCCTTAGGTTTGGTCTTCTCATTGTGTCCTGGATTTCCTGGATATTTTGGCTCAGGAGCGTTTTGCATTTTGCATTTTCTTTAACTGTTGATTCAATGTTTTCTATGGTATCATCAGACCCTGAGATTCTTTCTTCTATCTCTTGTATTATGTTGTTGATGCTTGCATCTATGACTTCTGAATTCTTTCCTAGATTTTCTATCTCCAGAGATGCCTTACTTTGTGATTTCTTAGTTGTTTCTACTTCCATTTTTAGATCCTGGATGATTTTGTTCGATTCCTTCACTTGTTTGTGTTCTCCTGTAATTCTTTAAGGGATTTTTCTGTTTCCCCTTTAAGGGCCTCTACCTGTTCACCCATGCTCTCCTGTATTCCTTTCAGGGATTTTTGTGTTTCCTCTTTAAGGGCTTTTACCATTTGACCCATGTTCTCCTGTATTTCTTTAAGGGAATTATTTATATCCTTCTTGATGTCCTCTATCTAACAGCATCGTGAGATGAGATTTAAATCCAACTCTTGCTTTTCCGGTGTGTTGGGGTATCCGGGACTTGCTGTGGTGGGAGAACTGGGCTCTGATGTTGCCAAGTACCCTTGGTTTCTGTTGTTAGGGTTCTTGCGCTTGCCTTTCTCCATTTGGCTATCTCTGGTGTTAGTTGGTCTTGTTGTCTAGCTGGAGCTTGCCCCTCCTGTGGGCCTGTAAGCCTGTGTCTATACTCCTAGGAGACGAACTCTCTTCTGGCAGAGTCTGTGCACAGAAGGCTATGGAGCTGCCTGGTTCCCTGAAGAAAATGGCAGCTGAAAGGGAAGACTCCTGTCCCAGCTGCCCCACTGATAGTATGCCCAATGCGCTCCTAGCTGTAGCCCTCCAGAGAGAAGGTGGAGATCTCACCTCCACACTCAGAAGTGAAAGTGCTGCTTGGAAATCACTCTCTCCTGGTGGGCTAAGCACAGAAGGCTTTGGAGCTGCCTGGTTCCCTGCTGCAGATGGCAGCCTGAAAGGAAGACTCCTGTCCCAGCTGCTCCACTGTGAGGCTTTTTTTTAAAACTAAAAATTGTCTTAACTCTTAACTGCAACTAAAGTCTCAATGTAATTAAGTTAAATTACACACTGGTCTCAGTTACATATGACCATCTTCTATGTCTGGGCCTTTAATTTATTTCTTTCCTGACCCAATGATCATTGAGTAAGAGTTCTTCACTTTCCATAAGGTTGTTGGCTTTTTGTTGTTACTGTTGTCTTTAAAGTCCAGTAAAAATACAGTGATCTGATAAGATACAGAGATTTATTTCAATTTTCTTTTTTTATTAGATATATTCTTTATTTGCATTTCAACTGATTTCCCCTTTTCTGGTTCACACACACACACACACACACACACACACACACACAAAATCGCATAAGCCATCTCCCCTCCCCCTGTTCCCCAATCAACCCTCTCCCACTATCCTGTCCTGGTATTCCTCTACACTGTGGCATCAAGGCATTCCGGGACCAAAGGCCTCTCTTCCCTTTGAGGTCCAACAAGGCCATCCTCTGCTGCCTATGTTTCTGGAGCCATGGGTAACTCCATGTGTACTCTTTAGCTGATGGTTTTGTCCCTAGGAGTTCTAGGAGTACAGAGTGGCTCATATTGTTATTCCTCCTATGGCGCTGCAAACCCCTTCAGCTCCTTGGGTCCTTTCTCTAGCTCCCACATTGAGGACTTTGTGCTCAGTTCAATGGCTGGCTAAGAGTGTCCCCCTCTGTATTTGTCATGCACAAGAAAAGCCTCCCAGATGACAGCTATATCCGGCTCCCAACAACAAGTACTTGAGGGCATTGATAATAGTGTCTGGGTTTTGTAACTGTATATGGGATGGATCACTAGGTGGCGTAGTCACAGGATGGTCTTTCCCTCAGACTCTACTCCACACTTTGTCTCTGTATCTCCTTCTGTGAGTATTTTGTTCCCCCTTCTATGAAGAACCAGAGTATCTATACTTTGTTCTTTCTTCTTCTTGGGCATCATTTGATATGTGAATTGCCTTGGGTATTCCAAGATTCTGGGTTAATAACCACTTATCAGTGAGTGCATGCCATGTGTGTTCTTTTGTGATTGGGTCACCTCACTCAGGATGGCATTCTCCAGTTCCAACAATTTGCCTAAGAATTTCATGAATTCATTGTTTTTAATAGGTGAGTAGTATTCCAATGGGTAAATATACCACATTTTCTGTCCCCATCCCTCCGTTGAGGGACATCTGGGTTCTTTCCAGCTTCTGGCTATTATAAATAAGGCTGCTATGAACATAGTGGAGCATGTGTCCTTATTGCATGCTAGAGAATCCTCTGGGTATATGCGCAGGAGTGGTATAACAGGGTCCTTTGGTGTATTGTGTCCAGTTATCTGAGGAAGCACAAAATAGATTTTCAGAGTGGTTTTACCAGCTTGCAATCCCACCAGCAGTGGGATTCTTTCTTCACATTCTCACCAGCACCTGCGGTCTCCTGAGTTTTTGATCTTAGCCATTTTGACTGGTGTGAGGTGAATCCTCAGGTTTGTTTTGATTTGAATTTCATGGATGACTAAGGATGTTGAACATTTCTTTAGGTGCTTCTCAGCCATTTGATATTCCTTGGGTGAAAATTCTTTATCTCTGTACCTCATTTTAATAGGATTGTTTGGTTCTCTGAAGTCTAACTTCTTGAGTTCTTTGCATAAATTGGATATTAGCCCTCTGTTAGATGTAGGGTTGGTAAAGATCTTTTCCCAACTTGTTGGTTGCCATTTTGTCCTATTGACAATGTCCTTTGCCTTACAAAAACTTTGTAGTTTTATGAAGTCCCATTTTTCAATTCTTGATCTTACAGCATAAGCTTTTGGTGTTCTGTTCAGGAAATTTTCCCCTGTGCCCATGTGCTCAAGGCTCTTCCCCAGTTTCTTCTGTGTCTGCTTTTATGTGGAGGTCCTTGCTCCACTTGGACTTGAGCTTAGCACAAGGAGATAAGAATGGATAGATTTGCATTCTTCTGCACCAGTTGAACCAGCACCATTTGTTGAAAAGGTTATCTTTTTTTCCACTGGATGGTTGTATCTCCTTTGTCAAAGATCAAGTGACCATAGGAATGTAGATTCATTCATTTTCTGGGTCTTCAATTCTATTCCATTGATCTACCTGCCTATAACTGTACCAATATCATGTAGTTTTTAACACTTTTCCTCTATAGTACTGCATGAGGTCCGGGATATTGAAGTTCTTTAACTGTTGAGAATAGTTTTACCTATCCTGGGATTTATGTTATTTCAGATGAATTTGAGAATTGCCCCTTGAACTCTATGAAAAATTGAGTTGGGATTTTGATGAGGGATTGCATTGAACCCATAGATTGCTTTTGGCAAGATGGCCATATTTACTATATTAAACCTGGCAATCCACGAGCATGCGAGATCTTTCCATCTTCTGAGGTATTGTTCGATTTCTTTCTTCTCCAAGAGAAGTGAAGGCTTGAAGTTCTTGTCATACAGATCTTTACTTGTTTGGTTAGAGTAACACCAAGATACTTTATATTGTTTGTGACTATTGTGAAGGGTGTCATTTCCCTAATCTCTTTCTCAACCTATTTATCATTTGAGTATAAGAAGGCTACTGATTTGTTTGAGTTAATTTTATATCCAGCCACTTTGCTGAAGTTGTTTATCAGCTGTAAGAGTTCTCTGGTGGAGTTTTTTGGGTTAAGTATACTATCACCATCTGTAAATAGTGATAACTTGACTTCTACCTTTCCAATTTGTATCCACTTGACCTCCTTTTGTTGTCTAATTGCTCTAGCTAGAACTTCAAGTACTGTATTGAATAAATATGGAGAGAAAGGGCAGCCTTGTCTAGTCCCTGATTTTAGTAGGATTGCTTCAAGTTTCTCTCCATTTAGTTTGATGTTGGATACTGGTTTGTTGTATATTGCTTTTGCTATGTTTAGGTATGAGCCTTGAATTCCTGATCATTCCAAGACTTTTATCATGTAAGGATGCTGAATTTTATCAAATGATTTTTCAGCTTCTAAAGGAATGACCATGTGGTGTTTTTCTCTGAGATTGTTTACGTAGTGGATGACATTGATGGATACCCTTATATTGAACCAATCCTGCATTCCTAGGGTGAAGCCTACTTGATCGTGGTGAATGATTGTTTTGATGTGTTCTTGGATTTGGTTGGCAAGAGTTTTATTGAGTATTTTTGCATCGATATTCATAAGGGAAATTGGTCTGAAATTCTCTTTCGTTGTTGGATCTTTGTGTGGTTTTGGTATCCGTGTAATTGTGGCTTCATAGAAAGAGTTAGGTAGTGTTCCTTATGTTTCTATTTTGTGGAATAGTTTGAAGAGTATTGGTGTTAGGTCTTCTTTGAAGGTCTGATAGAATTCTACACTAAACCCATCTACTCCTGGCTTTCTTTTTTTTTTTACTTTTTTTTTTTTTTTTTTGGTTGGGAGACTTTCAATGACTGCTTGTATTTCTTTAGAGGTTATGGGACTATTTAGATGGTCTATTGATCCTGATTTAATTTTGGTATTTGGTATCTGTCTAGGAAACTGTCCATTTCATCCACAGTTTCCAGTTGTGTTGAGTATATGCTTTTGTAGGAGGACCAGATTAGTTTTTTGAATTTCCTCAATTTCTGCTGTTATATAGCCATTTTCATTTCTGATTTTGTTAATTTGGATACTGTTGCCATGCCCTCTGGTTAGTCTGGGTAAGGGTTTATCTATCTTGTTGATTTTCTCAAAGAACCTGCTCCTGGTTTTTGTTGATTCTTTGTATGGTTCTCTTTGTTTCTACTTGGTTAGTTTCAGCCCTGAGTTTGATTATTTCCTGCCATCTACTCCTCTTGGACGTATTAGCTTCTTTTTGTTCTAGAGCTTTCAGGTGTGCAGTTAAGGTGATATTATATGCTTTCTCCAGTTTCCTTTTGGAGGCATTCAGATCTATGAGCTTTCCTCTAAGCATTGCATTCACTGTGTCCCATTTTTGGGTATGTTGTGCCTTCATTTTCATTAAATTCTAAAAAGTCTTTGATTTCTTTCCTTATTTCTTCCTTGACCAAGTTATCTTTGAGTAGAGCTTTATTCAGCTTCCATGTATATGTGGGCATTCTGTTGTTTTTGTTGCTATTGAAGACCATCCTTACTCCATAGTGATCTGATGGAAGGCATGGGATTAGTTCGATCTTCATATACTTGTTGAGGTCTTATTTTGTGACCAATTATATGGTCAGTTTTGGAGAAGGTACCATGAAGTACTGAGAAGAAGGTATATTCTTTTGATTTAGGATGAGATGTTCTATAGATATCTGTTAAACCCATTTGGTCCAAAACTTCTTTTAGGTTTACTATGTCTCTGTTTAGTTTGTATTTCCCTGATCAGTCCATTGAGGATAGTGGATTGTTGAAGTCACCCACAACTATTGTTTGAGATGCAATGTGTGCTTTAAGCTTTAGTAAAGTTTCTTTTATGAACGAGGGTACCCTTGCTTTTGGAGCATAGATGTTCAGAATTGAGCGTTCTTCTTGGTAGATTTTTCCTTTGACAAGCACAGAGTGTCCTTCCGTGTACTTTTTGATGACTTTTGGTTGAAAGTCAATTTTATCCAATGTTAGAATGGCTACTCCAGCTTGTTTCCTGGAACCATTTGCTTGGAAAATTGTTTTCCTTCCTTTTACTCTGTTTTTGACACCAAGGTGCATTTCCTGTATGCAGCAAAATGCTGGATCCTGTTTACGTATCCAGTCTGTTAGTCTATGTGTTTTTATTGGGGAATTGAGTCCATTGATGTTAAGAGATATTAAGGAATAGTGATTGTTGCTTGCTGATATTTTTGATGTAATTTGTATGTTTGTATGGTTATCTTCTTTTGGATTTGTTTAAGGAAGATTAATTTCTTGCTTCCTCTAGTGTGTTCTTTCCCTTCTTTTGTTGGTGTTTCCATCCATTATCCTATGAAGGGCTGGATTTGTGGAAAGATATTGTATAAATTTGTTTTTTTCATGGAATACCTTTGTTTCTCCATATATGGTAATTGAGAGATTTGCTGGGTATAGCAGCTTGTGTCCACATTTGTGTTCTCTTAGGGTCTGTATGACATCTGACCAGAATTTTCTGGCTTTCATAGTCTCTGGTGAGAAGTCTGGTATAATTCTCATAAGTCTACCTTCATATGTTATTTGCCCTTTTTCCCATACTGCATTTAATATTCTTTCTTTGTTTAGTGCATTTGGTGTTTTAGTTATTATGTGAAGGCAGGAATTTCTGGTCTGGTCCAGTCTGTTTGGAGTTCTGTTGGCTTCTTGTATGTTCATGGGCATGTCTTTCTTTAGGTCAGGGAAGTTTTCTTCTGTAATTTTGTTGAACACATTTACTGGCCCATTAAATTGGAAATCTTCACTCTCTTCTATACCTATAATCCTTAGATTTGGTCTTCTCATTTTGTCCTGGATTTCCTGGAAGTTTTGGGTTACAAGGGTTTTGAATTTTGCATTTTCTTTGACTGTTGGGACAATGCTTTCTATGGTATCTTCTGCATCAGAGATTCTTTCTTCTCTCTCTTGTATACTGTTGTTGATGCTTGCATCCATGATGCCTGACTTCTTTTCTAGGTTTTCTATGTCCAGAGTTGTTTCCCTTTGTGATTTCTTTATTGTTTCTACCTCTGTTTTTAGATACTAGATGGTTTTGTCCAATTCCTTCACCTGTTTGGTTGTGCTTTCCTGTAATTCTTAGGGAATTCTACCTGTTTAATCTGTGTTCTCCTGTATTTCCTTGAGGGAGTTATTTATGTCCTTCTTGAAGCCCTTTGTCAGCATCATGAGCTGTGATTTTTAAATCCAGTTCTTGCTTTTCTGGTGTGTTGGGGTATCCATGACTTGCTGTTGTGGGAGAATGGGGTTTGGATGATGCTATGTTGCCTTGATTTCTATTAGTAACATTCCTATGTTTGCCTTCTACCATCTGGTAATCTCTGGTGTTAGTTGGTAATGCTCTGACTGGTGCTTGTCCCTCCTGTGTGCCTGCAGGTCTGTCTCAGCACTGCTGGGTGACCGGCTCTCCACTGGCACACAGTGCTGTGGTGCTGCCCAGCTCCTGGGTGCAGGTTGGGCCCTGGCAGACCCTGCCCCAGCTGATCTGATACTCAGGTATTTCCTGGGTTCCTGGCTATACCTGTCTGTTCAGTCCTTCAATTTTCTTATATCTGTTGAGTTTTGCATTGTAACCAACTACATGGTCAATTTTGTAGAAGGTCCCATGAGGTGCTGAGAAGAAGGTATATCCTTTGTGTTTGGGTGAAAGGATCTGTAGGTATCTGTTAGGTCCATTAGATTCATACCTCTGCTTCATTTTTTCTCTGTTTACATTTTATATCAATGACCTGTCTTTTAGTGAATGTGGGATGTTGAAGTATCACACTATTAATGTTTGACATTTAAGGTGTGATTTAAACTTTAGTAATATTTGTTTTATGAATGTGTGTACCCTTGCATTTGGGGCATAGATAATCATAATTGAAACATCCTCTTTGTGGATTTTTTTTTTACTGTGAAGTGTCCTTTAAAATTTTCATTGAAACTCTATAAAATATTAGGATGGATACACTAATTTTCTTCTTGGTCTGTTTGCTTGGAAAACCTTTTTCCAGCCTTTTACTCTAAAATAATATCTATGTTTGTAGTTGAGGTCTATTTCTTTTTTTTTTTTTTTTTTTTGGTTTTTCGAGACAGGGTTTCTCTGTGTAGCCCTGGCTGGCCTGGAACTCTCTCTGTAGACCAGGCTGGCCTTGAACTCAGAAATCCTCCTGCCTCTGCCTCCCAAGTGCTGGGATTAAAGGCGTGCGCCACCATCGCCCGGCTTTTTTTTTTTTTTTTTTTTTTTTTTTTTTTGGTTTTTCGAGACAGGGTTTCTCTGTGTAGCCCTGGCTGTCCTGGAACTCACTCTGTAGACCAGGCTGGCCTCGAACTCAGAAATCCGCCTGCCTCTGCCTCCCAAGTGCTGGGATTAAAGGCGTGCGCCACCACTGCCCGGCTGGTCTATTTCTTGTATGTAGCAGAAAGAAGGATCTTGTTTTCATATCCATTCTTTTAGTTTATGTCTTTTTACTGGGAAATTGAGTCCATTGATGTTGAGAGATAGTGATAACCAATTATTGGTACTTCCTGTAATTCCTGTTTTGATGTTGGGGATGTGTGTGTGTGTGTGTGTGTTTCCCTGTTTTTGGCTTTGCTGGTATGGAATTATTTTATTTCCTGTGTTTTCTTGTGTTAAACTGCTTGGGTTGGAGTTTTCCTTCTACTATCTTCTGTAAGGCTGAATTTGAGGATAAATATTGTTTAAATTTTGTTTTGTCATGGAAAGTCTTGTTTTCTCCATCTAAGGCAATGTAAAATTTTACCTGGGTAGAATAGTCTGAGCTGTCAATTTGTGGTCTCTCCTGCAAGATTTTTGCCAAGGACCTTCTGGATTTAAAGTCTCTTTTCAGAAGTTGGGTGTAATTCTAATAGGTCTCCCTTTACATGTCACTTGGTCTTTTACTCTGGCAGCTTTTAATATATTTTTTATTTATTACATTTAGTGTTTTATTATATGGTACAAGGATTTTTGTTTTGGTCAAATCTATTTGGTGTTCTTTAGGCTTCTTGTATGTTTATAAGCAACTCTATGTTTAGGTTAGGACTTTTTTTCTTCTATGATTTTGTCAGATATTTCCTGGGTCTTTGAGCTAGTAATCGTCCTTTTCTATTGTTCTTAGGATTGGTCTTTTCATAGTGAAAAAAATTTCCTGGATGTTTTGTGTCAGAACCTCTTTTGATTTAACATTTTCATTGACTAATGTATCAATTCTTCAATTGTATCTTTGACACCTGAGATTCTCTTTTCCATTTCTTGTATTATGTTACAGATGCTTATGTCTGTTCTCTTACATAGATTTTTTTATCTCTAGGATTGTCTTGGTTTGTATTTTCTTTACTGTTTCTACTTCTATTGTAAAGTCTTCACCAGTTTTGTTTCCTTCACTTGTTTGATTATATTTCCTTTTTTTTCTTTTTTTAATTTTATTTTATTTTCTAAGTTTTTTTAATTTACATTCAAAATCATTTCCCCTTTCCCATTTCCTCCCTCCCCAAAAGTCCCATAAGCACCCTTCCCTCCTCTTTTCCCCATTCAACCCCCTCTTGCTTCTCGGTCCTGGAATTACCCTACATCCAGGCTTTCTGGACCAGGGGTCTCTCCTTCCATCTTCTTGGAAATCTATTTATTTTTATTGTTTTTTTATTTACATTCCAAATCATTTCCCCTTTCCCGATTGCTCCCTCCCCGAAAGTCCCATAAGCCCCCTTCCCTCCCTCTTTTCTCCATTCAACCCCCTCTCGTTTCTCTATCCTGGTGATCCCCTACATCCAGTCTTTCCAGGACCAGGGGTCTCTCCTTCCATCTTCTTAGAAATGTATTGATATGCGAATTTTGTCTAGGGTATTCCGAGATTCTGAGTTAATATCCCCTTATCAGTGACTGCATACAATGTGTGTCCTTTAGTGATTGGGTTACCTCACTAAGGATGATATTTTCAAGTTCTGACCATTTGCCTAGGAATTTCATGAATTCATTGTTTTTAATTGCAGAGTAGTATTCCATTGTGTAGATATACAACATCTTCTGAATCCATTCCTCCATTGAGGGACATCTGGGTTCTTTCCAGGTCTGGCTATTATAAATAAGGCTGCTATGAACATACTGTAGCATGTGTCCTTACTGCATGCAGGTAAAGCCTCTGGGTATATGCCCAGGAGTGGTATAGCCGGATTCTCCTGGAGTGTCGTGCCCAGTTTTCTGAGGAACCGCCAGACAGCTTTCCAGAGTGGTTGTACCAGTTTGCAATCCCACCAGCAGTGGAGGAGTGTTCCTCTTTCTCCACATCCTCACCAACAACCGCTGTCTCCTGTGTTTTTGATCTTAGCCATCCTGACTGGTGTGAGATGGAATCTCAGGGTTGTTTTGATTTGCATTTCCCTAATGACTAAGGATGATGAACATCTCTTTAGGTGCTTCTCAGCCATTAGATATTATTCAGGTGAGAACTCTTTGTTTATCTCTGTACCCCATTTTTTAATAGGGTTACTTGCCTCTCTGGACTTTAACTTCTTGAGTTCTTTGTATATATTGGATATTCGCCCTCTGTCAGATGTAGGGTTGGTAAAGATCATTTCCCATTTAGTTGGTTGCCGCTTTGTCTTTTTGACAGTGTCTTTTGCCTTGAAAAAACTTTGTAATTTAATGAGGTCCCATTTGTCTATTCTTGATCTTAGAGCATAAGCTATTGGAGTTCTGTTCAGGAAATTCTCCCCTGTGCCCATATGTTCAAGGTTCTTCCCTAGTTTCCTTTCTATTAGTTTCAGTGTGTCTGGTTTTATGTGGAGGTCCTTGATCCACTTGGAATAGAGCTTAGTGCAAGGAGATAAGAATGGGTCAATTTGCATTCTTCTGCATGTTAACCTCCATTTGAGCCAGCACCATTTGTTGAAAAGGCTATCTTTTTTCCACTGGATGGTTTTAGCTTCTTTGTCAAAGATCAAGTGACCATAGGAGTATGGATTCATTTCTGGGTCTTCAATTCTGTTCCATTGATCTACATGCATGTCACTGTACTAATACCATGCGGTTTTTAACACTATTGCTCTGTAGTACAGCTTAAGGTCCGGGATACTGATTTTCCCCAGAGGTTCTTTTACTCTTGAGAATAGTTTTAGCTATTCTGGGTTTTTTGAAGAGTATTGGTGTTAGGTCTTCTTTGAAGGTCTGATAGAATTCTGCAGTAAAACCATCTGGTTTTACTCTTCAAAGTATTGAAGAGTATTGGTGTTAGGTCTTCTTTGAAGGTCTGATAGAATTCTGCAGTAAAACCATCTGGTTTTACTCTTCAAACTGTTCCACAAAATAGAAACAGAAGGAACAGTACCCAACTCGTTCTATGAAGCCACAATTACACTAATACCAAAAGCACACAAAGATCCGACAAAGAAAGAGAATCTCAGGCCAATCTCTCTTATGAATATCGATGCAAAAATACTCAATAAAATTCTTCCCAACCGAATCCAAGAACACAGCAAAACGATCATTCACCACGATCAAGTAGGCTTCATCCCAGGGATGCAGGGATGGTTCAATATAAGGAAATCCATCAACGTAATCCACTACATAAACAATCTCAAAGAAAAAAAACACATGGTCATCTCATTAGATGCTGAGAAAGCATTTGACAAAATTCAGCATCCTTTCATGCTAAAAATCTTGGAAAGATCAGGAATTCGAGGCCCATATCTAAACATAGTAAAAGCAATTTACAGCAAACCGGTAGCCAGCATCAATCTAAATGGAGAGAAACTTGAAGCAATCCCACTAAAATCAGGGACTAGACAAGGCTGCCCTCTCTCTCCATATCTTTTCAATATAGTACTTGAAGTTCTAGCTAGAGCAATTAGACAACAAAAAGAGGTCAAAGGGATACAAATTAGAAAGGAAGAAGTCAAACTATCACTATTTGCAGACGATATGATAGTATACTTAAGCGACGCAAAGAACTCCACCAGAGAACTCCTACAGCTGATAAACGACTTCAGCAAAGTGGCCGGATATAAAATCAGCTCAAGCAAGTCAGTAGCCTTCCTATACTCAAAGGATAAGCAGGCTGAGAAAGAAGTAAGAGAAATGATACCCTTCACGATAGCCACAAACCATATAAAGTATCTTGGCGTGACTCTAACCAAACAAGTGAAAGATCTGTATGACAAGAACTTCAAGTCTCTGAAGAGAGAAATTGAAGAAGACCTCAGAAGATGGAAAAATCTGCCATGCTCATGGATTGGCAGGATTAATATAGTAAAAATGAGCATCTTACCAAAAGTAATATACAGATTCAATGCAATCCCCATCAAAATCCCAACTCAATTCTTCATAGAGTTAGAAAGAGCAATTCAAAAATTCATCTGGAATAACAGAAAACCCAGAATAGCTAAAACTATTCTCAAGAGTAAAAGAACCTCTGGGGGAATCAGTATCCCGGACCTCAAGCTGTACTACAGAGCAATAGTGTTAAAAACCGCATGGTATTGGTACAGTGACAGACATGTAGATCAATGGAACAGAATTGAAGACCCAGAAATGAATCCACACTCCTATGGTCACTTGATCTTTGACAAAGGAGCTAAAACCATCCAGTGGAAAAAAGATAGCCTTTTCAACAAATGGTGCTGGCTCAACTGGAGGTCAACATGCAGAAGAATGCAAATTGACCCATCTCCTTGCACTAAGCTCAATTCCAAGTGGATCAAGGATCTCCACATAAAACCAGACACACTGAAACTAATAGAAAGGAAACTAGGGAAGAACCTTGAACATATGGGCACAGGGGAGAATTTCCTGAACAGAACTCTAATAGCTTATGCTCTAAGATCAAGAATAGACAAATGGGACCTCATTAAATTACAAAGTTTTTTCAAGGCAAAAGACACTGTCAAAAAGACAAAGCGGCAACCAACTAACTGGGAAATGATCTTTACCAACCTTACATCTGACAGAGGGCTAATATCCAATATATACAAAGAACTCAAGAAGTTAAACTCCAGAGAGGCAAGCAACCCTATTAAAAAATGGGGTACAGAGCTAAACAAAGAGTTCTCACCTGAATAATATCTAATGGCTGAGAAGCACCTAAAGAGATGTTCATCATCCTTAGTCATTAGGGAAATGCAAATCAAAACAACCCTGAGATTCCATCTCACACCAGTCAGGATGGCTAAGATCAAAAACACAGGAGACAGCAGTTGTTGGCGAGGATGTGGAGAAAGAGGAACACTCCTCCACTGCTGGTGGAATTGCAGGCTGGTACAACCACTCTGGAAAGCAGTCTGGCGGTTCCTCAGAAATCTGGGCATGACACTCCCGGAGGATCCGGCTATACCACTCCTGGGCATATACCCAGAGGCTTTACCTGCATGCAATAAGGACACATGCTCCACTATGTTCATAGCAGCCTTATTTATAATAGCCAGAAGCTGGAAAGAACCCAGATGTCCCTCAACGGAGGAATGGATTCAGAAGATGTGGTATATCTACACAATGGAATACTACTCTGCAATTAAAAACAATGAATTCACGAAATTCCTAGGCAAATGGTCAGATCTTGAAAATATCATCCTTAGTGAGGTAACCCAATCACAAAAGAACACACATTGTATGCAGTCACTGATAAGGGGATATTGACCCAGAATCTCGGAATATCCTAGACACAATCTTCATATCAATAGATTTCTAAGAAGATGGAAGGAGAGACCCCTGGTCCTGGAAAGACTGGATGTAGGGGAACGCCAGGACAGAGAAACGAGAGGGGGTTGAATGGAGAAAAGAGGGAGGGAAGGGGGCTTATGGAACTTTCAGGGAGGGAGGAAACGGGAAAGGGGAAATGATTTGGAATGTAAATAAAAAAAAACTTAGAAAATTAAAAAAAAAAGGATGGCTGAGGCTGCTGAGTGACAGTGCTTTGAAGACCAAGCTTCTATGTGGAATTCCCTAAACACACAGTTCTATTGACCCTATGGGTTTCCCATTTTGGAGAGTGACAGTCACAATTGTACTGCCGACCTAAAGTCCTTTAGGTACATTTTAGCACTTGGTCACATCTACAGCCTATCAGGGGACCAATGTGAGGTTAAATGTGGCAACACATCCTTGTGACAGAGTGAACATGATAACATGTCATTCTGTTCCTTATAGCATAGGAATGACTCACTGGTCGCTCCCCCAGGAATGTCTAGAGTATCATAGTTCAGTGAGACAAGGCACTTATCTTTATGAATCAGAACCAGCTAGAACTCTTGCCTCACAAGGGATGCTCCCAACTCTGCACATATCAGTACCCCATGCCCAAGAGGCCATGAACATAGGTATGTTGTATAGTCTCCAAGCACAAGTGTACTTGTATGTTCCTGCTGTGAGCTTGTATTAACCTTGGGGATCTTATTGAAAATTAGGGGAGATGATATTCATACCAAACTCAAGACAGGGGTCCCTTTGTTATAGTCCATAAAACTACAAATGCAATTTATTGCTACAGATTTCTATCCCATCCTGAAGACAAATGAATTATCACTGTCCAGGAATGAGTTAGGACCTCTCAACTTGGTCCAGGAATTTACCTCTATGACTTCTGACAAATGCCATTTATTCCATGACCTGTCATAAGAACATAAGGTCTACCAATAGGCCTAGCCATTACCAATACCTGCAGCCTGATAGGACACTGCCAATGCCTGGGCAGTGTCCAGTGGCCTGCTTTCTCATCAGCTGCCTGCTGGGAGAAGCTCTGAAAATTCTCAGACCAGGAGGCCTAGGAAAGGGCATAGGGATGTACTTGTAAAATTTTATGTCATGTCTATGACCCACTATAATACCAAGTGAGTATGTGGCACATCATTTAGAGCTGGTGGCTTTCAGAACTTCAGAGCAGACTTCAGTAAACAAGAGTGTTAACACAACATCCTGAACGTTTTAACACGTCCCCAGTCTGAATATTGTATGTTGTGATGGCTAGTCTTATGTCAAACTGACACAAGCTATAGCTTTCTGAAAGGAAGGAGCCTCTGTTGAGAAAATGCTTCCATAAGATCCCACTGTAAGGTATTTTCTCAATTAGCAATTAATGGGAGAGGGTCAAGCTCATTGTGGGCAGTGCCATCCCAGTGCTGGTGGTGTTCTATAAGAAAAAAGAATGGAGCCTTCCAGTTTCTGTCTGCTGCTTGAGACCATCCTCTGCCACAGGGCTCCATACCCAGGTGGCACAAAGAGCTAGCTTGCCTCTCAGGAGTGCAGACAGGCTTGGGAGCTCAGGTAGGACCACCCCTACTGCTCAGAGGAACCCGCCCCAAACCCTCAGGATACAAGAACCCAGGGGCAGCCTGGGACAGAAGTCTTCGATTTCCATCTGCACCCAGAGCTGATCCTAGGCCACAGAGCTACATACACAAATATCACCATGAAGGAGCTGGTCTCCCAGGAGTGCCTACACACCTTCATGCACAGGTAAAATCACCACTTCTCTTCAAATTCCTGGCCCAAGAGAGAACTGCTCAAAGCCATCAGAACACAGGAACCAAGGATAAGTTGGGGACAGGATCCTTCTGGTTTCTGTCTGCACCCCTGAGCTGACCCTATTCCATAGCTCTCCATACCTAAATTCCTCCCAGAGAGAACTGGTTTCCCAGGAGAACTTATACACAGGCTTGCAGGATGGACAAACCACAGTCAGAGACAGCAAGACCACCTAACACCAGAGATAACCAGATGGCAAAAGGCAAACTCAAGAACATTACCAACAGGAGTCAAGGCAACATGGCATCATCCAAACGCAGTTCTCCCACAACAGCAAGTCCTGATACCCCAAGACACCAGAAAAGCAAGATTTGGACTTAAAATCTCATGAGGCTGATATAGGATTTCAAGAAGGATGTAAATGATTCCCTTAAAGAAATATAGGAGAAATTGGATAAACAGGTAGAAGTCCTTAAAAAGGAAACACAAAAATCCCTAAAAGAATTACAGGAAAACACAAACAAGTGAAGGAACTGAACAAAACCATCCAGAATCTAAAAATGGAAGTAGAAACAATAAAGAAATCACAAAGGGAGACAACTCTGGAGATAGAAAACCTAGGAAAGAAATCAGGAGTCATAGATGCAAGCATCACCAACAAAATACAAGAGATAGAAGAGAGAATCTCAGGTGCAGAAGATACCATAGAAAACATTGACTCAACAGTCAAAGAAAATGTAAAATGCAAAAATATTCTAACCCAAAACATCCAGGAAATCCAGAACACAATGAGAAGACCAACCTTAAGGGTTATAGGTCGAAGAGTGCAATGATTTCCAGCTTAAATAGCCAGTAAATATCTTCATCAAAATTATAGAAGAAAACATCCCTAACCTAAAGAGAAAGAGATGCCCATGAACATACAAGAAGCCTACAGAACTCCAAATAGATTGGACCAGAAAAGAAATTCCTCCTGTCACATAATAACCAAAATATCAAATGCACAAAACAAAGAAAGAATATTAAAAGCAGTAAGGGGAAAAGGTCAAGTAACTTATAAAGGCAGACCTATCAGAATTACACCAAACTTCTCACCAGAGACTATGAAAGCCAGAAGATCCTGGGTAGATCTCATACAGACCTTAAGAGAACACAAATGCCAGCCCAGACTACTATACCCAACAAAATTCTCAATCACCATATATGGAGAAACTAAGATATTCCATGACAAAATCAAATTTATACAATATCTTTCCAAGAATCCAACCCTACAAAGGAAAATAGATGGAAAATGCCAACACAAGGAGGGAAACTACACCCTAGAAAAAGCAAGAAAGTAATCTTTCAACAAACCCAAAAGAAAACCACACAAACGTAAAATAACATCAAAAATAACAGGAAGCAACAATCACTATTATTTAATATCTCTTAATTTCAATGGACTCAATTCCCCAATAAAAAGGCATGGACTAACAGACTGGATACATAAACAGGACCCAGCATTTTGTTTCATACAGGAAACACACCTGGGTATCAAAAACAAACACTTACTCAGAGTAAAGGGCTGGAAAACAATTTTCCAAGCAAATGGTCCCAGGAAACAAGCTGGCATACCCATTCTAATATCAGATAAAATTGACTTTCAACCAAAAGTCATCAAAAAAAGACAAGAAAGGACACTTCATAGTCATCAAAGGAAAAACCTACCAAGAAGAACTCTCAATTCTGAACATCTATGCTCCAAATACAAGGGCACCCATATTCATAAAAGAAACTTTACTAAATCTCAAAGAACACATTGCACCTCACACAATAATTGTGGGTGACTTCAACACCCCTCTCTCATTAATGCACAGATCAGGGAAACTCAAACTAAACAGAGACACAGTGAAACTAACAGAAGTCATGGACCAAAAGGATTTAACAGATATCTATAGAACATATCACCCTAAATCAAAAGAAGATACATTCTTCTCAGAGTGAAAAGCAGTCTGTGTCCTGGTTGAGCTAGGTTTAAACCCCAGTGATCCAGTAGATTAATCTACAAGGGTCAGAAGATCTGTTTGCCCATCCTCCCAGACACTAAGCTCTTCATACCACGAGCTCTCAACTCCATAATCCTGTGACAATCAGTCACATAGGGTACTGCACCAAGTCCCTAGTATTCTGGCTGGGTTCCACACCCACAGTTACCTGGTACAGCCAGGTATGCCCCACCTCACAATTATCTGGCAACAGCGAGGTAGGCCCAGCCCACTATAAGAGGGGCTGTTTGCCCCCTCCCATCTCTCTTCTGTTCTCTTCTCTCATTCCTCTTCTTCTTCTTCTTCTTCTTCTTCTTCTTCTTCTTCTTCTTCTTCTTCTTCTTCTCTCTCTCTCTCTCTCTCTTTCTCTCTCTCTCTTCCTCTTGGGCATTTCTCTCCCCATCCCCTTCCCCCCTCTCTCCACGTGGCCATAGCAGACCTCTACTTCTCTACCTCCTCTCTTTCTCTCTACTTTTCTACAATAAAGGTTTAAAACCATGGGCTGTCTCCTCTCATCTAAACCCACCATGCTGGAAAAATGGAACAGGTCTTCCCCTAAAGAACATAGTTGTGCAAGAATCCCTGAAGGCCCAAGAAAGGATGCTTGAATATCACTTAGAAATGGAATAAAATAGTCCTAGGAGGCAGATGGGAGGAGAGGACTGGGTCGGAGAGGTTATGCAGAGAGGAAAGGAGATACAGGATCAGGTAGGTGAGGGGCAGGAGAGATGGCCAGATGGCCATGAAAATGAATGGAAATCTGCAACTGGGTGGGGTGGAGTGGGGAGGTGGGGGCATTCCAAGGACATGCCAAAAGTGACCAAGAATCAACAGGGGTGACCTCACCTCTGACTTACAGCATTTCAAATATGGAACCTGAAGAGGTCACCTCCTAGCCAGGCAGGAACTCCAATGAAGATACAGGGACACCAACCCACCCACAAAACTTTTGACCTAAAATTTATCCTATCTACAAGGAATGCAGTGTCAGGGAATGGAGCAAAGACTAAGGGAATGGACAAGTAATAACCAGCCTAACTAGAGACCTATTCTGTGGGCAAGCACCAAACCCTGACACTATTAATGATACTCCATTATGCATGAAGTCTGGAGTCTAGCATGCCTGTCCTCTGAAAGGCTCCACCCACAGCTAAACTGTGGATGGAGCTTGGAAACTTATGTAAGAGTTGTGGGAAGGACTGAGGACCCTGAGGAGGATAGGAACTCCACAGACAGACCAACAGAATCAAATAACCTAAACCCTTGGGGCTCTCAGAGACTGTTCCACCAACCAAAGAGCATACACAGGGTCCCCCTACACCACCCATACATATGTAGCAAATGTGAAACTCAGTCTTAATGTGGGTTCCAAACAAATGGAGTGGAAGACTATCACAAATGCTGCTGCCTGTCCGTGAGATGTGTTCTTCTAGCTGGGTTGCCTTGTCTGACCTCAGTGGGAGAGGATGTGCCTAGCCCCACAGAAACATGATATGCCAGGGTGGGGATATAACCACATGGGGCCTCCACCCTCTCAGAGGAAGGGGAAGGAAGCAGGGAGAGGGACTTTGGAAGAATGTGACTGGGGGGAAGGAGGCATCGATTGGGATGTAAAGTGAATAAAGAAAAATAGTCAACATCAAACTAAATACTTAAGTGGCCCCAAAAACTCTACCAGAGAACTCCTACAACTGATAAACAACTTCAGCAAAACTGGCTGGATATAAAATTAACTCAAACAAATCTTCTTATACTCAAAAGATAAACAGACTGAGAAAAAAATTAGGGAAACGATACCCTTCACGATAGCCACAAACAATATAAAGTATCTTGGTGTGACTCTAACCAAACAAGTGAAAGATCTGTATGACAAGAACTTCAAGTCCCTGAAGAAAGAAATTGAAGAAGGCCTCAAAAGATGGAAAGATCTCCCATGCTCATGGATTGGCAGGGTTAATATAGTAAAAATGGCCATCTTGCCAAAAGCAATATACAGTTTAATGCAATACCCATCAAAATTCCCACTCAATTCTTCATAGAGTTAGAAAAAGCAATTCTCAAATTCATCTGTAATAATAGAAAACCCAGGATAGCTAAAACTATTCTCAACAATAAAAGAACTTCTGGGGGAATCACCATCCCTGACTTCAATCTATACCACAGAGCAATAGTGATAAAAACTGCATGGTATTGCTACAGTGACAGGCAGGTAGATCAATAGAATGGACTTGAAGACCCTGGAATGAACCCACACACCTATGGTCACTTGATCTTTGACAAAGGAGCTACAACCATCCAGTGTAAAAAAGATAGCCTTTTCAACAAATGATCCTGGTTCAACTGGCGGTTAACATGCAGAATACAAATTGATCCATTCTCATCTCCTTGTACAAAGCTCAAATCCAAGTGGATCAAGGACCTGCACATAAAACCAGACACACTCAGCTGGAGCTGGAGGTGTGCTCAGTGCCAGAGCACTTGCTGAGCATACTTAAGGAAACCAGGTTTCATCCCAGCACCCCAAAAAGAAGAGAGAGGAGAGTGCATGTGAAAACAGGTACAACAGTCAAACTCTCTTACATTCCTTACTGATGTTTTGAAATGCAAAATTTTATACTCTGAAATGAACAGATCAAAGGGCAACTGAGCAGGCGGGTACAGCCAGAAGCACAGGGAACACAGGAGTGGCAGAGCAGCTGGACCAGGGTCTCTCCCAGCTCCACCTGAACCCAGGAGCTGGGCAGTGACACAGAACTCTGTGCCAGGGGAGAGCCAGTCACCCAGGGGTGCTGAGACAGGCTTGCAGGTCCACAAGAGGGACAAGCGCCAGTCAGAGACAGCAGGACCAACTAACGCCAGAGATAACCAGATGTCAAAAGGCAAATGTAGGAACATTATCAACAGAAATCAAGGCAACATGGCACCATCTGAACCCAATTCTCACACAACAGCAAATCCTGGATACTCCAACACACCAGAAAAAGCAAGATTTGAATTTAAAATCACATCTCATGATGCTGATAGAGGGCTTCAAGAAGGACATAAATAACTCCCTTAAAGAAATACAGGCAAACACAGGTAAACAGATAAAAGAGGCCCTTAAAGAATTACAGTAAAGCACAACAAAACAGTGAAGGAATTGAACAAAACCATACAGGATCTAAAATTTGAGGTTAAAAAAATGAAGAAATCACAAAGGAAAACAACTCTGGACATAGAAAACCTAGGAAAGAAGTCAGGAGTCATGAATGCAAGCATCAACAACAGAATACAAGAGATAGAAGAGAGAATCTCAGGTGCAGAAGATACCATTGAAAGCATTGACTCAACAGTCAAAGAAAATGTAAAATGCCGAAAGTTCCTCATCCAGGAAAGAACCAAACATCCAGGAAATCCAGGACAAAATAAGAAGATCAAACCTAAGGATTATAAGTATAGAAGAGAGTGAAGATTTCCAACCTAAAGGACAATAAATGTCATCAACAAAATTATAGACGAAAACTTCTCTAACCTAAAGAAAGAGATGCCCATGAACATAAAAAAGCCTGCAGAACTCAAAATAGATTGAACAAGAAAAGAAATTCCTCCTGTCACATAATTATCAAAATACCAAATGCACAAAACAAAGAAAGAATATTAAAAGCAGTAAGGGAAAAGGTCAAGTAACATATAAAGGCAGACCTATCAGAATTACACCAGACTTCTCGCCAGAGACTATGAAAGCCAGAAGATCCTGGGCAGATGTCATACAGACCATAAAGGAACACAAATGCCAATCTGGGCTACCATACCCAGCAAAACTCTCAATTACCATAGATAGAGAAACCAAGGTATTTCATGACAAAAACAAATTTACACTATCTTTCCACAAATCCAGTCCTTCAAAGGATAATGAAGGGAAAACACCAACAACAAGAGGAAAACTACACCCTAGAAAAAGCAATAAATTAATCTTCTTTTAACAAACCAAAAAGAAGAGAGACACAAGCATAACTCCACCTCTAATAACAAAAATAACAGGAAGCAACAGTCACTTCTCCTTAATATCTCTTAATCTCAATAGACTCAATTCTCCAATAAAAAGGCATAGACTAACAGACTGGATACATAAGAGGGACCCAACATTTTGCTGCATACAGGAAACTTACCTCAGGCAGAAAGACAGACACAACCTCAGAGTAAAAGGCTAGAAAACAATTTTCCAAACAAATGGTTCCAAGAAACAAGCTGGCATAGCCATTCTAATATCGAATAAAATCGACTTTCAACCTAAAGTAATCAAAAAAGATAAGGAAGGACACTTCAGAGTCATCAAAGGAAAAAATCTACCAAGATGAACTCTCAATTCTGAACATATATGCTCCAAATACAAGGGCACCCACATTCATAAAAGAAACTTTACTAAAGCTCAAAGCAAACATTGTACCCCACACAATAATAGTGGGGGACTTCAACACCCCACTCTCATCAATGGACAGATCAGGGAAACACAAACTAAACAGAGAAACAGTGAAACTAACAGAAGTTATGAACCAAATGGATTTAACAGATATCTATAGAACATTTTATCCTAAAACAAAAAATACCTTCTTCTCAGCACCTCATGGTACCTAATCCAAAACACACCATATACCTGATCACAAAACAGACCTCAGCAGATATAAGAACATTGAAATAATTCCATGCACCTTATCAGAACACCATGGACTAAGGCTGGTCTTCAATAACAACAAAAATAACAGAAGTCCACATACACATGGAAACTGAACAACACTCTACTCAACAATAACTTGGTCAAGGAAGAAATAAAAAAAAATAAGGACTTTTTAGAATTTAATGAAAACAAAGGCACAACCTACAGAAACACATGGGACAAAATGAAAGCAGTGCTAAGAGGAAAACTCATAGCTCTGAGAGCCTCCAAAAAGAAACTGGAAAGAGCATACACTAACAGCTTAACAGCACAGCTGAAGGCTCTAGAACAAAAAAAGGCAAATACACCTAAGAGGAGTAGATGGCAGGAAATAATCAAACTCAGGGCTGAAATCAACCAAGTAGAAACAAAAGAACTATACAAAGAATCAACCAAACCAGGAGCTGGTTCTTTGAAAAAATCAACAAGATAGATAAACCCTTAGCTAAATTAACCAGAGGGTACAGAGACAGTATCCAAATCAGTAAAATCAGAAATGAAAAGGGAAACATAACAACAGATAATGAAGAAATCCAAAAAATCATCAGATCCTACTACAAAAGCCTATACTCAACAAAGGTGGAAAATCTAGACAAAATGGACAGTTTTCTAGACAGATACCAGGTACCAAAGTTAAATCAGGATCAGATAAATGATCTAAACAATCCCATAACCCCTAAAGAAATAAAAGCAGTCATTAATAGTCTCCCAACCAAAAAAAAAAAAAGCCCAGGAACTGATGGGTTCAATGCAGAGTTGTATCAGACCTTCAAAGAAGATCTAATACCAATATTCTTCAAACTATTCCACAAAATAGAAACAGATGGAACACTGCCCAATTGGTTTTATGAAGCCACAATTACTCTGATACCTAAACCACACAAAGACCCAACAAAGAAAGAGAACTTTAGACCAATTTCCCTTATGAATATCAATGCAAAAACACTCAATAAAATTCTTGCCAACCGAATCCAAGAACATATCAAAACGATCATCCACCATAATAAAGTAGGCTTCATCCCAGGGATGCAGGGATGGTTCAATATACAGAAATCCATCAGTGTAATCCACTATATAAACAAACTCAAAGAAAAAAAAACATATGATCATTTCATTAGATGCTGAGAAAGCATTAGACAAAATCCAACACCTCTTCATGATAAAAGTTTTGGAAAGATCAGGAATTCAAGGCCCATATGTAAACATAGTAAAAGCAATAAAGAGCAAACCAGTAGCCAACATCAAACTAAATGGAGAGAAACTTGAAGCAATCCCACTAAAATCAGGGACTAGACAAGGCTTTCCACTCTCTCCCTGCCTGTTCAATATAGTACTCAAAGTCCTAGCCAGAGTAATTAGACAACAAAAGGAGGTCAAAGGGATCCACATCAGAAAGGAAGAAGTCAAAGTATCACTATTTGCAGATGATATGATAGTATACTTAAGTGACCCCAAAAATTCCACCAGAGAACTCCTAAACCTGATGAACAACTTCAACAAAGTGGCTGGATATAAAATTAACTCAAGCAAATCAGTAGCCTTCCTATACTCAAAGGATAAACAGGCTGAGAAAGAAATTAGGGAAACGACACCCTTCACAATAGTCACAAATAATATAAAATACCTTGGTGTGACTTTAATGGAACAAGTGAAAGATCTGTATGACAAGAACTTCAAGTCTCTGAAGAAAGACATTGAAGATCTCAGAAGACTGAAAGATCTCCCATGCTCATGGATTGGCAGGGTTAATATAGTAAAAATTGCCACCTTGCCAAAAGCAATATACAGATTCAATGCAATTCCCATCAAAATTCCAACTCAATTCTTCATAGAGTTAGAAAGAGCAATTTCCAAATTTATCTGGAATGACAAAAAAACACAGGATAGCTAAAACTATTCTCAACAATAAAAGAACTTCTGGGGGAATCACCATCCCTGACCTCAAGCTATACCACAGAGCAATAGTGATTAAAAAAAAAAAACTACATGGTCTTGGTACAGTGACAGGCAGGTAGATCAAAGGAATAGAACTGAAGACCCAGAAATGAACTCTCACACCTATGGTCACTTGATCTTTGACAAAGGAGCTAAAACCATCCAGTGGCAAAAAAAAGATAGTATTTTCAACAGATGGTGCTGGGTCAACAGGCAGTCAACATGTAGAAGGATGCAAATTGAACCATTCTTATCTCCCAGTACAAGCTCAAGTCCAAGTGGATCAAGGACTTCCACATAAAAACAGATACACTGAATCTAATAGAAGACAAAGTGAGGAAGAACCCAGAGCACATGGGCACAGGGGAAAATTTGCTAAATAGAACACCAATAGCTTATGCTCTAAGATCAAGAATTGACAAATGGAACCTCATAAAATTGCAAAGTTTCTGTAAGGCAAAGGACACTGTCAATATGACAAAACAGCAACCAACAGATTGGGAAAAGATCTTTACCAACCCTACATCCGACAGAGGGCTAATATCCAATATATACAAAGAACTCAAGAAGTTAGACTCCAGATAACCAAATAACCATATTAAAAAATGGGGTACAGAGCTAAACAAAGAATTCTCAACTGAGGAATACTGGATGACTGAGAAACACCTAAAGAAATGTTCAACATCCTTAATCATCAGGAAAATGGAAATCAAAACAACCCTGAGATTCCACCTCATACCAGTCAGAATGGCCAAGATCAAAAACTCAGGGGACAGCAGATGTTTGAGAGGATGTGGAGAAAGAGGAACACTCCTCCATTGCTGGTGGGATTGCAAGCTGGTAAAACCACTCTGGAAATCAGTTTGGCAGTTCCTCAGAAAATTGGTCATAGCATTACCTGAGGACCCCGCTACACCACTCCTGGGCATATACCCAGAAGATGCTCCAACATGAAATAAGGACACATGCTCCACTATGTTCATAATATAATATAATTTATAATAGCCTGAAGCTAGAAAGAACCCAGATGTCCCTCAACAAAGAAATGGATACAGAAAATGTGGTACATTTACACAATGGAGTACTGCTCAGCTATTAAAAACAATGAGTTAATGAAATTCTTAGGCAAATGGATGGAGCTAGAAAATATCATCCTGAGTGAGGTAACCCAATCACAAAAGAAAACACATGGTATGCACTCACTGTTAAGTGGATATTAGCCCAGAAGCTTGGAATATCCAAGATACAATTCACAGACAACATGAAGCTCAAGAAGAAAAAAGACCAGTATAGATACTTTGATCCTTCTTAAAAGGGGGATCAAAATACCCATGGGAGGAGATACAGAGACAAAGTGTGGAGCAGAGACTGAAGGAAAGACCATCCAGAGACTGCCCCACCTGGGGATCCATCCCATATACAGTCACCAAACCCAGCCACTACTGTGGACGCCAACAAGCGCTTGCTGACAGGAGCCTGATATGGCTGTCTCCTGAGAGGCTCAGCCAGTACCTGACAAATACAGATGTGGATGCTCTCAACCAATCATTGGACAGAGCACAAGGTCCCCAATGGAGGAGCTAGAGAAATGACCCAAGGAACCTAAGGAGCTTGCAGCCCCATAGGAGGAACAACATGAACCAACCAGTACCCTCAGAGCTCCCAGGGACTAAACTACTTTTGCTACTTTGTTTCCAACCCAATTACCTGGTAAAAGAATTCTCAACTCAATCAGTAACAATACAAGCTATAAGCCTAGATTGGGCAGATCTCCCATTACACTACTCTATTCCCATCTACATTATCCCATATAACTTGTGGTTTCTCCAGGCCACGAGATTCTCTCTCTGCAGCCTCTCCATCGATCCCTTGTAGCTCCTCTCCCTTCCTGTTGATCCTCCGTAGCTCCTCCCCCTTCTTTTTCTCCGCCCCCAAACTCTCAGCTCCTCCCCCTTCCTCCTGCCCAATCATTGGCTCAAGCCTTTATTTGAAAAGTTAAGGTGGGGAGAAGGCTCACAAGGTAACTCCTCATCTGCAGTCCCTCTGAGGAGTTGAATTAGCATCAAAATATAAGCCCAGGACTATCCACAACAAACCACCAACTAAAGAATACACTTAGAGGGACCCATGGCTCCAGCTGCAAATGTAGCAGAGGATGGCCTTGTTGGACTTCAAGGGGAGGAGAGGCCCTTGCTCCTGAGAAGGCTCAATGCCCCAGTATAGGGGAATGCCAGGACAGGGAAGCAGGAGTGGGTGGGTTGGTGAGCAGGGGGATGGGGGGATGGGATAGGATGTTTTTGAAGGGGAAACCGGGAAAGGGGATAACATTTGAAATATCAAATTAAAAAAAAAAAAAAAAAGAATGAACAAGCTACGGGGAGTAAGCCAGTAAGCAGTTCCCCTTTGTAGCTTCTGCATTAGCTCCTGCCTCTGGGTTCCTGTCCTGACTCCCTTCAGTGATGAATATCAATATGGAGGTCACATGGGTCTAGGAACTAAGGGGTAAGAAGAGGAGTGGTCCAATGTTTTCTCCATTCTTTGTGAGTCGAGTATTTCCAGGAAACACTGATTAGAAGAAAACAGATCTGGCTTTCCTCAGATCTCCAGTTCTCACTGGATGGTCTCTTTTCTTTTTCTTTCTTCCTTTCTTTCTTTGGTTTTTTTTTGGGGGGGGAGGGGGTTTTTTGTTTGTTTGGTTGGTTGGTTGGTTGTTTTTGTTTGATTGATTGATTGATTTTTTGTTCTTTTTCGGAGACAGGGTTTCTTGTGTAGTCCTAGCTATCCAAGAACTCTCTCTGTAGACCATGAACTCAGAGATCTACCTGCTTCTGCCTCCCAAGTGCTGGGATTAAAAAGGTGTTTGCCACCACCTCCCAGCTAGGATTTCTTGCTGCTATTGACCCAGGTTAACTCATGACTTTCCTGGACCTCATAATCTGTTCATGACCTCCAACAACATCTCAACCATTCCTTAAGGAAAGGTTCATCATTAAGCATCTGAAACTCAGGCAGCCAGAGAAACCCAGACCAGTAAGGTTAGATTCACATTTGGGCTGATGGTTGTCTTGTTGAATCTATAGTGACCCAGGAAACTCTCCATGATCTTTGTTTTTATAGCACTGGGGTTGGTGTTAATCAGGATATTATACAAACAGGATGAAAAATAAAGGACTATGTGGTTTGAGTAAAAATGGTCCCCTATAGACTCACATGTTTGAGTATTTGGTCTATAAAGAGTGGCACTATTAGGAGGTATCACCTTTTTGGAAGAAGTGTGTCACTGTGGAGGAGGGCTTTGAGGTCTCAAAATGCTCAAGTTGGCCCAGTGTGGTAGTCTCCTGCTGCCTTCATATCAAAATGTAGAACTCTCAACAACTCTAGCACTATGTCTGCTTACCACCATGCTTCCTATGAAAAAGGCAATGGACTAAACCTTTGAAAGAATTCCCATGGTCATGGTAATTCTTCAGAGCAAGAAAACCCTAACTAAGTCAGACTATTTCACATAAACTGTCTTCTAAATACAAATAGTTTTGATTGTTCTTAGAAATGTCAGAACTGGACCCCAGATCAAGTAAGACAGATCAACCTAAAGCCATACTGTAGCCAGAAAGATAACTTGGAAGAAATGATCCCCTGAGTTAAGCAACCACACCTTTCACAATGATAGGGAGAAGCCCTGCTAAGTGGACGGCTCTACCATACAAACCCACACATGCCATAAATTGCTTGCTACTCATGAACCCCAATCTCTGTACTCTCCTTGGATATGCACATAAAGGACCAACCATAATCTTCCCAGTCTCTAAACTATAACAGAACCCCAAATCTACTGAATGGCAAAATTAGTATGCAGGAGACCAGGTCAAGAGTAATAGGCCTGTTAAACTTTCTTTTTCCAGAAAGGAAGAAAATGTCACTCTCACAAGGCCCTCCCCTACTGACAGTTATATGAAATCTCAGAAATGCTGTAATATATAAGATGTAATTTAAGAAGGAGGAGGTAGAAGAAGGAGGTTGAAGGAGTTTCCTAAGGTACATCAACTCATTATTTTGGCCTAGCTAGGCTTGTCAGAATCTGTATTTTGTCTATCACTTTCTGTGGGCCCAGAAAGCTGTACAATTGGGGGAGCTGCTCTGGAGCAAGAGTGAGTTCAGACACATTCAAACCCTGAATATCTTGTCCTGAGACCAGCAGGGGTAGGACTGTTTGCTCCTTGCTCTGAGCTGGCATGTCCCAGCGCATGTGACCCTTCATCTCCACCACCCTTGAGGTAGTCACATAACCTGGTGGCCAAATTACAGCTTAAATGTCCTCTCTCCCTATAAGGACATGTCCAGCAAGCACCTGGAATTCCTCTTCATGCAAATGAAGCATTCCCAGCACCTCAGCCTCAGCCGGTGATGAATACTCACCCAGAAAACCCCTCCCTACCCACTCCCCAAGGTAGATACAACCCTTGTTCGCCCCCAACAACGAGAGCTGCTACATTGAAAACCATCCTCAGTGAAGGCTATCTCTCCTGTAGTCATGTTGATGGAGTTCCTGTCTAAACCACCCACCCAGCTAAGCTTCATTTCTTCCAGTCTAGCCCAGTGTGCTACATTCCTGGATACCCTGAGGGCAGAAGAAGACCCCAGCAGCAACCTCTCTGTTGAGATGAGGTGAGGGTGGTGAATAAGTGGTCTTTTATGTCTTTCAAGAAGAGCTCAGATGTGATTTTTTTTTTTTTAGGCTAGCCCAAATTTTCCAGTTCCGAGCTTTTACAAATAGGAAATTACTCTCAGATGGGCAAGATAGGAGGATGGTTACGGCTAAGTATTGATGCCAGAAACTAGAAACATGTCCCCAGAAGAGATGAGAGAAAGCCCAAAGAATAAAACTAAGACAGGGCAAAGGCCATTGAAGAAAGCCTGGTCTCCCAGCTGTAGTTCCATCAATTAGAGCTTTAAATGCATCTACCAATAGAGGGCACCTGGAAACCACAGGAAAAAAAGAGCATGCCAGAACTGCTCTTGCAAAATAGTCTAAAGATTGAACTGTAGTGTGGATGTTCCCCAGGAGCATGCCCCAGGAACAGAGGGTCATTTCTAGTCAGATAGGTAAGGTGATTCTCAACTTCACAGAGTCAACACAAGTGAGCTGTGCTTCTCAGCTCGCTTTGAAACCACAGATCTCCCAGCCCTCCTTTGAAGGACAAGATCTTCATCACAGCTGTGCACATCTGCACGCTGACTTCTAAAATCCCTTGAAGGCTTTTCAGAGTGTTCCCAGGAGTCCCATCACCACAGTGACTCTTCTCTCAGAGTCTGTGCTAAGGGAGAGTCACATGACTTCTAATCTCCCAATCAGAAACACCAAAGGGACAAACTGAGAAAGGAACATTAGGAAGTTGGTGGCTGGAGCCCATCTTAGAGATATCTGTTGCACAGCTGTCATATTTAATGATGCAGGAATTAGTGAAACCATGTCTGACCAACGGCAATTAATCAACTCCCCTCATACAGTAAGTTACTGGTTCAAGGTTTGTTTGTGATCTAGAAGACAAAGGGAAACGAGTTACAAGAAGAGGCAAAGTTGGCTTCAGAAAGTCTGCATTCATTAGGAGGTTGCTGAATGACTGTCTGTCTCCTCCCCTCCCCCACTCTGCCATATTTGGTGGTTAAGAGAATTGAATTCCAAGCTGGTGGTGAGTTTAGCAGCTTGAACCTTTCAAGGACTTTCATCCAAGCTCTAGTTTTCAAGCCTCAGGGCTGCAGATAACTCGACTCTTTGGGGCTGGGGTTCATCAGAGAGGCAATGCGAGCTGCAATATAGTACTGGGACAACAGGAAAGGACATAAAGGCAAGAGTTGATGAGATTACAATCAAGACAAATGATCAAGAGATGGGAGTCTGAAGACAACAGTCTTAATAGAAGTAAAGACTGAAACAATCAGAAAGGTGAATAGGACAACTGGGCCTCTTAGGAAGGCAATGCCCAAGGTATTAACCACATATCAAGAGGAAGGAGAATAGAACCTAAAGTCAATCACGTGTGCCAACAGGTCCTATGTACTCTAGAGCACTTAACATGCATGTAGACTAAAAAATCGGATGACATCAAGGGGAAGAGAGTCCACAATGGTTTTCTCTCATTTTGTAGCAGAAGTAGGTCTTGGGTGCAAATCCCAAGGCCTCTTATTTATCATCTACAGAGGTACTAAAGGTTAGACAATTGAGAGGTGTTCCTTATTCCTTAAATGCCATCTCAGACGTAAGACACAATAAAGTCCTGGGTGACCTACTCCACCCTATTATGTCTTTATTGATCATTTAGACTTATGCAAACATAGGCATGATTCAGCTCATGACAAACTATATTCTTGCCACACCACACACTTGTGTTCATAGTAGAAACCCTGGTTTCCCAGTTGACATAAGAGTCAACATTTATAATAGACAAGGGTGTCTGTGCCACAGGAAGTGATTGTATCCCTAATATACCTAGTTTCCTGCTGAGCAAGGTAAGAGTAATCTCAGCCTGACTACAGTTAGGGGTGTAGCTTAGTGCTATTTGAAAATGATACTTAACCCTTTACTACCACATCAGATATAGAGTAGTTGTAAAGGCTCTTGAATTGGATACAGAGCTATTTTCAAAATGATCTAAGAAATGAACATTTTTCATAGTCATCAAGAATAAGAAAGTGATGTAAACTGGGGCTCTAACTCTTTTCTCTGTGATAGTTACTACTTTCCATGATTGTTCTAGTGAAAATACTGATGCAGTAAATGAGAATTCAAATTAAAAGCACCTAGGCTTGGTACCTATGTAAACTGTTCTTTCTTTCCACACACATACACTTTATACCATCAAGCATGACCCTAATCTGCTTCTCTTATAATGTAGCACCATAGTACATTTTGGAACCAATTAAAATGCACATAAACTGTCTATGCCATCAGGAGAATCAGAAACATCTAACCTCACTTTAGTCTAAAGCAAAGTGGTAAGAATGAAAAGAATGAAAAGCCAACTGCAGACCCATCCTCCCTCCTCCCATCCACCTGCCAATCAGTGACCCTTCCACCTGTCTCGGGCTCCAAACCTCTCTCAAACCCAGCTCATTTGAAGGCTTAAAAAAAAATCTAAAGTTTCCTGCAAGTTCTTTTTCAATTAGATATGAGCACAAACTAAACTTGAAAACAGAACCAGGAGAATGCTAGGGAAAACAGAACCAAAAGAGGTCCTTGCAGTGGAATTAGGCTATTAAGATCTGCTTTGAATCAACCACAAAGGTAAAGATAGCTGCAAGTGCCAGTGATAATAAACAGAAAGAAGCTTTCCATGCTGGGGGTGTCCTTGCTGAGAACACTGGATATAGAGAGATCTGTCCTTCAAATCTTTTCAGTTATGCAAACTGTCTGTACCCAAGCTGGAGACACAGCTCCTTAGAACTCTTGCCTAGTTACCTGTAAAGTTCAGTCACTAGCATCACAAAAGAACAAACAAATAAAGAGACATGAGAGCTCACTAGAGTGCCTATGGCATACTTACAGTCATTCTACTTTCTGGCTCACCTGGACACTTGTGTCTTCTATTGATTCCTCTCACAAACCCTCCCCACCCCTAGAAAATGTATAGGAAGTTTAAACATTTTTAAATCCCCAGATCTTACAAATACTAGGAGTCTAAAAAACAGACTAGCACACAACTGCTAAGACTCAATTAGCTATAGCTAAGCCAATCCATCCATTTGGGAATATTCTCAAAGAGATCCGAGAACTACCAAGACAGTGAAATGCAGGCAATCTAATAGTGTAGATGTAAAACCATTCCTGTAAAATGGCCATGCATTGGGGATTTTTTTTCCAACTTGTGCCCTATGACTTGTGGTTGTAGTTTTTAGTTATCTATAGAGGAACCCACTCACACAAGTCTTCCACATTCTTAAATAAAGCAAAATATTAGTTGGATCATTACATCTCCAGGTAACAAACTGACAACTAAGATATCAGGTTATATTTCTAACTTTTTTAAGTGTTGAATGACGCCAAGTGTTGGTCCTTTTACTGCTTCTTTGGTTAAATATCAAAATCAGCTATTTCCACAGGCAACAGTACTCACACAAGACTCAATGTAGAATGGGTTTTTGTCGGTAGGCTACGTGTAAGCGTCTAATCTTTTAGGCCGTCTCTTTCTCTGAAGTGATGTTTGCTTGCCTCAAGAAGTGATGACTGGCATTTGCAGATTCATCTTAAATAAGAATTTTTTTCACTTGAGTAAGGACTTAGACTCAAAACTTAGCTTGGGTGAAACACTGAAAATCTATCTTAAAAGTTGAAAGAATTGCACATTTATAAACCATATACTTGTAATTCAGAGATTTGAACCTGACCCACAAAGAAAGAAAGAAAGAGAGAGAGAGAGAGAGAGAGAGAGAGAAAGAAAGAAAAAAAGAAAGAAAGAAAGAAAGAAAGAAAGAAAGAAAGAAAGAAAGAAAGAAAGAAAGAAAGAAAGAAAGAAAGGAGGAATGAAGGAAGGAAGGACAAACGAACTAACAAACTACAGCTTTTCTAATAGTTTTACCTATTAAAAATAGTAACTTCCAAATAAGCCTAAAGTTACTTAGGATCCAGCTGCCCAGGGCTAGACATGAGATTGAAATGGATCAACATCCAAGTTGTTGGCTCATATCTATGACTGCTAATGACAGCAAGCCCTCCTATTTAAAATGTCTCTGTTTATCTTTGGGTATCAATAATGATTAACTGGCCAAGAGTCCCTGAAGAAGCTACTCAGCAGAGACAAGGACCTTTCTTTAACAATTCTGACCTGTATAGGTATGACAAGGGGTATGTTTCTCTCCGCCTTACCTAGAAAGGACCAAGTATGGTTCCATCCCTACACCATCAATTACTGTTTGTTACCTTGCTTGGTTCTAGAACCTGGTGTTTCTCCTGATCTTCACCCTCCCCAGAGCTGTGATGCAGTACACAAGACAGACACTCTTGGACTCTCAAGACCAGAAGCTTCCTCTCTGTGACTAACCTGACAGGTGCAAAGACTGTCTAGCGATGCACCTAGCCTTCCCTTTAGCCATCAGAGGCTTCTGACAATGGGCTGCGTCAAATTGGCATTTCTCCAGCAATTTCATTCTCAGAGAGGGAAAAGGCTGAAGCCTGGTGACAAGAAGGATAGCTTGTCTTTGGCCAACAGATTTCACATATTTCTGATAACTTGCCAGGTACCTTGCATGGCAGACTGGAACACAGGCAGTGATGGATCACACATTGGCCTGGATGCCTCCCTCTGTTGTACATACCTTTTGACCTCTATTTATATTTAAAACTAACCTTATTTTGGGATCACAAAGATAGATTAGGAAGGGAAAAAAGTGTGTCCTTTATCCCAATGTGACCAAATAACTTACTTCACAACCAGAGAAGTGTGACAGTAGACCCAAGATCATGTTCCCACCATCCTAAAGCAGCTGACCTGATCAAAGATAGAATGACCCCTTGTAAACATCCTTACAGTGCCAGTTAGATGGCAGAAGGCTGGAGGGCTACAGAGGGGTTTTCCAGAAGGCAGTATATGCTGAAAGTATAAGCTGAAAGTCAGCTTCCAATATATGGTAGTGTATCCCATAGCCAAGATCCACAGATCCAGGAATCACAGGGTGGAAAAGTGAATAATAGTTCCACTCACTATCACTGCCCTAGTGACCCACCAGGAAAATATTTGCTTTTCTGTTTCCATAACCTCAAAATCTGATGGTCTAGAAGTTCTGGTTCCAAAGGAGGCAGTGTTCCTGCCAGGAGCCACAACAAATACTGCATTGAACTGGAAACTCGGACTTCCCCCTGGCTACTTTGGGCTTCTAATGCCCTTAAACCAACAAGCTCAGAAAGGAACAACAGTGTGGGGAGGGACAATTGATCCAGATTACCATGGAAAATTAGACTGCTTCTCTACAATGAAAGTAAGAAAGATTATGTCTGGAGTGTGGGAGTTCCTTCCAGGTGTCTCTTGGTGCTACCAGATCCTGTAATTAGAGTCAATGGGAAACTATAACAACCTAATCCAAGAAGGATAACAAATGGCATGGACTGGACAGGAATGAAGGTCAATCCTCCAGGAAAAGAGCCAAGACCTGCTGAGGTGTTTGCCAAGAGTGGAGGAAATACAGAATGAGTAGTAGAGAAAGGAAATTATAAATATTAGCCAAGGCCATGTGACCAGTTGCAGAAACAAAGATTATAATTGGCATGAGTGTTTCTGTTGTATTTTGTTAAGAATGCATTTGTACAGATATTCATGTTTTCTTTCTTCAATTTATTTATTGTGAGATGCAACAACAATTAAAAGAATATCAATAGTTATTACATTTAAGTTTGAACTACTAAAGGAATGTCTCTCAAGGGACATCTGCCACCTATTCTAAATTTACAATGCATTTGCGGTTTTACAAAAGATAGTTATATCATGTTTAATCTTGGCTATGCCTTTGCTAGAAGCCCATATAAGAGCATAGAAGAAGATTTTGCTTTTTGACTGTTTACTCTCACCTCACCAGAAAGCCTCTTCCTTCCCTGGCATTAGAGCATACTTCTTCAGGATTCCAGCATATACCGAAGACCAGCTGAGACACCCAGATTCATGAACTGAACAACTATTGAGTTCTTTGATCTGTTCTTAGGCAGCCATTATTGGATTAGCTGGACCATAGCCTATAAGTCATTCTAATAAATCCTCTTTCTACATGTAGAGATATATTCATTCTAAGAGTTCTGTTACTCTAAGGAACCTAGATACAAGACCCAATTTGTCAGGTGCTTACATTTTGTGTAGCTTGAAATATTAGGTCTCTGTCCAAAGTCAGAAGTTGATTCCATTCTTTTGACCAGAAGGAAATACCTCTCACTTTATGAGTCTCAACAGAGCCTTCAAAGTTTCAGTAACGTTCTCGTCTCAGAAGAGGTAACACTATCATTTAGAAGGTGGGCTGAGAAAACTGGGAAATATATATTATTTTAACGTTTATTTTCATTTTATGTGTATGGGTATTTTGCTTGTACATATATCCGTATACTATGTTCATGCAATGCCTGCAGAGGCCAAAAAAAAAAAAAAATCCCCTTAGACCAGAGTTACAGAAGGTTAAGAGTTACCACATGGGTGCTAGAAATCAAGCCCACATAGTTCTTTTAACATTGAGCCATCCTCATAGCTGGCTTTGAGATGGTGGTAGGAGAAAGGACATTTCAGCCAGAATACATTCTTGGCTTTCATGTAAATCTTACCCTTCATGTTAGGAGCATGAAGATGGACCTAGATGTGCGTGTGGAGAAGAGGTGAGGAACTTTCTTTAAATCCTTATCCCCCTTCCCAATGTGATCATATTGAATACATCCTCAGCTTTTCACTATTAATTGGATATTTGTTGGCTTATCTGAGGATGGATGCATGAGCAAACCTTATGAGGGCTACCAGCACACAGGCTCTGATACTCTTACCAGTCGTGAACTGCACCCTCAAACTGTGAGCCAAAGTAAACCCTTACTTAAATGGTTTTTGTCACTTTGTCACCAGGAGAAAATAACACGTGGAAATGGGACATTTCCTCACCAGCTAAAAAGACTTCCTATACTGGAAAGCAGCTTCATTATTTCATACATCTCAAGAAGGCTCATGACTTTTCTCTCCCCTAGCTAGATTTTGCACAGTTTACACACAGTTTGCATGCATGGAGCTATACAAATTGTGTAATGACTTTAGGCCAACATTCAGGTCTATATTGATATTAAAAGGATTTTGAATGTAAATAAAAATATTAAAAATAAATAAATAAATAAAGTAAGTAAGTTTAGGTGACTTAAAAAAAAAAGATACCTCAGGAGAAAAAAAAAAAGCCAGACTTAAGAGTTCTAGTTCTCAAGCCTGCATTTCATCACACAGCCTACAGAGTGGCTATAGCCACGGATTAAGCTCCTTGAGCCACAGCTCAGCCCTTGTGTTGCTTAAAGTAGGTTGGACACACCCAGCAGGTAGGACTGCCCTCCAGAATACATAACCTCATCTCTGCCCACTCTCTTGGAAAAGAAAACTCCAAGAGGGCTCCTTGTTTGCCATTCACCTGGTTGCTTCCTCTGCCTGCTTCATGACCTAGGTCATGACCTAGACTGGAGTCGGCCTCTGTTTTGGAAGGTGGAGAACAATAAACTGTTCAGCGTACCTGATCTCAGGTCACACAGCTTCTGTTCATAGGATGAGGGGGGTTTTGGTTTCTTGGGTTTTTTGTTTGTTTGGTTGGTTTTGTGTTTTTGTTTTTGTTTTTTGTTTGTTTGTTTGTTTTAAAGCACAAGCTACCATATCCTGCTAGGTTTCTTCTTTCCAAAGAATTCATTCCCTGAAGCAAATGCCAGGAAGGGAGATGCAGAGAACCATTAGTAAGCAAGCTTCATTTTCTTTATGGATCAAGGGTTTGTTAGTAAAGGTGGCCTCTAAAACAGGAAAACAGAGATGAATTACAAGGAAAGGAATCCATGCATCAAGGACAGGACTCACAGCAAAGGATTTCTGGGTTTTTCTTGGTGGGAAGGTCTTTCTTTATTTTTAGGCAGTGTCACGTGTAGCCAGGATGACCTCACATTACCTGTGTGGTTAACTACTGATCCTCTGGTCTCTACTTCCCAAGTGTTAGAATCACAGGTGTGTAATACCACATATGATGCTAGGAACCAAAGCTGGTGTTTCCTGCATGCCAGACAAGCGTTTTATCGGCTGAGCCATACATCACAGTCTTCTTCTTAAAGTCCGACTTTGGGTGATTTTCAGCATCAAGTTATGAACTCATCTGCTAAACTGGTCACAGTTTGATATCTAAAGGCATGTGCCACTCCAAAAGCCACGCAGCAAAGCCTGTAGTTGATCTAATTGATTAGCTGTACTAGTGGGTAACACTTGTTTTGTACAATGTTAGGTTAGAATTTATACTAAATCTGACCAAAATTCTCGATTGGCAGATTTGTCATCAGTATATCCATTTATAGAATTCTTAGGACCAGTCCACTTGTCAGAGGGATGAGAACACTACAGGACAACTAATCCAAACTGTTTGCAGTGTTAAACTGTGGGGAAGCGTTTCTCCCTATAAGTTGCATCTTGCAAAAGAGTCTCCTGCACCTACCTCCTCCCTCACCCATTAGCTCCTAGAAGTAACATACACTTCTTAGCATGCTTGGCTCTTGGAGAAGCTAGAGTTGAATTTCAAATTCAGTTTCTTTCTTTTTATTTTTTTGAAGCTTTATTCATTATATTTGTAGGTGCACACTTTATCTGCATGTACATCTGCACACCAGAAGAGGGCATCAGATTCCATTATTGTTGGTTGTAAACCAATAAACTTGGCTGCTGGTAGCTTGAACTCAGAACCTCTAAGAGAGGAGCCTTTACTTTTTAACTTCTGAGCCATCTCTCCAAGCCACAAAATGTGATTTCTTATACTGAATTCTTATTTTTAAAGCAATTACCTTCAAGCTCTTTCTACTTCTGTTTAATTTTGAACAAAGCTAAAGGCACCAACACTTCAAAAGCCCAGATCCCATTTTCCAAGAGATTCTACAGCAAGAGAATTTCCAGCCAAGACTCATGTATCTGTTGAGCAGGGCACCTACTTGAAGCATAGAAAGTAACTCTCTACCGAGGGACAGAGAATATAGTGCATATGACATCACTCTTGTGCTTACATGACGCTTTCAGGTTTATTACGTAAAAAGAAATTTGGATATTGAGACATAGGGGCTGAGATACTTAATTTGCTGCACAGTAACCAAGCCACTATCTAGATAACGAACATGTCCATAGTATATTTATTCTTAAGGAGCCTGTCAACTTCCTGGAACAGATTTCTCATAAAACCAAGGAAGTGTTATAACACTCTCAGGAACTCCAGGTTACAACCACCCAACTATCTTGACCCACCAACTCCTGAATGGCAGAGACTTACATTTATTAAGGAAAACATAGGCCTTAGCTTGCTACCTCCCACATTTGCCACGTGGCCCAGTATGTCCAGCTTCCTCCATATCTGGCTGGCGAATTTCCCAGAGTCCCTATCTCTTCCTGGAAGTCCCACCCTTCCCTTTCCTGCCTAGCTATAGGCTGTCATATCTTTATTAAAGCCAATCAGAGAATGTCTTAGGCAGGCGAGGAAGGACAAAGACACACCTTTGCACAGTGCACAGAATGTTAACCCAACAGATTACTCCGTTTATTGGACCAAATGGAACTTCCTTACTATCCAATGCACAAAAGACTCTGTTTCTTCCTTTATGTTGGATATTTCTGTTCAGATGCATTAATCAGGTTAAATGGACTTTTAGCTGGCAATTCTCTTACTGTAGAATCACTTAGAAGGTGAGATCTGGGCTCTTGAAGCACTGGTGTTCATAGGGGTGGCTGGATTCAGATGAGCCTGCCAAGGATCTCACAGCCCAAGATGAAATAAATACATCTCTGCTACCTTCAGGTGGAAGATGTTAGCCAACACGTTATATAATTAGTATTTCCAGCCAGCCATTTGCTTTCTAAAATTTAAACCTCTATGAAGGTAGAGGGAAGCTTAAAAGCCACATGGTACTTAGAGTTCATTCTTCAGACAACACAAAGGACACAACCTTCCCTCCAGATAATCTAAGCAATCTGTTTCACTCCCAGGAATCAGGCTGGTCTCTGAAAGACAGAGGAGCAGTCAGCTTTCAGACACTTTCTTTCTTTCTTTTTTTTTAATTGAATATAATCTTCATTTACATTTCAAATGGTAAAATCTTTCCCGGTCCCCCCCCTCCCCAAAACCCCCAACCCCTCCTCCCACCCCCTGCCTCCAAGTATATGCCCCTCCACCGGACCCACTCCCACCTCCCCTCCCCCCATTTCCCTTTGTTGGGGCATCTATTGAGCCTTCACCTGACCAAGAACCACTCCTCCCACTGATGCCTGACAAGGCATTCCTCTGTTGCATTTTTGGCTGGAACCATGCATACCCCTTGGTTGATGGTTTAGACCCTGGGAGTCCTGGGGCATCTGGGTGGCTGACATCATTGTTCAAACCATGGGGCTATAAACCCCTTCCGCTCCTCTGGACCACCCTCCAACTCCTCCACTGGAGACCATATGCCCAGTCCAATGGTTGGCTGCTAGCATCTGCCTCTGTACATGTAAGGCTCTTTCAGACAATTTCTATCATCATTCTAGCCTTTAACAAAAGACTAGGATTCCAAGAGATGGGTGGAAACCTGGTTACAAACTGGTCCAGAACAAAGAATAAAGATTGTTGGACTTACTTTCACCATAGGATCTCTAAGCCTCTTTCTTGTGTAAGTTTGAAATTAAACAGAAAACAACAATTAACAAAAATTAAGGTTTCTAAATAAATAAGTAAATGAATAAATAATCTAACAGGAACTCTAACTGCAGCTTCTCCAAGAGCCAAGCCCTCCAAAGTCACAGTTACTGGGGACTTTCCTCCATCTGTGTTTCCAGAAGAAGGGGAATGCCTTAAAAATGACTTAAGGAAGCTGTTGGGAGCTCCTTCCGGGCATTTTCCACAGCAACAGTGACTAGTTCCCCTTTTTTTGAGGCCTTTAACCAGCTTGCTCAGGTTCCCCTGCCTCTTTCTCTCACTTCTGCAAGTAAGCTGACTGAAGCTTCGAAGCTACCCTCAAATCCAACCAAAGCTTAGTGCTTCCCATTTGCTCCTCCTAACAATCCAGAAGGAGTCTCTAAAAGTTGGGAAAACAATCAGAATCACCCAGACCAGTCCACGCCTGCCAGTGTTCAACAATCTGGCCCACAGGACACTTTCAGACAACCAAGCACCTCCTTCTTATTCAGTCCAGACCAATCAGAATGCCTGTGAGCTCTACAGTTCTCCCCTGCCTGCCAAGGTGAAACTAAGCCTTTCTTTAGGCAGTCATGAGCTCACCATTTAAAGAGACATTGCTCTCCTCCCAGCATTGTGAAGACTCCTGAGTTCTTAGAGATGTATTTTAAGGGAATAATTCTGTCACTTTTAAAAAGCTGCTGAATCCAATTCCTCTCCTTATTCATAATATGGAAGATTTTTAGTATGCCCCCAAGAATTTCAGAACAATGAGTGTCTAGCCACCAAATACTGGTGCTGAGAGTTAAATGTCCTTAACCTCAGACAATGCTGAAGGATATAGTCGCTCACCTGTGTGTCATTCATTCGTTGATGTACTCAAAGGCAGTATTGATCCTTATGGTTCAAAAAGGAAGGAACCTAGTAAGACTTGGATCTTGTCTGCTTCCAAGACTGCATGAAGGAATTACGAGAGTCCTCAGCACACACAGGATTCTGAATGGCTGGATCCCGTGTATACATTTGGAGGTGAAAAGTACTGGTTGATAATAAGACATTATTACTCCAAACTAATATAAAGAAATAATCTAGGGAGCTGGAGAGAAGACTCCGTGATCGACCAAGTTTCAATTACCAGCACCTAAGTGGTGGCTCATAACTGCCTATAACTCCACTTCAAGGGGATCTGACATCCTCTTCTGGCCCATGTGGGCACAAGGTAAATACACGTGGTGCCCAGACATATAGGCAGGAAAAACACCCATACACATAAAATGAAAATTAAGTTTAAAATGTGCTTTAAAAGAAAGAATTTAGTTAACAAGAGAATAATAGATAACAGAGGACTTCTGATGTATAATACATGAATGTACTTCCCACTCCAGGAGGTAAAATTTAATTCCTCTCCCATTCAGTATACAGACCTAGTGACTCACAATAAAACATAATAAAAAAGGGGGAGGGGCAGAAACAACCTTACAGTGAAGAAACCCAGCAAACACATTAACCAAGTGACCCAGGTCAGTCTCACTAGTGACAGGACTGTTGTTATGGTCTCCCTGATTTAGCATAGAGAGAATACCTTGCCCTCCCTATGGTATGCATGCTTCTGTAACCAATCACAAGGAAATCACAAGACAACCAAATAAACTGACAGTGTACAAGCTCCTAAACAGCTCCCTTCAATGAAGGCCTTTCAAACTTGGGTGCAGTGGCACACCCTGTAATCCCAGGACCACAAGCTCAAAACCAGACTAAGTTACACAGGGAGACTCTGGATCAAAAAAGAATTGAGGTCATGAAAAAATAAAGAAAGGCAAAGCAAACAAAACATACCAAACAGACTCTGCTGCCTACTTAACATCAACTTGACTCAAGCTAGAGTCATCAGAGAGGAGGGAACCTCAGTTCAGAAAATGTCTCCATAAGATTGGACTGTAGGCAAGGTATAGGCATTCTTAATTAGTAATGGATGGGGAAGGGCCCCCTCCATTGTGGTGTAAGACTCGGGAGTCTTAACTTACCAGAGACCCCCTGAGTGAAAGTGGAGACAGCAATCGATGCAAAAACCAAGAGGAATTTTATTTAATCCAGCATGCTGGGGTCACCCTGCACATGGGGGCAGCCACCATTAGGCACAATGTGATTGGCAGAACAGTGTTACCTTTAAACTAATTGGTTGTAAGGGGATGAGGTAGGTGGCCAACGGTCTCAGAATAACTCTGGGCCTCCCTTAACCACAGAGACTTCCCTGTGTTCTGAGGAATATAATTTAGCCTCTCCCTTCTGGGAGAGGCAAGTGTTCCATGACCTTTCCAAAGTTCCTGAGCTAACCCTTTCTGTGGGTGGGGCTAATGCTGGGCAGATAGTCCTGGGTTCAATAATAAAGCTGGCTGAGCAAGTCATGGGGAGCAAGCCAGTAAGCAACACTCCTCTATGGCCTCCATGATAGCTCCTGCCTCCAGACTTCTGCCCTGACTTCCTTCCATCATGAACAGTAAGGTGGAGGCATAAATCAAATAAACCCTTTCCTTCCCAAGTTGCTTGGGTCATGTTGTTTCCTCACAGCAACGTTGACCTGATTAGAACAGAGCCTAAGGAGACATGTTGACTAAATGCGATGTGGTGACTACTTGGAGTCCCAAAACAGGAGAGCCTATCAGCGGGAAACCCTGGGAGATGGAAATAAGAGTTTATTTCATAGTATGGAACAAGCAGAGATGTCTCAGGTTTGTGAATGATCCTGGTGCAATCAGATGTGAAGATTAAGGGATAACTGGTGAAGTAAGTATGGACTTGTCACTGTTCCTGGAACCTTATGTGTCTATCTAACTGCTTTAAAAAATGTCACCTTCTGGTCAGGCAGTGGTGTTGTGGTGGCGCAAGCCTTCAATTCCAGCACTTAGAAGGCAGATCTTTGAGTTTGAGGCCAGCCTGGTCTACAGTTGGAGTTCCAGGACAGCCAAGGCTACATTGAGAAACCTTGTCTGGGGAACAGGGGTGGACAGAAAACAGAAAAGGAAACAAACACATGCCACCAACTACAGGTCCACTCTTAGAATTAATTAGAGCAAAAGTCCAAAAAGCTGCAAGGGAAGCTGGATGAGTCTCAACCCAGAGTGAGGAGCAGAGGTGAGAGGTCAGCTGGAGCTCAGCCCAGCACGGGCACGCCTAAGCCTGGGTGCAGGGGGATCTGCTCTGTTCTTGTGACACCAATAACTCTGACCCCAGCGCCTCACTTCCCTTGTGAGTTTTCACCTGCCTGTGCTCAGAGAAACGGGGTCTTTGGAAGCCAGATGGCACCCACAGGATTGGCACACCACACACACACACACACACACACACACACACACACACACACACACAGCTGAAGAAGCATTTGTTCAAAATAAAGTTAATAACAAATTTTAAAACCACTCACTACAGGAGACCCTGAAAGCAGGGGTTAAGATTATGATATTTGTAAGTGGAGAAAAAAAAAATCTGGGTTTTATCCTGGTCTCTATTACCTACTGGCTATGTAACCTGTCTAAGCTTCATTTTCCTCATCTGTAAAATGGGAGTAAAAATGGGGCTTACTCATAGGACTGTGGTGAGGCATGTGGTCATGGAACAGCTCACAGAACAAACAGAGCTCTCATTATTATCCATGTGAAGTACACATCCTGACTCAACATGAACAACAATCCAATTCATTAGTCCTCGGGCTCCACCTGAAGAGTCGGAGCCACAAGAGGATGGTAATAATCAACTCAGGGTGACAAAACCTGAACCCAAGCAAGGTGGTTCTAGAATTCTTTCTCTTGGCAGATTGCAAGGCATTGCAATTTCTGTAATCAGAAAAGAAAAAGAAAATGAAAGGGGAAAAACGAAATTCCCAAAGGTTAAACCAGGCGGTTGAAGGTCAGCTCTACATGGAGGGCTGAGTGAGCCATGGTCTAGAAACCACGTGGTGCAGCCTGAAACTACACCAGACTCCTGAGTGATTGCCAGGAGTGATTGCACTTGCCTCTGCAGACCAAGGGGCAGTGAGAAGGTAACACCTAACATCACACCACAGCTCTACGTAAATGAAAGAAACCCACTCCCATCTCGGCTATCCCAGGATTTTCCAGTTAGCTCCTAGATAGCAAGCTCAAAAGACCAGATAGACCAGCTCAGAACAACATATTAGACAAGCCTTGGTGGAGAGGAGCCAGCCCACATTCCACAGTTAGTCATCATTCTTCGTGGCCAAAGGTCAGGGCACTAGGAGAAGCCCGAGGCAATGTTCTCAAAGGTTCTACAGCTTCCCAGGCTAAGTAGATGACTTACACGAGGTACAAACTCGGCTTGGGTTCTGAATTTGACTATTCCATCTTCAATTTGCTGCTTAAATATTCAAAGTTGCCACCTTCTGAATGCCTTTTCAGATCCTCTAGTTGCTTGTTCACCTGTGTTAATGATTTGACAGCCTTTTGGTGGAAATGAGAAAACTTTGGTTCAAAGTGATGAGGTTTCCCATTGTAAATGGTTAATACTGTCAACAAGATAGCATCTAGAATCACTGGAGGCAGGGCTGGAGAGATGACTGGTCCTGAGTTCAAATCCCAGCAACCACATGGTAGCTCACCACCATCCATAACAAGATCTGACACTACAGTGTACTAACATGTAATAAATAAATAAATCTTTTTTAAAAAAAAAAAAGTAGAATCCCTGGAGGGAGTCAAGCTCCTAGCCATGTCTGTGGGAATTACCCTCATTAGGTTAGGGGGAGGGGGCTAAAAATGGGCGACACCATTCCAAGAACTTGGGTCCTGGACTGAATGAAAACCAGAGGACTGAGTCCTAGCAGCCATCACTATTTCCCAACTGTGAGTGCAATATAACCAGTTGCCTCAAGCTCCTACCGCTGAGGCTTCCCATGATGCACTGTACAATACCAAATAAGCAAGGTATAGTAGGCAGGTGTGTAACCCATCACTAGGGAGATGGAAACTAGGATATCAGAAGTTCAAGGTCATTATACTTGGCTACACAGAAAGTTTGAGTTCACCCTGAGCTACATATCGTCCTATCTCTAACAGCAGAACAAGACACTCCAGGGCTGGAGAGAAGGTTCAAAGAGTAAGAAAGAGCATTGGCTGCTCTTGCTGATGACCCGGATTTTGTCCCCAGCTTCCACAAGGTGGCTTACAACTCTGTAACTCCAGTTCCAAAAGATCTGACGCCTTCTGATCTTCTCGGCTATTAGGCACATACTCATGGCATATACATACATTCAGACAAGCAGCCATACACATAAGATAAAATTAAATACGTTTTAAAAACATAAACTTTCACTTTGAGGAGATGGTTTAGGGATTAAAGCACTTGCTATTCAAGTGTGAAGACCCACAGAACCCCTGTAAATGTCAGGTGGGTATGCCAAGCTGCCTTAATTTTTAACCTGGGAAGGCTGAGAAAGGGGATCTGAAGAATGGATGAACTAGCAAGACTAGTTATATCAGTGAGCTCTGGGTTTGATTAAAAGACCCTGCCTCCATGAATAAGGTACATCCACAGCACCAAATAAACCAGGTATAACAGCAACTACCTGTAATCACACCGCTTGGGAAGTGAAAGCCAGAAAAATCTAAACTTCAAGGTCATCTTTGGGATACACAAAAAAATTCTAGGGAAGTTTGGGCTCCATTAGACCCCGTCTCAAATGTTTAAAAAATTTTAAAAAGCCAGGCATGGCGATGCCCACCTTCAATCCCAACACTTAAGAGGCAGAGACAAGTGGATCTCTGTGAGTAGGAGACCAGTCTGGTATACACATGGAGTTAACATACATCCAGGAGTACATGATGAGACTTTGTGTCTAAATAAATAAATGTAGAATGTGAACAGAGAAACATAATTATCTTCTCACTGTCTGGTGAGTAGCTTGGTGCTAAGATAAAGACTTTGGTGCTCCAATGGTGATAAAGAGGGCTGGCTAGCACATAGTTTTCTTGCATAAGAAACACATAGCTCAGGTTAGGAAGAATGAAGGAGAAAGGTATTGGATGCAGTCCTGGGGTGACCTTAAGAGTAGGAAGAGTGCAGTAGCTGAGGACCAGGAGAAAGACTTGGAAGGAAAGCTCAGTAAATAGACTTTTGCATATAAAGAATGGGGTATTCCTTAGACATCTCCCTATGCCTCTCCCAATCCCCAATAAGAAAGAAAAGATGGCAGGGTCAGTGCAGTAAACTATTAAGCAAAGCTAATGAAAGGAATGAGATTACTGTATGTGAGGGAACAGAGAAACCATTAAACCACACCACTCTATGGGTAGAAATTAACATTTATTAGGGGATCAAAACTGCCAGGGCTGTCTCTTGGTGTACGTGATTGGGCAGGAGAAGAGCAAAAGGCAGGGAAAGCCTTGTCAGTCTTTAAATGCGAAATGTTGTGATGGGGTTGAGGGAGGGGCACATGAGTCGGAGCAGCCTGGGAACTATCATAAGAACTTTGATCTGTTATAGGCTTGAGTTAATCAGGAACTGGATTCCCAATGCCAGAGGTAGTTGGCTGCAGGAGACAGATAAGGGAAGTAATAGCTTTTCCTGACACAGAGAAACTCGTCTTAAAAGATTTCTGAGGAACTCTGAGTTTACATCTTATCGGCTAGCAATCCTTCTTTTAGCCAGTGAGTCCAGCCTGAGCTGAGCCCAGACAACACGTCATTTAGGGTATTGTCAGCAGCACTGCCATCGGGGGCCCTGACTTTGGACCTAACAGTTACATCAATGTCATTACTGAGCAACCAAAGACAAGGGCCCAGCAGAAAGGGTATTCAACAGAAAAGCTATCGGAGTTCAGAGATGTGAAGTGACTAACTGAAGTCAAATACTAGACAGAGCAGAATCAAACCTGATTATCTGAATCCAATAAAGGGCAATTTCACCTGTCAGCCGGCCTCCTTCCACTACAGCTTTAGAAGAGAGGGGCAAGGAGAGGGAGAGTGAGGAGAGAGACTGGTGAATATGTACGTCCGTAAATATATGAACTACAGGTCTATGATTCTTGTCTTCTATAGACTCACACTAATACAAAGGCTATGACTTACAGGCACATAGGCCTTGTATGGACTACCTCATCTAATCAAAAAAAAAAACAACAACAAAAAAAAACTCCAGATAGCTCCTATTACTCTCCCAATTTACAGATGAGGAAAACTGATTGGAAAGATAGACTTTCCCGCAGTTTTAACTTGTACGCAAGAAATCAGAATTCAAACCTGATCATGCTGGATTATCTCAACAACTATCCTGAATAAATTTACTTGCTTTAAGCAGTTTTTGAAAGGGTTTACAGTTAGGAGCTGTGGAGATGGCTCGGTGGGTGAAAGTCTTGCAGCATATGCATAAGGATCAGTGTTTGGGTCCCCGGCACCATATAAGAAGAGCAGGGCACAATATCCCATATCTGTAGCCCTTCCCTGGAGAAGCAGAGACAGGTGGATCACTGGAGTTTAGCCAGTCTAGTTGTAAGAAAATTAGGCAGACAGACTTGATGACAGACTGGGACTGCCTTATTGGGCCAGCGAGGGGCCCCAGACTTTCTTCTGGTTGAAGGTTGAGCACGTTTAAAGGGCTGGGGGACATGTCTATATACAAAGGTAGCTACTAGGAAGTCTGTGTGTGTGTGTCTGTGTGTGTCTCTGTGTGTGTGTGTGTGTGTGTGTGTGTGAGAGAGAGAGAGAGTGCAGTATGTGCATGTGTGTGTGTGAGAGTGCATTATGTGCATGTGTGTGTGTGTGTGTGTGTGTGCACGCACACACTCCTTGACTGGGAGCAGAGTTGGTTGTGTTCGATACCCAGGGCCTGTTGTTTCTGCTGGTGGAGAGGAAGAGTTGGACTGGGATTAAGCCATTCGTTATGGCTAGTGGGTTTTGCCTAAGACAGCTTGATTCAATTTCTCATGACCTGGGGATAGCACTCAACACCAGCCCATTAGTGAACTCCAGGATTATTGAGAGACTCTGCCTCAAAACATAAAGTAAAGATAGGAAAAAAAGACCAATGTCAACCTGTGACCTCCACATATGCACACTCGAGCACCCACAAACACATGCACATGTTAACACATATAGACACACCAAAACAAAACATATTTAAGGGTGAAAAAAAAAGGAGGTTTTATACCTTTTAAAATAACCTGCATTGGAGGGCTTGTTTGAAGCAGATTGCATCCAGCTCCAAAAACCAGGCACTGTCATCATGAATGTGCTTAACTCTCAATCCAACCCCCCAGGCCTAACACAATAGTTGCTGCTAGAGCTGTTTTTTCTTTGAAAAGAGACATCCAGCGGCAGCTTTGAAGTCTTAGAGAGTAGCCTGTGGACAGCACATGTTAGCAGCAGTTCACTGCTATGAGCTTGGCAGTCTCTCAGCAGCCTACCATCCCATACTTGGTCCTCTCAGCGGGATAGCTGCAGGCCCAGGAGCTCCAGAATAGAGGGGAAGGACCTGCTAAGGGGGCTGGGCGAAGAAGGCATTATGATTCTTGTGGTTTGTGTTCTCGACGGGAATTTCTCGGGCACTTAGCTTTTATTATGCTGGACCCCATTGTCATACCATCCTATAGGACTGATGCTCTGCCTTCATCCAGAATGCTCTTCAAGAGCTCTATGTTCTAAAATGCTGGCTTTGATATCTTCCCCATAGATATCAAAGCATTTATTAACACTGTTAATACATTATGGGTTTTGAAAAGGTTTTGTTATTTCATTTTATGGACAGTAATAAGATATTACCCAGCAAAGTGCATGGCTTCTGACAAGATGATCCAAACCCCAGTGCTTCTGAGCCCATGTGAAACCAATTCGTCTCCCAAAGATATCTTGCTTTCTGGTCCAGATGGCCAAAGCTGTCCTTATGTCCAAAATAATCCACCAGTCTTAATGCCACCTACTGAGTAAGAAACCAGCAATTCCAACCCTATAACTTAGGGGGCAAAAAGAAACCAAGTTGAAATCACAGTTCTATATCTCTTGCCAACTGTGGACGCTTGGTTAAATTGCTTTACATATCTGAGTCTTGGTTCTCTGCAAGATGTGATGTGCTGACTGCTTGCCTGTGTAGTTCCCTTTTCTGTCTCCTACAACAAACCTACTTGTTTCTGGCCATCACATGCCCAGATAGGAATACCTATCTGCCTGTCCAGACTCTCTATGCTGTGACTGCAGCTTCTACCCAACAGGTCAATAAATCAGAGCCTGAGGTTTCTGGAGAGCTTTTCTTCCCTTGGTGAATGCCCACCACTTTCCTTCTCCTTCTAGCTTGTACCCACTTGCTACCCTCCTCTCCCTCCATACTTGAATTCTTCTTATATCCCCACTACCACATTATTTCCTAGAAGTAGTTAGCTAGTTGAAATGGGAGCCCTTCCTTCATTCCTTCTAATGGATTCAAAGACTCATTTCCAAATATCTCAGCATCTCTAAAGAAGCCTGACCTATCTAATATGTAAGCCTGAAGTTGGTCTATTTGTGCTTTCAGAGTCTCTCCATGTTTTCTGAGTGACTTAATATCTGAATATGGTTCCAACCCGAGTTCCTTATGTCTCTCTTCACAGTCCTAGAGGTACTCAGTGTCATCTCTACAAGAGTGGTTGGTCAGGATACCTAGTCTCTCCTTTTGATCCGCTCTGCTCGCCAGTGAGCTTTCCAGCCAGCAAGCTGATGATAACCCCATCTGTAGGCTCTCACATGTAGCTGCAGAGAGGCGTGAGGTTAGTGAGTTTGTTCCCCTGCCTCCTCTTCATGCAAGCTGTGTCCTCTCAAGTGAGCCTCAGATCTTCCCAAGTTGTCTTTTCTACACTTCTCTTCTGTTGCGATCCTAACAACCCAATCCTTCTTCTTTCAAGTCTTTGAGCCCTGATTATGGGATGGCAGCTTCTAGCCCTGGCTTACTGTGCTGTCCCTTAAGAATCCCCACATCCCCTCTGACCTTTGGAAACAGGATCATTCAGAGACTTTAATGGCTATTTGGGTATGCCATATTTCTGAAAACACTGATATGGATGAGATGATCTAAATAGTCCATCTGTGTAATGTTCTACCCATGTCTCAGAGTCCAGAGCTCATCACCACACCATCCTTTCTGCACCCATGTTCAAACTTACCTATTCTGAATCATTTCCCATAACTCTGTCTTGTTCTGACAATGACTGAGTGATGTTGTGGATGCCGACTCCTTAATGGAAGAAGGCTGGCACACTGACTATTAATTTCCATAAATAAATGGCACCATCTTCCTGCATGATGCCATTGGCCCTGTATAAGTCAGTATCCATGGAGATAAGTAACATTTGTGCTAATAGAGTGTAGGGAGAGAGGAACTAAGAGAAAAGGCTCAGACCTCTCTGATTCATCCCTTTTGCACAATGGCGATGATGTTCCCAACCTGTCTGTGCACCGCTTACTTCAGAGCCTGCATCCATCTCTGGAGAACACTGGCAAAGCTGGACTTAGATTTTTTGATTTATTTTGGACTTGGAAATGAATCGACTCATTCATTTCGCTCATATACAGTCAGAGACGTTCAGCCCAGCACAGCCTTTCTTACATGCACTAGATTGTAAGTACGAGCATGACTACTGTCTGCTAATCTGTGCTGTTTGTCACAGTGTGGTGCCACCCTTGCTGATAGCTGCCTCCTGAGATGGTGACTCTAACCAGAGCCCCGAAAACTGTGGAGCTGTCCAAACAGCAGTTATGTACACCAGGCGCACTTGTGGCATACACATGCCTATGTTAAGTCTTTACTGTCTTCGTATCAGCTTCTGAATGTATTTGTGCTGAATGTGCTCCTTCCTAGATACCGGTGCCTGCTGGTCCATTTTCTCACCACAGTAATGAATCACTTATCTGCCCTCCTCTTCGAAAGTAAAAATTAGCAGAGCTCCAAACAGACTTAACTACATCACAGACTGGATATAATCTTTAAAGAGCCTATAACTGGAAATAATGACAGTCTTCTAGTCCAGCATTTAAGAAGTTCTTTCCCAGAGGCGTCTTGGGTGCTGTAGAAGGTTTTATTCCCTGAGATTTAGAATGGGAATGGCTAAGCCATAATGCACCTCAGACAGTCACTATCCCAAGCCTTTATTTTATAAAGAATAAAATTAATACAATTAACTCCAGAATAGTGAGGTCGATTTATTAGGTCAGACAGACCTGGGACTACAGGCAAGACTCATCCTGTACCCTAGCAGGGCTGATTCCCACCTCTGCTCCTCCCTGGATCCTGCTCTCACTGGCTTCCAGAGCTAATTCTGACCTTCCATGTTCTGATTGGCATCAAGTTCCTTAGCTTTCATTCTGAGTCGTCACACACAGCTTCCTTCTCTCCCTCTTCTCCCCCAGAGATATTTTTTTACATTCTTTTCAGTCCATATTGTTTCTCTGTTTATGTAAAGTTTTTTTTTTACTTCATTTTTTTTCAAGACAGGGTTTCTCTGTGTAGCCTGGCTCTCCTGGAACTCACTCTGTAGACCAGGCTGGCCTCAAACTCAAAGAGATCCACTTCCCTCTGCCTCCCCAGTGCTGGGATTGATAAAAGGCATGCGCCACCACTACCCGGCCCAATTTTTTGTAATTTTCCATTAGCAAAAGAAGAAAACTGGGACTTGTAGCTTTGGTTGTCTATACTCAGTACTTAAAAAAAAAAAAACACCAAGATCTTTAAAATCTCAGTCCTATAAATGTACCATAGAAGGCGTCATTGTCCAGAATGCTAGGGAATTGCAAGTGTTTGGGCCTTGAGTTGTTTTAGGGTTTGTTTTGTTTTTGGTGAGGAGGGAGTTCTTAATGTTAGCCTATACATAATCAAATACCTCAGAGATCGGTATATACATAGATGTATACATATACCGTATATACATAGCCTGATGGTGACTTTATACGATATTGCCAATCATTTTATATATAAAACAAATATTCACAGTATGAGGTGTTCCGCTTTTATGTTTATGCTGGCACTGCAAGTTTTTAGACTGTGGCATGTTTTGGGTTTCAGGCCTTCTGAATAGGGACGATCCACGTGCAGAAGGGCTGCTGGGAAACAGAAAACAGGGCTGCCCAGTTCCCCAGAATGAGTGGTAAAGCACTTCCGGGTAGCAAAACAGGTCTGGGAATGATTACATAGAGGCCCTCAGGACTTTAAGAAAACATCTAAAGTTTCAGGGCCTGCCCTAGTTTCTTAGAATTGATAAAATAGCCAGCGCCTGTTAGGCACAAAGGCGTGGCCTTGAGTGCAACAGGCAGTTTGCTCTTGGAGCACAGTCTGATTCATTGGCTTCAGCAAACCTGGAGTCGGGTGTGTTAGAACAGAGGAAATGAATGACTAGGTTGACCTTCCCTTACTGCCGTCTTCTCGAATGTTCGATCAGCATCAAGACAAGCCAGGGGCGAGTTAGCCATGGGCGGGGCAAACGCCCACTTCTCTCCGCTCCAGCAGCCTTGTTTGTCTCTAAGGCACACAGTGCTGGAAACTACGGGAAGGCACCACGTCACTGACGCCCAAACAGGGATTCCGCCCTAAATCCAGGGAACAGCTGTTAAACAGCTGCACCAGTGTGCTGTGTAAGCTGTTCAGGAAAGAAAGAAACTTCCTGAATCCCTGCGGAAAGCCCAAACCCTGGAGAAGACAGCTGGCAGGTACCACGAAGGCATTTGTGCATCCAAATAGATGCATGGTGGGTGAGATTTATGACCGTATTTTAAGATTTTCCCTATGAATATTCTACACTCAAACCTTTCCAACTAAAAAAAAAGTAAAAACTTAAAAATTAAAAAGAGAACGGGAAGAATTGTAGTACTTGGTATAATACAGATATAAAGGGCATATAGAATGCTTTGTCACTCTTCCCTTTCCTTGAGGCTCCACCCCTAAATGCCGTGACTGTTTCCCTCAAGCAACCAAGATGCCTATCTGCTGCTGGAGCCAGGCCCCAGGTTCAGGCACAGCACGGCTTCTGAGAGCTGGCAGCTTGGCTAGCCTTTGATCTCCGTCTCCAGTCTGCTGTGCTCTTCTAATGTACAAGACAGGACAAGTGCTCAAGCTGGGCGAGCATAGCTGCAGGCGAGCCTTTCTCCAACGCTGAACTGAGAGGCTTTGGCCTGCCCAGGCCCAAGTGCAGCAGCTGGCTGGCTCCAGCTGCGTGCCTGCTACAACCCACAAAGGACTCTGGGTGTTCTGGTGACTTATGACGGGTGTTGCCCAACACGGGCAAGCTGGGACCTGGGACTAAATGGAAAACAGACATGCTCAGATTGCTTTTTGAGCCTAGCCTCTGGGGACCTGTATTTCTTTTCTTCCATCCCTTTCAGTAACATCTTCCTCAGGGCCCTTTAGAAAACTAATGAGCTCATTTGCTTTTCCGAGTCCTCCTCCCCTATCCCTGTCCAAAATCTCTGGCATGAACGTAGGGAAACTCACTGACTTTCGCTATCAATAGGGATACGGAACAGTATTGCTTCCTGGAGAGCCGGCCAAAAAACGTGTGCTTTTTAAACGTGTGTTCTCTTAGGCCCAAAGTTTTCAGTTCTAGAACTGTATTCTACAGAAGTGATTATACAAGTATGCAGAAATGCATTTACAAAGAATGTTTCCTGCTGCTGCTGTATTAAAAACAGAACAAAGAGAAATGACATAGGCATCCATTAGAAAAAGATCGGTTAAATAATGATCACACCAGTAAATGAGAAATGTGCTGTAAAAGCCACTAAAAGCTGCATAGTGAGTACTGGCCTGATAGATATAAACAGGTAAATTAGAATATAGAAGAATAGACAGAGTGGGAGCCTGCTTATTCAAAGACAGAGGAGTCCAGACTAAAATGAGAACCAGTGAGATGGCCCAATGGCTAAATGTGATTGCTGTGCAAGCCAGACAACCTGAGCACCATGCCCAGAACCCATATGGTGGAAGGAACGAATCAACCCATGAGTGTTGCCCTAATCTCCACAGGCATGCTGTAGCATGTACACATACACACACACGCACATGCACACACACACACACGCACACACACACACACACACACACGCAGAGCAACAAAAGTGAGGATAAACACTCCAGTTGACAGTAGTATCTCTGAGAAGTGGCCTTTTAAGCATGATTTTTTTTTCCAAATGTCTACATCTTTACAAAGCAGAGATAGTATCAGAACCATGTATAATATTAGATAGGGTCAAATTCTCCCCCCACCCCCTTCTCTCTACCTCTTACATTTTCTGGGAAATTCAAAACCCAGGACCACTAGCTTTGTTTAAAGACATCATCCAATGGCTTCTCGGCCTTTTGGCTAAGATCAAGTGTAAAGACATCATCCTACATCCTGGTGACCTTATCCATGGTAAGCACTGTAAGATGCCACCCCTTCCATCTCATCTCTTGAAGGTTCTCCAAGATGGAAGACAATAGCTTCAGAAGCCACCCAATTCCTACATGTGACTATTGTAAAGACAGCAAACAGCGACTTTCTCTTGGGAAACTTGCACCTATGGGTGTCTTACACTCTCTAGCATCGCATTCTTTTTTCTCCCATGTGCTTTTTAAGACTTATTGTGTGTGTGTGTGTGTGTGTGTGTGTGTGTGTGTGTGTGTGTGTCTGTGTGCCCCTATAGGTATGTGTACTATACATGTACAAGGCCCACAGTAGTCAGAAGAGAGTACTGGATCCCTGAAACTAGAGTTATGAATGATTGTGAGCCACTGTGTGGATGCTGAGAACTGAGCCTAGGTCCTCTGCAAGAGGAACAAGTGTTCTTAACCACTGAGCTGTCTCTCCAGTCTCATCTCTGGTTCTTAACAGCACCTGCCCACTCCCAACCTCCATGCTTAATATTTATATTTAAAATGTCATTCAACACCCTGCAAGCTCTTCTCTGAGAAGCCCACACCATGCCCTTTGGGATGTCTGACTTTTCTTCTGAGTACCCCCTTTTTCTTAATCTCGCGCTAAAGTCTATATTAAAGTATCTTTCATTAAACTTCAACGTCATACTGCCAACTTGTGAAACTTTCTGCACCTGTGCCACAAACCTGTTTGGCTTGAGCCAAAGGCCCTCAGAGGTTAGGGGAACTCCTCAGAGTGCTGCAGGCTGCGCCTTTCTCCCTGCTCTCCTTGACAGTAGCCACTATTACTGTAGCTTTGTTATACATAGAAGAAACTGAGACACCAACACTTTACCTAACACAGCGCCTGACACTCTAGCTGCTGGAGTCTAATGCCGGTTGGTCTTTGTCTCCACACCTCACCTTTGATATAGCGCAGGGCAATGTCTAGAGCATTGGGCTGGGATCTCCCACGTGCTCTATTGAAACGCTGACTTTAGAGAAGCTGAATTTGTCCTTACATGCACAAAAGTCTATCTTTGCAGATTATGAATAGCTGTAACCAAGAATGGCAAAGACATGACCAGGCATAATTATCAACACAGGAATATGTTTGTACCCAGTATTATGTTAGGCAGGTTGAAGGAGAAAAGAGAAACAGAATATATCATCTCTTCTCATAAAAAGTTCCCAATTAAGGGAAAAAATAATCTACAGCCATGTGAAATAATTACTGGACATACTCCAGAGGTAATTGCTATGTTGGGTAATAAGAATATAGGTGAAGAGTAAGCCTTTAGCAAGACAGAGTTCTTACAGAGTTCCACTCTAGTTAAGCCTGAACTGTTCTAGGTCTTGGGCCAAGAGTATAATAATAAAGCATCAACTATAAAATCAGTTTAAGAACTGGATGGGTATGTGTTTGGAAAGATTCTTCAAGCTAAGTCCACAAAGTCTGGGGTCAAATTAAAATTCCTCACTTTGGGGCTAGGGTTGAGCTCAATACTATCGTAAATGTGCAGTGAACAGACCAAGGGATTGGCCCTGGATTCAATCCCAGCATCAACCCAGAAACCCCTGCCTTAAGTCCTAACTGGTTTGGTACTAGACTGCCCCTACCAGCCCATTTCTGGTCTAAACTGGTTCCAGAGTAAGTAAAGATGCCTTAGCTCTGAATCCTAACTGCTTTTCCTTTCTATGGGCAAAAGCCCTTAAAGACAGAGCAGAAAGAGTGCAATTTTGATTTCACTAGTATTCCCAATACTGTCCTTCATATGAATTTGGCCACCAATTCAGCTTGAATGGTATCAACTTCTGGGCAGTTGTTGAGCACTGAAATTAAGAGCACAGTGTCTGGCAGGCAGATAGATGGGTTTGGATCACAGTCCTGCCTACCATGGCTCTGTCAACACACCTAACTTCTCTAACATGCCTAGCTCTGTACCAGGACTTGTCGGATAGCTATGGAACAAAGCGTAAATAATTCATGTCGGACATTTGGCATGGTATAAGTAGTTAGTAAAGTTGCCTGTTAACTATAATAAAGTCATGCAGCAGCTAGAGAAAATTTGGAGATCAGATGAAGTACCTAGTGTTGGGCATTCTGCAAAGAAAAGAGACACCAACAGCCTCTCCCTCCAGGGGAAAGACAGGTGAAGTGACCAGGCAAAGGCGGCAGAAAACTGTTGAGAGAAGACAAACTTAAGTTTTATAAAAACAACACTTGGCACTGACAAGGACGCTCTGGGAAAATGTCTTGAAAGGAAGCATTATCACAGGCCTTTAAAATTACAGGATTTGTTGCATTTACCCCTTAAATTCCCTAAGGATGGGGATGAGTCTGGTGTTATATAGCAAGCACTTACTATGGTTTTGGCATATGGGAGATGTTCAGACATCTATTCGGTGAGAGAATACACAAAAGAGGGACTTAAGTAGGTGGCAGCAACAAGGTTTTCAGCTGAGTGTGTGTGTGTGTGTGTGTGTGTGTGTGTGTGTGTGTGTATGTGGTGTGTGTGGTGTGTGTGTGTGTGTGGTGTGTATGTGTGTGTGTGGTGTGTGGTGTGTGTGTGTGGGTGTGTGTGGGTGTGTGTGTGTTAGTCCCTGAAGGAAGTGAAGAGGGGAAGGAGCCAACATGCTGTTAGCTGGAAACCTCACCTCTCTGCTGCCAGGAGGAGACTGAGAAGGGAGCAGTCAGCAGTGGGGGTGGTGCTGAGTCATGGTAAGGAAGCTTGAACTGGGTGCTAAGAAACCAAGATCTGTTAAGGGTTTCATCACAGGAAGGAGATAATCAGTGAATGTGTTCACAGTTCACTCTGTATTATGTAAAACACCAATGACATAAATCCATTTCAAGAATAAAAAACATTACATTCATATAATCACCTTCTGGCTATGAATACTTTGTTTCAGCTATTTATTTCTCTGTAACAAACCATCCCAAGATGACTTCTTTCCTATGGGTCTGTGGTGGGTCAGGACCAATGGTAGGGGTTCAGTCTGCAGGTGAGCATTCAGGGTGGTCCACGGAAAACCCAGAACATCAAGATGATTTTCATTCTTAAAACCCCTTCCATGTGGTCTCTCATCTTTCAGACCCAGGGTAAACTCCTCTGTGGTAAAACAGAGGGCCAAGAGGGCAAAAAGAGTAGCTACCAGTTTCTTAAAGCCTAGACTTACTCACACACACACTAAGCTTCTCCTGCTGCACTTTAAAGGAGGCAGACAAGCCAACCCAAGAGCAGTCAAAATGAAAGGAAAAGAGGGTCCACCACCCATTGACAGAAAGAACATCACAGTGCTGGGGAGGGGGAAGAGTGTCTGTGGGGGAGGGCAGGGAAGAGTGCCTGGCTGCCACTTTGGGAGTCATCTATCACTCTGGTATCTACTATCTACTGGCTAGCACAAACAGTCATTGGATATTTGTGGTGTTTACAGGAAAATTGTATTCCAAAGAGTTTTGCAATGGATAAAGGGCTTGCCTAGCATGTACAAGATCCTGGATTCAATCCCACCATTTCAAAAAACAAAAAACAACAGCAACCAAAAAAAAAAAAAAACCCAGGAGGGACAAAGTGAGTGTCTTAATCTCCCTATATATATAAATGGAATGCCTGTATCACATGATAACTTGCCTGTGTGGTGGGAGATAGGATATAGGGGACACATCGTGCTACAATCTAGTGTTTAAATGACAGGATTTGAAGGAACAAAAGATCCTAGACCAAGAAAATGGTTTAAGTTGCCATGAGAATTCTGCAGCCAACATCTGTATAATTAACTTCAATGTAAACTCTGTTAAGTCCGAAGAGGTTTATTAAAACACAATACTTACATAATCTCACATCCTAGGGCAAGAGGTGGACGTAGGGTCAGATGGGTGGAGACCCAGGACTCAGCAGGACACCAGTACAATAGTAAAACACACCCAGCTCACCCCTAAACCACAACATCCAAACTGAAAGAGCCATTTTTTTTTTGTAAACTCAAAGGGATGGATCAAGAATGAAGTCAAATGAAAGATTCTCCGCACACCATGGTCATGTGTGCAGATGCCTGACTCCTTAATTCCTTGAGAAAGGTGCATTACTGAATAACAGCAAGCTTGTGAGTCCCCTCATAATAACACACACACACACACACGCTCACATGTATGCCTACTCACACTCACACATGCACATATACACAAACATGTGCACACACATGCACATACATACAAATGTGTGCATACACATGCACATACATGTGCACAAACATGCACTCACATGTATGCTCACTCACACTCTCCCATACACATGTATGCGAGTACACACATGCACACATGCACACTCACACTCCAGCCAATCTTCTACATAGCTGCCAGCTTGCCAGCTTTCTTAATATTTTTTTAGCCACAGGAAATAGCAAGGGAAAACAAGTCAACAATAGGCCAGCAATAGGTACAGAGTAGGAGACTTGGATTCTCTTATTGAGTGGATCCTTTTGAGCAAATTTTCAGGACAGTCTTAGTGGCATGTCTTAAAAGGTTAAATAGGCAGCGAGTAGGCACCAGATCCAAGCAAATCTGGAATAAAAGATATCAAGAATAGCATAGTAACCACTACTATAGAAGGGAGAAGGGTGTGTGTTTGTATATGTCTGTGTGCGCATGCATGGACATTTGCTTCTGTGTAAACCAAACAGGCAGTAGAAAAGGAGAATCAGTAAGGAAATATAAACAGTATCAATGGCATCCTCCAAATGACGGTAGTTACTCTCCAGTAAACAAGCAGGAAGCGAAAATACTAACCAGATTTTTACCTTTAACAGGTAGAATTCTGACTCAGTGAGATAGACGTAGAGAACAGGCTTAGGAGTAATCAGAAACTTCCCAGTAGAATGATGACCTCCCAGAGTGACTGATAAGCTCAATGGAGAGGTCTAAGGTAAATACATCAAAAAATTAAGAGTAGAAGAGAGGCATGGACAGAGTCACCCAGAGAGATCTAATAAGAAAAGCAGCACAATCCAAGGGACTGAAGAAACCACAAATACTTCACAGTAAACCAAAATCCGAAGCAGAGCATACTGTAGCTTGCCAAGGCTATTTAATAAGGGTCATCCCAGAACTGATGCCTCACAGGCAAAGTAGGAAGCTGTGGTGAGTCAGAATGGTCCCTATAGACTCACAGACTCAAATGCTTGGTCACCAGGGAGTGGCCATTCAGGGGTGTGGCCTTGTTAAAGGAAGTATGTCACTGGGGGTAGGATTCGGGGTTTCAGATGTTCAAGCCAGGCCCAATGTCGCTCTCTTCCTGCTGCCTGCCGATCCAGATGTTGAACTCTCAGCTCCTTCTCCAGCACCACATCTGCCTGTGTGCTGCCATGCTTCCCACCATAACAATAAAGGCCTAAACCTCTGAAACTGTAAGCCAGCCCCAATTAAAAGTTGTCCTTTATTAGAGTTGCTGTACACTAAGACACAAGTCATGCCCATATCTCCAGGGCAAAAAGAACAAATAAATTATACTCAGTATGCTTGATTTGCTACAAGAGTTTACAAAATCCAATAGAATGGGAAACCTATGCGTTTCTTTTTTTTTTTTTTTTTTTTTTAATTTGAAAGAGAGATCAGGTGTGGGGGTGCATACCTTTCATTCCAGCAACTGGGAGGTAGAGGAAGGCAGACCTCTGTGAGTTCAAGGCTAGCCTGGTCTACACAGTGAGTTCCAGGACAGCCAAGGTTGTGTAGACCTTATTTAAAAACAAAAAACCAAAAACCCAAACCCAAAAAGTAAACCTAAAAACCTCAAGATACCAAAAGCAATGTGCTAGGAAACTCGTGGGACTCCATTACCAAGCATGACACTTATTCACCCAGCAGCACTCCAGAGATCACATGGTACACCAGACTGGCCTACTTGGTACTGTGTCATTGGCTTTCACTGTGAAGAAACAGGCATTTGGATTAATGTGCCATTCCTGAAGCTTAACAGGAATCCACCTGGAGATAGGTCAATTCTCAAGTCCCAGAGTGCTTTTTGGTATTTCCAAAACTAAAGGCCAAACTGATGACAAACTACAATCTAGAGGGCTCATCAGCAGTTAGAAAGCTATTTGGGAGCCTTCAACCTCACTTCAAGCTTTCACACTGAAATGCACCAAGTACTTTTACCAAAAATCAATTAAAAACTAAAATATGAATACATTTAAGGAGAATTCATTAATATTTTTATTTTTGGATTATGATCTATTCTGAATTCAAAAAGTCTACTTTGGAAAACACCTCATTGGGGGTTGACTTACTAATAAAAAGTAAGTCAATGTCTGAGTATAATATAGAATACACAATAAATTATATTTACATGCACTGACCAATTATCACACACACAAGGTAAAAAAATACAGTATTTTATGTACATTTTTAAAGATTTACATTTTCACATAGGTTTATAAAGTTAAAAATTCTCTGTACAAAATCTTCCGTGTCCAGAGTGTACACATCTTCATCCTTATGGCTATATCACCACACAGAACTGCTTTAAACTAACACTACAAACACTGGAGGGCTTTCACTTCATATTCACATCTTGGCACCCATATACAATACATTATGAAATGTGAATTATAAAACAATTAGAAAGCAATCATGCAGATATTTTAATACAAGAAAGTGAGATGAGCTAAATCAGCACTTATCAATTCAATTTCCGGTTCTGTTCCATTTCCTCTTCTGCTTTCACACAGGTGCATGCAAAGCTAGCAGATTATGAACTTTTTAGGTAACACTAAAATAATACTACAGTCTGACAATACTTAGGTATTAAGAATGCAACTAACAGTCCTAGCTTGGTGACAACTTCTGCTTCAGCAGGAAGCTCAAGACATTTATGAACTAAAATTCACAGACATGTCAATATAATTCTTAATGTATAGGATCTATATCAGACAATACACCACCATTAGAAAAACAGAATCGGTGTTTGACACTCAAGAGTACTGTAGTCTCTGTTCTGAAAACAAGGGAGAAGGAAATCCAAGATAAACCATGAAAGGATTGCCCTCTGTCCCTGCTAAGGAAGCCCTTGCACACTCCCAGTCTGTTAAATAGACACCTGAAGGCTCTACAGTTTCAGACTGGCTACACCATTCATCTTTAAAAGTCCTGAAAAGGAATGAAGGTATCTGCACCTTCCCTCTTCCCCAAGATAAATGTCAACAAGAAAATAAAGTGCCAATGTTTAAAGTACTGTTAAGAGGCACTAACCCATTTGATGGCTTAGGATTAAATATGAAAATAGGCCAGATCTGATCTGAATAATAAATAGAACATAGGTATTCCAGTCTGTGAAGTTCCTGTCTAGACGGGGACTGGACTAGAAAACTCCCCACTCCCCCATGTATTGCTTTGAAACAGGGACACACACTTTAAACCCTGACACAGACATGTGAACTCTAAGGTGGGAAGCACAGTGTCTGAGCCACTTGGAAGTCAAAGAAGAAGGTGCATTCCTGATCACTGGGAGGGGAGCCGCTCAGACTCTCCTCTCCACAACTCATGTCTTCACCAGAGTCCTCACTGAAAGGAAAAAGACAAGAGAGTGTCACTGCTTAAAACACACATGACTATAGGCAAAGTAAAACTCAGCCTGCTACAGTTTACATAAATATTATACTCAAAAGTTAATCATTTACACAGCTGAATTGAGTTTAAAGTTAAGTCTATGCTAATTATAAGATATTCTTTCCTTAACAATAGTTTTCATTCATTCATTCTCTATGTACCCCTGGCTGTAGAACTCACTATGTAGATCAAGCTGACCTTGAACTCACAGAAATCTGCTTGCTTCTGCCTCCCAGTGCTGGGATTAATGGCATGTACTACCATGTCTGGTTAACAATAGTTTTCTTAAGAGAGCTGTACAAAGTGCCATCTATTATGTCTGTACCATATTGACTGTAGCAGAAGTAACCACAGAATTCTGTGCATCTGCATCCAGTGGTTACCTGTGGTCTGTTTAAAGGTGTTAACAGTTACTCCTTCACTGGTTCCCTCAAACACCAAAGCAAGAACACACTATGAAACTGGAGTTTCTGGTCCTTAGCTAATAGCACAGAACAAACAAATTCAGTAAAATTCACTTTACAGAAATAAGTGGTGGCATTGGCAACATGTGATGTCTGTGTGGAGTCTGTGTGACTAACGAAGGCGCCTGTGATCTAGCCCTCCCACAGAATCCGATCGTGCCAACCAGGAAAAGCCCAGATACTGTTTACATTGTTTTCATTTTAATAACTGAACTGTGTCTCCAAAGTAAGTAAGATGGGAAGATAAAAGTATCTTCTGAGGTGAGGTTTACATTTTGTCTATTTTAAAAAACTAGTTAATTTTCTGGCATAAAACCCACAGCCATGTGAGGAGGGATTTTTTTTCTTTTAACTCTCCACAGGGGATTATATTTATTCTTTTTGAGACAATATCTCACATGTAACAGTGGTCTTAAACTCAGGCAGCTAAGGATGACCTTGAATTTCTGACCCTCCTGCCTCCAACTCCACACCTGGTTTAACGGTGTTGGGGATCAAAATCAACACTTCATGCTACAAAACGCTACCCACTGAGCTTCACCTCCACCCCAGTTCTCCTTTCTTTCAGTTTTTAAGTTACATGTATTTACTTATCTCGAGTGACAGGGGGGGACAGGGGGAAGAGGGAGGGAGAGGGAGCCTTGTGTGTCACAGCATGTGTAGAGTTGAGAAACATCACTTACAGCAGTTGGTTCTCCTTCCACAGTGTGGGTTCTGGACTCAAACTCCAGTTTGTCGGCAAGTGGCCTTACCTGCTGAGACATCTTGCTGGCCCTTGTAGTTGTTTTGTAGTTGTTTTAGGTTTTGTTTTGTTTTGTTTACAAAACCGATCATCACATTTAGTCTGTGGAAGATGGCTGCTTACCTTTCACTTCCGTCAAAGCAGCCCCCCTCTGGTATTGTGGGCAGCTCAGGAACACTGTAGTAGCTGTTGTGGAGGTTTTGAGCAGTGCGCCGCGAAACAACCCAAACCAGCTTCTTCAGATCAGGTTTGCAGCATTGAGGAGAAGAATACTCTGCTAGACATTTAGAAACCAGTTCCCTCCAGTAAAAGAATTCAGTGTCGCTGATCTGGGTAGAAGGATGAAGATGTTGTAACAATGGTCCTCACACTTTGCTGCCCCTTGAAGTCACATGGCAACTGGTGCCAGGTACCCTGATTTCATAGATGAGAATATGACCTGGGTGCTAAGTGTCTTTAAAGTCCTACAGTCAACTGTAATGTGCAGTCAAAACATGGAAACTACTGGTTGAAATAATACTTCAAGTTTTACACAGGAATCAACCTACAAAAAAAATCTGCCTATTCTAAGAAAACACCAACCTAAAGTACACTGTTTAGTAGTGATGAACAAAAGAAATTTAACATCTGTTATAAAAATTATTTTCTTTCTGTAATAAATGTTTCTTAAACAAATCACAGTTTTGATTGCTTGTAATATGCATTTTTATTATGACAGAAGATACAAACTAAAGTTAGCACTATCAAAGAAGAAATTCCCAAGGGCAGGTCCTCCCAACCTGGAGAATGCCATTTGGACGGATTCCACCAAAAGAGAAGATGGTTTCATGTATCACCGCCATGTTCTGAGAGAGAGCTGTGACAGACAGAAGCTAGCATCTCCCGCTAACACCAGGCTTTTGTTCATGGTTTGCAGGTTCACCTAGCCCACAGAGTCCTTGCACTCACTGTGTACACTACACCGACTTTCAGTTCACAACAATCCCATTCAGTCTTCTGGGTGCTGGGATTACAAGTGTATGCCATCACATCTGACTTAAAAATGGATTCTTTCAAACCACCGTGGCTTCTATAGTCCACTGAAACTGGCTATAGTTTTAGCTCTTTGTAACACGGCAACTACCAGTCCCTCCTCGCTCTCTATACACGTCCTCAATGATCTCCTTCGATTCTCATCGTACTAGCCCTTTCATCAAAACTCAGGACAAACTCCATTGTGTATGTAAGAGAGAGGGGGGATGGGGAGGGAGGAGGGGCGGGGAGGGGAGACAACTTTATTAAGTCAGTTCTCCCACTGTGGACTCTGGGTATTGAAACTGAAATGGCTATTCATGATTCCCTGATTCATCTACATACTTGGCTTCTATAGAGCTACCTGTTGAGTTGGATATACTTACCCGGTTTGTGACTGTAGCCCATTCAACCTGCATATCCACCCTAAAAATGACTTTCCCAACTTACTTAGCCTACCCATTTCTTTTTTTTGTTTGTTTTGTTTTTGTTTTTTGAGACAGGGTTTCCCTGGCTGTCCTGGAACTCACTCTGTAGACCAGGCTGGCCTCGAACTCAGAAATCTGCCTGCCTCTGCCTCCCAAGTGCTGGGTGGGATTAAAGGTGTATGCCACCCCTGCCTGACTAGCCTACCCATTTCTTAGCATAAGCTCTTTGCAGTCAAAACCTTCGTTCTCACAGATAATGGTGCTGACTCCGAGTCTGCACACAGATCCTAGATTGCCTACTTCTTTGCTAATAACCCCAAAGTACTTCTCATATTCACCTTTATCTAACACTAAGTCACAACATAACAAGTATACTATTTCATGTTAAGTTTTGCATTTCCTTAACCAGACTATTAAGTAAGGAAAAGTATTGGGCTTTTGTTTTGGTTTTCACAACTGCAAGAACTTACAGAAGTGGCCCACCTAAGGAGTTTTTAAAAAACTGCTAATGACCTTTGGCAGTGCTACTGCGATGACTCAGCTCTACAGACACAGACATGAGATATGTCCTGGACCACCTTAGTGTATTCAGTGTACTTTCTGCTCCACAGTTGAGAACAGTCATTGAGAATATGCACAGCTCTCCTGCCTTTGACATGCCTAGCCCATGAGTGTACTTAGAGTACAAATGTAGTGCAGAGTTGAGGACAAGAACAGCTATCCTGGATAGGGCATAAATCCCCAGAACAAGCATTCAGAAGGAAGCTAACTAAAAGTCACTTTCTTCTGGCTTAATACTGGGTCAAAAAAATTCTAACACCTGACATACAAGAGAAAAATGAACAAAGACATTGAGAATTTTACAAAGGATGGTATGAAATTCCACCTTTAAGACGCCCCAAGAAAAGAAAAATTAACATAGAAAAGACACTTGCTTTCAAAAAAAAAAAAACAAAACAAAAGATATTTACCTTCAAATGCTTTTTAACAAGCAGGAGAATTTCCAGCAATTCAACGGATTTTATCGTTTCTATTTCCAAATTGAGAAGGCACAGAGCTAATACAGATGGCTACAAAAAAAAAAAACAAACAAACATTAGGGGGAAAAAATCAAAATAGGATCTGTAAGACCCGTACACAAGAAGCAGACTCACTTTCGCTTTTGAGAAGACGAGTCGGCAGTTGCAAGCTCTCAGCTGAGCTTCTAGTTTATCGAGGCTCAGTATCTCCTTCCTGTAACAGAGCAGAGAAGGATGCATTAAACCTTCGGAAAAGTTACTTGACTTCTAAGGACTCAAATCCAAGTCGAAAAGTTTGAACAGAGTAAAACCTCAATTTGTTGGCGATCTAATTTCCTCCCATCGGTGGCAGTCACTGAAGGCCTGGGGATGCCGAAACCCACTCACCTTACCGAAGTATGGCAAAATACAATCGCGTGGTATAAGTGCAAAAAGTTTAAGGCGGTGGTAGCTTCCAGCTCATAGTGCAGTTTCTCTGAGATGATTTTCTCCATGCGTTTAATGTCCGACGCTGTGCATTTACACTGACTGATGCGGATCACGTCGTGCGTGGGGGGAACATCGCGTTCTTCCTCTGCCAGCCTGGCGGCCAGCAAAAAGCAGCAGACGCCGATGCAGGACAGGTGTTTGGGTTTCACCTACAAGACAGAACACAAGGAGCCAATCACACTTTGGTTCGGCAACTGAAGACGCCTGACATAATGTCATGCTGCTTCTCTTAGGTGAACTCACCTTTACCGCCAGTTATTTTTACATTTTAAACCACCATAAACTCTTTAACAAGGAAAAAATGGCTATATAAGCATTTATTAAATTTAAAGGCAGATTAAAAAAAAATCCGGAAGCTGGTTTAAAAGCTTGCTTTCTGGCACTGATTCGGAATTTGTATTTCTGACTTAGTAAAACATCTCCTTCAAAATAACCCTCTGAGCACACACTCATGAACACATTCCACACACACACACACACACACACACACACACACACACACACACACTCCCCTGCGTGGATAAAGGGAAACTATTCTGCATCTTCCCTTTTGGTACAAAGCTACCATTACATGATGTAATCCTGCCAAGGAGAAGCACCCCCACTAACTGCCACTAACTGTGCAGGGTGGAGGATGTATGTAAATCTGCCGTGGACAGATGGCCGTCCTTTTCTTTTCAGGGTCCTCAAAAGTGACCCAGCAGCTGACAGCGATCCTATTGGCCAGAGAATTTCCATGTTTTTTAACAGTTGCTGCTGACTATTAATAAGACTGTGTCTGCCTGCTTTAAAGGGCCTTACAGGGAAGGGAGCAGGTCAGCTTTAGCATAATTTTATACTTCTTTGCCCTGCTTCAGTGTTAAAACTATGCAGGCTCCAAAGGAAACATGATAACAAATGAAAATGTCACACACACACATACACACCACATACACACACACACACACCCCCCGCAATATTTTATTTTTATAAAAAGTCTAGCTTCTTTCCTCAGTTTGGGCACTTTTATAAATGAGCCTGTAACATATACTATGGTATTTTTCACAAAGGGAATTTTAATTAATTCTTCTCACCTCCCCAAACCCCTGGAAATACGTATAATGAGTACTTAAAGCATAGTGGTCTTCCTTTGTCTTTCAAGAGAACATATTTAAGAGGTACAGCAAAACCTTATTTAAGATGCAGAAATACAATTTTTCAATCTCTCTAGTACGAATGATCACAATTCTGATTAAGTTTATAATCAGGAGGCTTTAGTACATTTCATTTGACAAATATTATTGAGCCCTGTATGTGTTAGAGACTGTGTTAGGCACTGGCCATTGAAAACGTGGATTTGTCAGAAGTGGAAGCACACACTTTTGACCCTAGCACTTGGGAGGGGAGGCAGAGGCAAGCAGAACTCTGAGGTTCAAGGCCAGCCGAGTCTACAGAGCTAGCTCCAGAATAGTCAGAGCTACACAGAGAAACCGGGTCTCAAATAAAATAAAGATATGAAATATAATGTAGATTTTATAAAGCAATTAAATACCTTCATAAGGGCCAAGAATCTATCCAAAATATTGACAGCCAGAACAAAAGTTTCAGTGCCAGATCCAAAAAAGTTAGTTAAACTTCTTAAATCTTCGACTTTGGCATTTCTCAGTCTCGAACACAAAGTGTTATCATTCTGAAATTAGAAACCAAGAATCAAAGTTTATTTTCTCAAAATGGAATAGAGAGGTTCAAAAACTACTCTCCCTTCAGTTTTCACCATTGTACTCGTGATCTCCTAAAGCTATCAGAATACGACGATCAGATATAATAGATAAATCACTGCTTTTAAAGTTTATCCAATACAGAACTTTAGCAACTCAATATAAGTGTTGTCTCACTCCAGGCAGTTACAGTAGAACGTGCCTTCCTTGATGAAGTTTCTGTTTTCTAACATAATTTAAGATCCTATCAGAAATATTCCCTAGGAATTTCCCACTACCAGAAGAAACGCCTCTTAAGTAGTACACTTGGTATAACTTCCACATTCACTATAACCGAAAGCATAACCCTGTGCAGTTTCAGGTTTTTCTTAGTACAGGGAAGCAAATTTTGGATTTAACTTTGTAGCCTTTGGTACTGATTCAACCGAGGAAAAACAAAAAGTTACCTTCCCCCACCCCCACCCCCAAAGTCCTATCAATTCTCAAATTTACCTCTGGGGTAGCCTCCATCAAGGTCAGCCCTTTTTCTCGAGGTTGGTATCTCTGTTCTTGTTCCAGGTAGAAGTTCAACAATCCGAAAAGCTGAACCCCTTCGCCACCTGCCAAGTGCTCGGCCCTCAAATCCTTCATCTGCAGCAAATACACCGCGCCGGTTAAGAATATAATCCGGATATGAAGGGAGTGAGAGCAGAAAGAGTTGGCCGCGATCCCTCCAGCTAGGAGCGCCCCAGATCACACAAGCCAGAACCGGGTGAGGGGATCGGTCACGTCGACCAGCCTCAGGGGAATCCTCCCCTAAAGACAAGGAGGCGTGGCATGGGGGTGGGGAGAAGGATCTCGGTCACCTCCGCTGGCCAGGGCTAGTTCTGACCACCTCTGTGGTCGATGGCGTTTGACAAACAGGAAAAGTGTCCACGGAGCGTAACGTCCCCTACTGTCCGCATCACCTGGACAGCACAGCAGGGACTTCTGCCTAGACTCGAGGCCTTAGAGGAAGGGGGGGGGACCGGAAGACTGAAGCCACCGAAGCGGGTTCTGGGGCGGGGCGTTGCACAATAGGAGAGAAGGGAGGGGGAGTCTCGAGACTGAACAAAGAACTGGAAGGAGGAGGCTTCGGAGCCCCGCCCCGGGAGCCCGTCGCGGAGCCCACCTCCAAGCTGCCCCCTGAGATTCTGCAGCTTTGACGAGCCCCGCAACTCGAGACGGGGCGGCCCACTAGCGTGGGGGATGCTGGAGGGGACAGGGGGAGTCCAGTACGCCAGCGCCGAGCAGAAGCCTAACACTGGGGCTCAGTAACGGTGCGGAGCTCCGGGGCTCTCAGCCCCCGTGTAGCCTGAGAACACCCCCCGTCAGTCTCTCGACTGCGGCTGGGGGACTCCACCATCAAAGCAAACGGCGATCCAGACCCGGAGCCACCCGGGAGGCCCACTCACCGTGTCGGCCCCGGCGTCGCGGACCGGCGCGGCGGGGGCGTACGGACCCGTCTCCGAGCTCGGGGACCAGCTTCTTCAGCGGTGCCCCGAGACCCGCATCCGACCTCCCCGCCGCCGCCGCCGCCGCCGCCCGGCCTCACAGCCCCAGCTGCATCCTGCTCCTCAGCGGGGCGCTGCACCCGCCCAGCACCGCCGCCTCCTCCCGGCTCCGCCGCAGCCTCGCGAGCTGTGCAAACTCCTTGTTTTTGTTTTGAGTCTGCGACGCCCCCAAGGGGCGGGGCGCGTGACTCCGCGCGGAAGGATCCTCTCTCGCTCGCTCAGTGCAACTGAGAAAAGAGTCCCTGCTCCAACCCTCAGTTCCCAGCCTCTCTTAGCCCCTTCTGTCCCTCTTGGTCTTGCCAAGTCAGGATCTAGGGTGGGGAGTGGAATCTGAATCCCAGCCTCGTTTCAGAATGGAATCGGAAGGGAGCAAAGATGAGAGAGCCCATTGGAGAGCGGATGGAGACCGCTTCTGGACGCCTCACACCTTTTAAAGGTCCCCGATTTGTTTGTTTTCGCTATTTTGAAAAGTCCGCCCAAAGTAGCCGGCTCCCTGATTGGACACGGGTGGGGCAAGCCTGACTGCTGAGGACTTGATTTAATCTCGGATCTGGATTGGCTGCCCGATTGGCTGTTGCGTCCTCTGATTGGCTCTCATTAGATCCCAGTCCCTTATCTTCTTCGGGGGCCTTAGCAACTCCGGGGTCTGGATTGCGCATGCTTGGGTAGGTGGCTTTTATGGCGCTCGGTTACGTGCCGGGGTCCACAGCTGCCTGCGAGCTCTAGCTCCGTCTAGGCGAGGCCGGAGAATGTCGCCTCGGGTCACAGCCCCGAAAGTCCGGGGTCACATAACTCTGTAACAGCGTTTCCACTAGAGCAGAAGGGCGTCCTGAGCTTAGTTGTACCACCGGTGTATTTTGCAATAAGCAGTCAAGCTATAACATTCCAAGATGGTTACAGAGATATTTGTTTAAAAAAAAAAATCTGACTCAGGAAAGGGAAAAAAAAGCTAGATTCAACTAGTTGGTTACACAGCTGACTTGTTGAAGTTGGGCGGTGGGTAATAGAGACTGCATTACAGAATTGTTAATGCATTTGTGCACCTTGAAATTTTTTTCCATAATAAAAAGTTCAAAGGAGGGACCTTTCAATAAAAACTGCAGATTGATGAGGCTATATAAATATTTGGTAGGTATAATGTGCTTCTAGAGGTTATGGTTGTACTGTTTGCTTTCAGTTTTAATGAAGGCTCCCACAGCCGCTTGGTTCTTGATCGCCCATAAATTATTATTTATTGTCTATTATAATTAACGTTGTTATTAAGCTAACACCTCTCCTAAGGCAGAGCAAAAACCAAACCAACTAGATGCCTTAGGCAGGGCTAACTTTCACACGGAGTGGAGTATCTGTCAGGAGGTAGGAAAAGTTCCTAGGTTGTTTTGGTTTTATTTGTTTGTTTGTTTTACTTTCTATTATTCCCTCAGATTTCTACATCCTGCCAAACGTGCAAATCGGTAACTTAACGCCTTCATGAATTCTAAACAGCTAGCCTCTCGGAAATGAGTTTTCTGCTCGTATGTGTTTTCTGTGAGTCACCTTGGAGCTTATAAACTACTAGAGGGCACATAGTACAACTTTAACAGCTGAAGAATTACTCAAATAGATGGCTCTGTGTATTAGCTGGAAAGACTCAGATATCTGTTTGGAGTGAAGAGCAGAGGAGGAGGAGAAGGCAAAGGGCTAGCTAGCTAGCACTCCTGTTTCAGAGGGGTGTGGCCTTCTTGGTTTTCGAACAGAAAATAAAATTAGCATGCCACTTATAAATGATTTACAGGTTACATAATTTTATTCAAGGTGTGGTTGATCTTTTAAGCATTATTTAAATTACTGCTTTGGTGACGCACATCTGGATGAAAGTCCATGCTAATAAACTCGCACAGCAATCAGCAACTCGTTTAGAGAATGGAGCTATGATTAAAGTTCAGACATACATCTTGCAACAGGGGAACAGCTCAGCTAACAGGGTTCACAGAGAGAAAGAAGCAACCGAATGAGAAGATATACATGAGAGAAGTTTAGGAGCCGAACATGAAGATTGGGGGAGTGGGGGGCGGTGGGAGTTTTGTTGTTCCTATGGGCAAAGTTAGAAAAGAAGCCTGGGCTATAAAAGGTAGAAAAGTGATGTGAAAGAGGAAGTGTAAAAGAATGTGGCAGGAAATTTTATTTAAAAAAAAAAACATACTGTATGAGACAAAAAGGAAGAGAGCCAGCCAAGTGGAAAAGCTATGTCTGCAAACCCAGCACTTGGAAGGCTGAGGTAGGGGGATTGCTGTGAGTTCAAGGCTAGCCTAAGCTACAGAGGGAGACCTCGTCAGAAGGGGGAGAAGAGAAAGAAAGAAGAAAGATCTAGAAAGTATCCTTTTTTTAGCCCACTAGAGGATATAAAGTTATACAAAACATATGCTGATTTTTGCATGATGTGAATAGTCCTGTTAAGTGAGATGCTTTATACTGCTCAGCATAACAGAGACCAACTTTCCACTTCCATCTATTTAACTCTTTAATATTAAAAGACAGCAATCCTTTAAAAGACTGGCCCCAAATTACATCATCTCCCAATTGCAACCTCTGGAAAACTATGATTTTCCAGGAAGGGAGGAGAATTGCTCTGATTTGCTCTTTGCTAAGTCTCTCTGTCTGTCCACCTGTCTGTCTCTGTCTCTGTCTCTATCTCTCTGTCTTTCTATATCTATCTATCTCTGTTTCTCTCTCCCTCTCTCTTAAATGAGCCTTTCTGCAGACTGGCCTTGTCCTCATCCCCTCAGCTAGCTGCACCAGACCCATAGGTGCTGTTTATTAAAATAAGACATTCTTCCTGTGCTGAACCCATTAGGTTCATCCTGGCCTTTCCTGAGCAGTTCTTGAAGACCGCATTCCCAGACAATCACCCATATAAAATAAGGAAATCAAAACTCTTTCAGCACCCAAAGAATATTGAGGGAATTCCCTGTATTATACGATACTGGGTCTTCTTCAGCGCAGTGATAGGGGTGCGGTAGTGAACGGGAGGAACTTGGCACAGGAAAACTGACATTATAAAGGATTTACTAATAAGCTTCCTTAGGACATATTAAGTTATAGAAAGTAGACTTTATCTAAAGGGGTGCTGCCTGCAATATGATGGGGAGATAGATAGTAATATAGTAACCAGGCTTGTTAGAAATCGAAAGAAAAAAAAACTTTATTCCATAACTGAAGTTAAGGGTTGCTGTGAACATCTCTGCTAATGTTTGTTCACCAAGATTGACCTCCAATGAGGCTCCATTTCCACAACTAAAGGAGATGAACCCTGACTTCCAACTGGCTATTAGGACCATCCCCATATCAAAGACCATGCCTCTAAAGGGCAGCTCAAGGGGGCAGAACAGGTTCACAACCACCATAAGTCCCCTGTGATCTTATCAGAAAAAAGCAAGATGGATCTGCATAACAGCTGTTGAAAATAACAACACTGGTGTACTGAAATAATTCTGACAATCTCTTTGCAGTGTAAATCTCCTGTCTGACCAAGTGGCCAGACTTGCTGTCTCCTGTCTCTGTTTAAATTGTATGACCTAAGACCTGGAAGACATTTAAGAATGACAACATATGTGAAATGCATGTCTAAGGTGTGTATAAGCTAGTTAAAATCCTTTATTTTTGGCTGGCTCCTCTTTGAGCAATAGCCAGAGCCAGGATATCACGATACTAGAGGTTTCTTGTTTTGTTTTGTTTTCTTCCTTTATTAATTTTCAAATGTGTAGGATGCTTTCTCACTGGGAAGGGATGTTAGTTCTATAACACTAGGATGAGGTGGGGCATTATCAACAATGGCTCATCTGAAGCCATGACACAGAACAGAGAGACTGAAACCAGAAGGTGGGAACCAGACAGAAAACAGCAGAAACAGCAGTCAATCAACAACAAAGCCAGCATGTAGCCCATTCTTGATTCTGAAGGGTATCCTTCAAACTGCTCGCAGCCGACTTCTAACCAAAAAGAAAATTGGGTGTCCCAAAGGGCTGCTTCAAGGCTCATCTAAGTTAGTTATAGCAGAGCATCCCTAGACTGAATGAGGGCATCTGAATTCTTAAAGCGTTCCAAACAACATCTTTCTCCTCAGAAATAATGGCTTGTGCCAGTAGTGGTAGCACATGCCTGTAATCCGGGGTTGGGGAGGCAGGAAGATCGGGGGTCCATAATCATCTTTCCCTATATAATGACTCTTGACACCAGTCTACAGTTCATGAGACCTGTCAACAAATCTCAACCAGTTCAGCAGACACATTGAAGGATTTTGGTAATGCTGCTGATCGAATCTAGGGACTTGAATGTTTTGGGTTAGGGTTCCAACATCAAGGCCCATCTACAAACCCTATACTACAGGCATTTAATGAATATACACTAAGAGTTCAGAAATACAAAGATAAGTAAAAGAAGGTCCTAGGTTCTGTCCTAAAGCAGCTACACTCAGGCAGAAGTTCTACCTCAGGTACAAGGAAGGCTTTGAGTTCTATCTTTCCTACTCACTAGAGATACTACCTTCAAAAGCTCACTCTGTCCTGAACGTCAGCTTTCTAATGTAAGGGAGTGGGGTGTATAGTTATGACTGCTTTGTTCATAGAAGCAATTTGCCTACACAATGAGCTATTAAGGTTTTTCATGATGTTTACCAAAGGAATCATGTTTAACCTCAAAGAAATCTGATGGGAAGCAGCACTGCAAGGAAAGAGAACCTTGGGACCCAGGTTACGTGCTGAAGGTCTGTACGTCTCCTCCCCATGTCCCTGCTCTTCTGACTCCAGGCCTGGCTCCTTTCTGCATTGAAAATGGTTGCAGCCCAAACTTCCTGTTTAGATTAACTCTGACTAGCAGAAGCCACAAAGGAGACAGGAATGTCTGTCCCAGAAAGAGAGGCAAACAGGGAACTTATAACCCAAGCCAGGATGCCATCTTGAAGTGATTCTGCTTTTTTCAACCAAGAGCTCATGTTTTAATCTTAACCTGGGAAAACTAAGATAGTCTGCCTAATAGATCATTATCCGTGCCTTTTCTTAAACGATCAGCAGAATAAAGCAAGGAGGGCACCTCATACCATCCCCTTTCTGACTTTGTTACAGGCAAGAGGCAAGGATATGCCATCAACTTACCATATTGATATTCCGTTGTTTCTGCTAATAATCGTGGATGCTATATCTTTTTCTGGCGAAGTGTTCATAATGGAAGTGTTCATAATGTTCATATGGAAGGGCTGGTGATGACCACAGCACAGCCAATCCCCAGATGTTGATATACCCAGCCCTTAAATTATGGAAGTCATCCACACCTTGGGGACCAACAGCAACAGGGCCAGTGATTGTAGACAGCCAGTTCTGCATTCCCAGTTCCATTAGCTCACAGGTAAGTTAGCCTTGAGTAAAACTCATTTGATGAGGGTCACCAGGATCATTATCCAGGACCCTTTCTGTTAAGCTACAAGCCAATTGACATAAGCAAAGTGGCTTTGACATGACGTGAGAAGCTGGCAAAGAAGGGTCCAATGGAAAAGAAAATCCTGCTGATTATCTCAGAAGAGTGAATCTACCCCAGAGCAGATATTCTTTCTAAGAGACTGTGCCTCAATATGACACCCAGCCTGTCAGTGACCTCCTGTCTTAGCCTATCATCAAGCTGGAACTAGACTCAAGACAGATATCAGCTTCCAAAGTTACACTTAAAGAGACCCAGACTCTATTAAGGGATGCGGTACATTATAGGATGTATCTTTTTTTCCTTCAGTCTTTTTTTTTTTTACTTTTAATTTGTTCCAAGAACCATAACATAAGTCAAATATTTCCTGTCTTATCTTGACATCACAATGCTATGTAAAGCTGCCACTTTCAGCAGAGAACTACTTAGGAGCCATCTGTTGAATATATCATCTTATTCCAAAAAGAAGCTTCACCGTCTGAAAAAACAAGATCCTCTCGTTTAGATCTCAAATGGAAAGGCAGCTGACATTTAAAGTGATATGAATAAAGAATGCAAGCTTAAAATTTGCTTTTGTTAACATTTTAAAGTGTTTCCCAAATGAAGGTGTTTTTTTTCAAATTCCAACAAGAAAGATTGCCTTAAAGATCCACAAGTCTGTTATATTGCATGCAGTAAGTTTTCAACCTTAATTATGAATAAGAATTATGGCTACAGGTGGGAGCAAAACCAGAGTAGGAAGAATGTGATAATTTGGAGAGCCTTTCCTTAAGGAGAAAAAAACTAACTTACAAATATGAAAGTATATATGAAGTCAGCATTTATTAACATGAGATGAATCTAGGTAAATTCATAGATCTTTATACATCTATAAAAGTTGTCATATATTTACTGTTCCCACTATCTATTGCTAGAGTGCATGGAATCCCAAACAAATGTTGTGAGTTAAAACACTCATAACTTTATCATAACTCTGGGGATTAGGTGAGCTCAGCTGGGCGGCCCTAATTCAGGGTTTCTTAGGAACTTGCAGTCAGAGGGTGGCTGGGACTGTGCAATCATGTAATCATGTTAAAGCTCTGAGGCTGATGTGGGCAGAGACTCAACTATGTGAGACTGGCGGCCAGAGTGCTTCCACATGTGGACTCGGCATGTGGTCTTTCCAGCTTCCCGCGGCTTGGTGATGACCCCAGTGGAATGCCAGATGAGTGCAGCACCTCACTCTGTGATCGATTAGCTTCACCTCCTGCCATAACTAGTTACCACCCACCTTCATCACAAAACCCACACAGCCAAGAAATCCCTCGATAGTTTTTTTCCAAATGGGTTCTCATTCTTCTTCATTAATTCCCACAGGATCCAGGACCTACCAGTAATTCCACTGTGAATTTCTTTTCTTTTTCTTTCTTTACTTCTTCTTCCTCCTATTCTTCTTCCTCCTCCTCCTCCCCACCCCCGGTCTCTTTCTCTCTCATTTTTCATCCAAGGTCTGTATTGCTTGAGCTGAGTTCTGAGTTAATGGGGCCCAAAGGCTCCTCCCACCTCAGGTCCCTGAGCACAGGAATTTCAGGGCCCTACCACATCCATCTTACTTCTTTCCCTCTTAAAGGGAATAATGCTGCTTTAAAAATTACCCTCCATACCCGAGCATGGTGGCATATGCCTTTAATCCCAGCACTTGGGAGATAGAGGCAGACAGATCTCTGAATTTGAGGCCAGCCTGGATTATAAAATGAGCTGCAGGAAAGCCAGAGCAACACAGAAAAGTCCTGCCTTGAAAACCCCCTTCCCTCAAAAAACTTCCTCCATCCTCCCCAAATTTAAAAAAAAAAATCTGGTTCTTGATATCTGAACACATACATTTTCATCACTTTTCTTTCATATTCCATTTTGTGTATCGTATATCTTTTAATTCTTTAATTAAAACACTTATATATGATGAACAAGGAAGGTTTAGGGTTGGGATCCTGATCAGTCATGGAGTGCTTATCTAACGTGTTCAATAAAACCAGGAGTCCATAATATCTCAAGTGTGTTGCGGGGCAGTGTAGGGAAAGTACACATGCTTACCCATGCATGCAGTGTAGAGGGTGTACACATGCTCATCCATGCATGCAGTATAGGGGTGTACACATGCTCACCTATGCATGCAGTGTAGGGGTGAATATATGCTCACCCATGCATGCAGTATAGGGGTGTACACATGCTCACCCATGCATGCAGTATAGGGGTGTACACATGCTCACCCATGCATGCAGTATAGGGGTGTACACATGCTCACCTATGCATACAATGTAGGGGTGAATATCTGCTCACCCATGCATGCAGTGTAGGGTGTATACATGCTCACCCTTGCATGCAGTGTAGGGGTGCACACATGCTCACCCATGCATACAGTGTAAGGGTAAATACATGCTCACCTATGCATGCAGTGTAGGGGTATACACATGCTCATCTATGCATGCAGTGTAGGGGTGTACACATGCTCACCCATGCATGCAGTATAGGGGTGCACCCATGCTCACCCATGCACGCAGTGTAGGGTTGCACACATGCTCACCCATGCATACAGTGTAGGGGTAAATACATGCTCATCTATGCATGCAGTGTAGGGGTGCACACATGCTCACCCATGCATGCAGTGTAGGGGTGCACACATGCTCACCCATGCAGTGTAGGGGTGTACACATGCTCACCCATGCATGCAGGAGGCCCGAGGTTGAAGCTGAGTGTCTTCCTCTATCACTCCACCTTATTATTCTGAGACAGTCTCACTTACTGTTTCAGCCAGGATAGCTTAGGGTTGAGATGGTGATCAGTCATAGACTGTTTGTCTAACATGTGTCCAATCAAACCAGGAGTCCATAAAGCACTAAGCTTTAAGTGCTATGTCCTCAACTTGCTGTCTTTATAGCTAGATTCAAGAAATGGTGAGGAATACTCAAAGACCTTTAAACAAACAAATAAAATAAAAATTGGACATGAGGTGAGACAGCAGCCTCAACCACAGCAATCAAAACCTCTTCCCTTTATACAACTCAGAGAAACAGAACCAATGAGCCATGTCTGAAGATAGACATTTAGAAGAATGGTTAGAGAAATAGTGATGGAGTCTGTTTCTGAATCCAGACAATCTAAGCTTTTTATTTATTTTACTAAGTTATCCTGTCATTCAAAGGGGTGGGGGGAAGAGGTGAAATCTGATTTAAATATAACCCTGGCCCATTTGGCTGCATTTTATATTAAATTCACTCAAAATGGGTGCAACAGTTCAGATTACCCTGACTCAGAATGTCAAGTGTATCTAAATTAAATGTCCCTGACCTAGAATGGCAGGCAAGCCTGTGGTAGCACATTGCCCCCACTCAAAGATCAGTGAAGCCAGTAGAAAAAGAAGAGGTCCTTTCATCTTTGTCTGATCTCTAAGGACTTAAGACATCTTGAGACTTGTAAGAGCATCATATCAGTATTGTACAAATGTTGAGAAAGTGCTACTATCCCCCAATTTATCCTATAAGGACTATTTTCCAGCCATTCAGGATGCTTGCTATCTTATGACAGGGACACATATTCCAGTTCTTCATCACAGAGGGTTGTACTCAGTAAATCTGAGTAAAACTTACAATGCAAAACTTACAATGGCTTGTAGGTTTAGATTTTTCAAAACCTACTTTAATAAAGATTCATAATCACTTTAACCTCCCTTCTAGCACACCATCCACCAGAGGTAATAGAAAGGAAATGTTAAAAGGGCAAATGGGAATGTGTACCTATTTGGAAATAGTTCTTTGGGGGTGATTCCAATCTTCGTTGTCAGGGTATCAGCAGTATAGTTCACACAAGTCAACAGAGGTAGCCTGATCTACTTGCAAACACAACTCACAAGCTAGCAATGGCAGTTCAATTCAGAAGGCCAATTGACCTGAGTCCACAGAAACCACTGGAATATCATGAGATAGTGTGTTTTTCTCTACAAAGTCACAACAAATGATGATCAGAGAAGTAGTCAAGGCAAACCAACAGCCCAGTGTCATCAGTGAAGAACAGTGTCAGCAAAGCCCAACGAAGAACACCAAAGAGTGGCAAGGTGAACCAATACCACACTGTCATCCACTATCTGTTGGGTTATATTTATATCCTTTCCAAACACCATGTGTTCTCTCAAGCATCTGCTCTAGCAAAACATCACATGCCTTTTTATTCTCCAGGCACCTTCCAGAAAAACATCACATGACACAACTGAGTCTCCAAAGAAATCAGAAATTTCCACTTTTATGGCTGGCTCTGCCACCATCATCTCAGAACCTACATAGCATGGTTCCATTGAATCCAGGACTCTCTGATAATTCGTTGTTAAAAATAGCAAGCTTGAGTTCTACACCACGCACTAAGCATTGGGAGAGAAGAGAGGACAAAAATAGCATGCACAGAGTAGGTGGAAGCCAGAGGTCACCAGGTCATAACACTTGCTGTGTTGCTTAATGTTTGTTAGTTGTTTTAATTTTTTAAAAGTGTGTGTGTGTGTGTGTGTGTGTGTGTGTGTGTGTGTGTGTGTGTCTGCTGAGGTCATAAAAGGATCTAAGAACCCCTGGAGTTGGAGTTACAGGGAGTTGGGAGTTTTACAGGTAGTTGGGAGTTTTACGGGTAGCTGAGAATTACAGCTACTGGGTGTTGGGAACTGAACTTGGGTCCTCTGGAAAAGCAGTACTCACTCTTAACTGCTGGATCATCTCTCTAGCCATCCTTCCCCTCACATTGTGGGATGGGTAACCTAACCTACCTGAAAACCTACCCAAGGCCCCCAAAGAAAAATCAATCTTCCCCATCAGCTGCCAACAGCTCCTCAGCTAGGGGTAGGGCTTCATGAGTCCCTCTTCTAACCCTGTTGGAAGGTTGACTGGCTTGAATATTGTAAGGGAACCCCAGCTGTAGTGAGCTCATGAGGGCAACAGTAAGTCATGTGCAGGAACAGTGTGCCACAGTACTCTTTCCCATCATCTAGCTTTTTCAGTCTTTCTAGTCCCTCTTCTGTCACTGGTCCCTGAGCGTGGGGAGAGAGGTGGTGATATTGATACCTCACTTAGGGCTGAGAACTCACAGTCTCTGACTCTCAGCACTTCATTCAGTCTGTTAGGATTCTCTGCATTAACTACTGCCTTTGCACAGAAAGCTTCTCTGACCAAGACCAAGAGCCACATTGATCTATAAATGTAAACATAAATAGTTAGAAGGTAGTCTGACGAAATGTCCAGCTTCTAAAACAACAATTGTAGGGCCTATGGCCTTTCCAGCAATGGGCCTTTGACTAGGTTTTACTACCAGTTGTGAATTCCTGCCTGTGGAGTAGGCCTCAAATCCAGTCAGGAAACAATGGGTTACTCCTATAACAGCCATGCCACTATTGCCCCATCAGGTACATCTTATTGCAAGGTCCAGCTTCTTCTCATTTCTCCTCCAGCAGTCTTCATAGACCCATCCAGCACTACTATGAAAACTAGCCAGCAGGGACAACAATAATAATATTTGAAAACAGTGATTAGAATGGCAGATTCCTCTGTGTCCTGCTCTTTATACACCTGCAGCTGGATGTGGAACAGGCATTCAAGAAACATTTTCCAGCTAGTTGCTAGATTTAAAGGAAAATATTACATAAATTCAAAGACAACTATATCTCCTTTTTCTTTTTTAAAAGACAAATTTTTATATAGCCTAGGCTGGCCTAAATCTCACTACATTGTCAAGATGGCCTTGAACTCTGAACCTCTTAAGTGCCAAGATTATAAGGCACGTGCTACCACACTCAGCTAATACAACTGTCCTTAAACATACAATAGGTATTTATGTAACAGGCCCAAAGTTTGCTTCACTTTTAAATTACATTTTATAAATTAAAAAGAATATTTTATACATAACCATTTATATGGAAACATCATGAGGCATATTATGTATTAATAAAAAGTGGGGACAAATAAATAGCACTTGTGGGGGCATGCATGTGAGTGTGCTTCTGCACGCACAATGTGTGTAAAATGCGCATGAGTGTGCAGATGCGCCCACCCCTCTGTGTACACAAAAGTGCTAGAACTTGGGTGTTCTCTTCCATTGCACTCTACCTGACTGCCTCTCACTGAGCCGAAGCGTTGGGGTTCCTCCTGTCTCCCCTAGTTCTGGAGTTATGGGGATGTGCAGCCATGCATAGCTTCAACAACACTGCTTCAGCCAAAAAGACATTTTGAAACTTTATTACTGCATACAGATGTCCATTGTGTGTGTGCACATATGCATGCACATGTGTCATGAATATTGCACTTCCTTGTATTTCTCATGTGGATAGGCTCTATGATCATGTGAACATAGGAATCCATTTTACACGCTTATTATTTGGAACCACTGACTAAAGGTTCTGAACTCTAAATTCCTTTACAAGTCAAGTTAAACATATTTAATTTAAAGTAAGCCTTGATATGCACCCAGCCAAGGCAAAACCATGCTACAGCGAATCACTTAAAAGCCTAAATATATACATTTTTCATTATCTACAACAGATTGTCACCCTCCTACTGCAGAGGTCAGCAGCCCCCTCTGCCTACTATCCTGACCAGTTTCAAACTGCTTTGTTTTAAAAGACAAAATGTCTATTTATCTGCCAAGGCAACTTGAAGACAAACCTTGAGACTTTAAAAAAATATAATTGTGCAATTTCAACAATCAGCAAAAGATAAATTTAACTTATAGCTTTAAAGCATGAGAGTACTTTCTAGTCAAATATGTAATTATTTTCTTAAAGTTAAAGTTGTTACTTCTACAATATGGTAAACAGAATATGACAAGTACATTTGTTATCTTGTAATTTTGAGACAGAAAAAGGTACTTTTGCTTCACCTGTTAAAAAATACGATGGAAAGTATATGGATGGATATATGGCTCAGTGGGATTGCCACCAAGTCTGATGACTGGAGTTCAATCCCCAGAGCCCATATAGTGGAAGGAGAGAACCAGTTTCTGCAAGTAGTCCTCTACACATATGCTGTCTCACACACACACACACACACACACACACACACACACACGCACACGCACACGAGCGCGCGCACACACATCCATACACATTTATACACACACACAGAATAGTGATTTGAATGACAGACGCCCCCCACAGCCTCAGGCATTCAAAGCTGTACACCAGTCCCAGTGTTCAGTCCCTCCTTCGTGCTTGCTTTAGGATATGACCTCTCACTCCTGCTGCTTCCATGCCTTGATGGACTCATCCCTCTGGAACCACAAGTCAAATAAAACCTTCCTCCTGTAAGTGGACTGCATCTTGGTGTTTTATCACAGCAGCTTAAATGTAACTAATACACGTACCAAATAAGTGGTCTAGAAACATTAAAGAAAACAACAGAATTGGTGGGAGAGAGAGTCCTTTCCTTCTAGGATGAGCTTCCTGGAATCAACCTTGTGATTTTCCATATACATCTAATACTTACGATGTTACATTTGCCTCGTTGATAATATTTCACCTGTGTTCTTATTTTATTGAGCAAAAATGAAGTGGCTAAGCTCTGTGGGGCCTGGATAGAGAGAGCACTTAGGGAACTACCATTTTATTCGTGCTCTACAGGCTTTGGGTTTACAAGAAATACACATACTTCTGATGTTGGCTGCCCAATTCCTGAAACACCCAGAGACGTGGCTTTAGGACAAGCCCTGACACCTGCTTGCCTAGTGACCCCCACCTTCCCACTTTTGCAAACCTAGGATAACTCCAGTCTTGAAGGCCAGCTAGGAGATGAAGGACAAGTGTACATGCAAATGCAATCAGTTGACCATAAAGTGCTAAATATATTTGTATTCAAATTTCAGCCTTATTTCTAATATCTATGTGACCTACAATGGTAAATTACTTAACTCCTGTTCTTCTTTTAGACAGGGTCTCAAGTGTTCCAGTCTGGTTAAGAAATCCCTATGTATCTGTGTAGACAAAGATGACTTTGAACCTCTGGTCCTCTTGCCTCGTTTTGTTAAATGCTGGAATTATAGACATGCACTACCACATCCAGCCTCTACAGTACTGGGATAGAAACCGGGGTTAAAGGTTACATGCGTGCTAGGTAAGCACTTAACTCTCCTGTGTAAGTCTCATACTACAGATCAGGCTAAATTCAAACTCATGATCCTCCTGCCTCAGCCTCCTAAGTACTAGATTAAGGACACGTACCATCACACTTAACACATCTCCTTACCTAAAAATATCAGATTTGTGAGTGTTGAATACGTCAAGTCACAAAAATTGCTAAAGCTCAGTGAGTGTGGTTAGAAGGACTTGGTAACTGTAACTCTAAAATTAGTCACACGACCAGTGACCTGTGCTTGGGAGAGACTCACTCAGGATACCATATAAGCAACAGCTTGGGGTGGATCTTTTTCTCTGTATAGAGCTCAGCAGCCAACGTGGAAACTGAACCTTGCCCTTATTAGGTAACTGGATGAACCAATCTAGACACAAACCATACAAACCGATTTCACATCTAGATGCAAACTATACAAACCGATTTCACATGTTAACAGTATGGGTGCAAAGCCGAAGGATCTGAATCAGTACAATCCCAGGAAAAACACACTCACCAAGCGTTTGCTTGAATAAGAATTGGCGTTGCTAATTTCTCATAAGGCATGACCTAGTTCTTTCTTTTGGCTTTGCATATCTAATCTCCTTGTCCCTCCAAATCTGTACACTTGCTTCCTCATCAGCCATTTCTACAACCAAGGAGCCTTGGTTATCATCACCCCTCTGGCTTTTTTCCATGTTCTACTGAGAAGTAGTCAAATCGGGTCACAAGGGAGAAGGCCAAGCGTTACCTCACAGACACCAGATTCATTTGGCCTTACAACCCTTGAGGTCAGACAGCTCCGAGCTGTTTATGACCCAAATTCAGAGCCGCATTGTGCCAGGGAAGCCAGACAGCTCTATAGAACAAGTCTGCCTCTGAATGAAATTATTCTTTGTGCGAGCTCATTCTGGGGGAGAGAAATAGAGGTGCCAATCAATTAAAACATACATAATTCTTCGACGTATTGTGATATGTCACACACAGAACCATAATACTGTACACCAAGCAGCTATTGCTTCTCAGAAGTCACTGAATCGTGATAAGTTCTGATCTTATCCCAACCAGTTGCACAAGTACCTATTTGTTAACACAACTGAGGAAACATGATCATTAAGTTTTAATGGCTACAAAATACATACCTGTGGTATTTCAGGGCAAACAATCTGTTTCCTACCATGTATAAGTTTGATGTTATAATCAATTTAATATTTGAGAATATATGTAATTCATACATTTTGTCTCACTGTTGATAAAGTATTGTTTACAAATACTCTATGAATATTAGTGGTCAAATTTTAAGCTTGGAGAGTTGTATATGGTGTCAATGAGTGACTTATCATTCCATTTGGGGATGCAAGACAAACAATTAAATGCATTTAGTATCTTAATATAAAAATATAATATTAGCATATGCTCTATAAATTAATTATAGACTCTAACCACTGCAATTTTCCCTCGGGAGAATGTTTTTCCCATTGCCAAAGACAGCTTTATTGAGATTTATGAGGTGCAAGGCCAATGTCCAAATTGCAGTTCATACTCTCTTAGTCATGTAGCAGATGCCGCTGAGCTTTTTGGGGGGAGATTTTTTGCAAGAGGACATTGGCAAACAGAAAAACATTCATTGCAATTTAATGAACTCTTAGTGAATAACTGCATGCAACAGAATGCAAGGTACACACACACACACACACACAGAGAGAGAGAGAGAGAGAGAGAGAGAGAGAGAGAGAGACCTTTATGATCCTCTCAAAAATCAAGGTCATAAACAGAACACTGAAACAAAATGTTGCAAGTGCTATGACAGAGCCCAAGGAGTGTGGAAATGGAGTTAGAAGTGTCTCTCATGGTTTTACACTCACTGATCCAACACCATTTTGGATAGCATTAACTTTTCAATGTATTCAAAACAAAATTTAAACACTGTCTCCTCCAAGTAGCTATAATCAATTATGTTCATGGTCCCCAGCCTCTGGAGCCTATTCTGTGTCACACTGGGTGGATACATAACCCAGCCCTACCCTCACTCAGGGGGCAGAGCTCACAGGTGGGATAATTGACTTGTTCTCTGGCTGTTGTCATGAGTCTCCACCCACTAAGGATCGTGAAAGTGTAAGGGAGTCAAGCAGAAAGCCCTGGAAACTGCTGCCATTGCCAAGATTTTACAGGTAAGCCATGCCACGTCCTGAATAGAACCTCAGAGATGCCGGGCAGTGGTGGCACACACCTTTAATCCCAGCACTTGGGAGGCAGAGGCAGGCAGATTTCTAAGTTCAAGGCCAGCCTGATCTACAGAGTTCCAGGACAGCCAGGGCTACACTGAGAAACCTTGTCTCAAAAAACCAACAACAACAACAACAAAAAAAAGAACCTCAGAGCTAACCTCTACTGGTAAAGTTTTGACAGAAGGGACATTGACAATTGTGGCTGTCAGTTTGCCTCTTTGGCCTCCACAGAAGTCAGATGGACCTTGAAGAATGACTATCACTGTGAAACTCAACATCTGACTCCAGTTGCAGCCATTGTCTAGGTAGGGTCTTACTTACTGATAACTCTCTACACTGCTCTTGGTGGACTGAAGTTTCCTTTCCCATGCCAGTTTGCAAGAACCACCAGGAGCAGGTCGTTATGACCTGACATCATTCAAGTCTGTGACAATGCTCCTGCTTTCTCCCCAAATGTGTCTCTAGAGCTTATGAGATCTTGGCAGTCCTCATCAAACCACACTGGTCCACCATGGCACTTGCTAGCATTGGATTTCTCTGCTCTGATCCTGGATAGGAAGAAGCACGTAATTTCAGGCAAGACATGTGAGAATCTCCAAAGAAGATAAACCCGGAGAAAGCCCACGGAGTCCGTTACCAGGGTGAAATTTCTGAGAGTCACATGATATCTCAAGATATCTCTTCCCAAGTAAGAGATAAGTTGTGTGCCTTGCATACACCGTCTACCACTTAAAGGAACTAAAGAAGAGGCACCAGGTGAGCCTTTGGAGTTTGGGGATGGGGAGGGGGAATACTGGACCTGGAACCCAGGGCCTCTCACATGCTGGTCAGTTACTCTATCACTGAGCAACACCCCTAATCCCCTTTTGGGGTTCTAGAGGCAACATATATTACATTTGTTTATGCTGCTTAAACCCAGTTTACAAGTAATTTGTAAAGTTGCCAGTTCTAGGGGAACTAGAGAAGGGTAGCTGGAGTCTAAGCTGTTCTTTGGCACCCAGAAGACCCAAGACACTCGAATTATCTCTAGCACATAAAATGTTTAATGAAGTCTCTGGTGATCACCAGGTAGCAGCAAGAATTGCAGCACTGAGTTCAGGGTTTTGGAGCAAATGTTTCCCCTTTCTGCAGCCATTGTCCTTTCCAAAAGCAACTCTGTCTTGATTTTAATATCAAACAGCCTATGTATAACCTCGGATTTCCATTAATATTTCAAATACAATGCGTGCCCCACAGACTCGTATAGAAGTCTAGGTCCCCAGTTTGTGGTGCTATTTGGGGAAGTACTAGACACTTTAAAGTGTGTTACCATACTGGAGGAAGTAGATTACTGGGGACTCACTTTGTGAGTGTCTGTCCCTGGCTCCTTCCTATCTCATTCTTTGCTTCCTGTCCATAGTAAGATAGTGCCCTCCTTGGGTGCACACCCCTGGATACTGTCCTGTGTCACCCCATTCTGTGCCAGAATCAATGGAGAATGTATCAGAATCTCCAAAACAATAAGCCAAAGTAAACTCTCCTTCAAGTTATTCTGTCGGGTACTTTGAATAAAGCAACCTATGATCAAGCAGAGCTGGGGCTGGTGTATGGCACACAAGGATGGCTCGTTGGTAGAGTGCTTGTTGTAAAACATGAAGATCTTGAGGTGGGACCCCCAGCACCCACTTTTACAAATCCAGCTGCAGTGGCATGCCCCAGTAATCTCAGAACTGGAGAGACAGAGACAGAAGGCTTCCTGGGGGTCAATGGCCAGCCAGCCTAGCCCATTCAATGAGCTTTAGGGTCTATGAGAGACTCTGTCTCAAAAATAAGGTGCGGGTAATTGAGGAAGATACTGAGTGTCAAGTTCTGGCCTCCATATGCACAGCCATGCAAGTGTTCCTTCATACATGTACAAATCCACCAAGGTGTAAACACCTGCATGCTAAGAGTAGTATATGAGACTCTGATATCCAGTAGATCCACAAGGCACAACTAAATTCCCTAATTGCTTGACTTATGTTTCTTTAATGCCAGTCTGGCTCTTTTATCCAGACTTACAACCTCTAAGTGAAGTGGGGTTTTTTTTCTTTTTAAACTTTGTTTTAAATTGAAGACAGATTCTTGCAGTGCATCTGAGGGATGGCCTTGCATGTGGGAGTGCACATGCACACATGGAGGACACAACACAACTCTAGGGAGCGAGTTCTCACATTCCACCTTTATGTAAGTCCCAGGGATTGATGTGGGCAACCAGGCTTACATCACTGGGCAACAAGGACCTTTACACACTGAACCATCTCACTGGCTCTATCTTGACCTTTTGATCCTTACACTTCCATCTGCTGAGTTCAGGGATTACAGCTGTGTCAGGATGCCTGGGTTCTGGGATGATGGGGATAAAACCGAGGGCTTCATGCATACCATATGAGTATTCTTTCACCTGAGCTACATCATGGTCAGGAATTTCTTTTGTATTGCCAGTTAGTGAAGATGCGGAAGAAGATCCTGATTTATAGGTAGAATGGTGGGTTCAATGAGAAACATCTCTCATAGGCTCTGGTATTTGAATATTGGGTCCCCAGTTGATGATGCTGTTTGGGGAGGTTTAACAGGTGTAGCCTTGCTGGTAGAAGTGTGTGCTCGAATAAGAATGGTCCCACAGGCTCAATATTCGAATGCTTGACCACCAGGAAGGGATACTAGGAGGGGGAGTATTGTTGGAGTAGATGTGGCCATATAGGAGGAAATATGTCACAGGGTAGCTGTACTTTGGGGTTTTAAATGCTTAAGCCAGGCTGTGTCCTTCTCCTCCTGCTGCTTGCTGATCCAAGTGTAGAATTCCCAACTACCTCTTTAGCACACTGTCTGCCTGTATAATGCCATGTTACCCACCATGATGAGAACAGACTAAACCTCTGAAACTGTAAGTCAGCCTCAATGAAATGTTTTCCTTTATAAGAGTTGTCATAGTCATGGTGTCTATTCACAGACAATAGAACATTGACTAAGACAGAAGTTGGTACCAGGGTCTGGGGTATTGCTGGGACAGACCTGACCATGTTTTTGTTTGGAGGAATGTGAAACACTTTGGGGCTTTGGAGTAGAAAAGCAACAAGACACTTTAAGTGAGGCTTGATGGGCCATCCTAGTAGAAGCATTAAAGACAGGGATGCTGAGGGTGATTTGAACTGTGGGGGCCCAGCTCAAGAAGTTTCAGAGGGGAAGAATATTAGTATGTGGCCTAGAGACCATTCTTGTGATATTTTGGTGAAGAATGTGGCTTCTTTTGGCCCTTGTCCAAAAAATCTGCATGAGACTCAATTGAAGAGTTTTGGATTAAAGGCGTTGGTAGAGGAGACTTAAACGTTTTCCTTTTTAAGAGTTGCTATGGTCATGGTGTGTCTTCTCAGCAAAGGAACATAGACTAAGAAAGTATGCCATTGGGGGTGGGCTCTGAGATCTTAAAACTAAACCTAACTTCCATTTTGTTCTTTCTGCTTTCTGTTCCTTCCACCATGCCTGCCACTTGCTGCCTTGTTGACATGATGGATGTATCTGCCTGGCATTAAAATAAACTCTTTCTTCCATAAATCATTTCTGGGCATGGTATTTTATCACAGCAACAGAAAAGTAATGAAGACAGATGGTAATCCACCCAGTGTACTGTTTAATTGAGTGAACAATTGCAAATAATTTTGCATGCATGTCTTCGAACAGTGATAAAGTACACACCAAGGGAGGCACTTAAACACTGCATTGGATTGCTCATTTTGCCTTTGCTAGATGATGTCTAAGGGTTTTATTGATGTGAATAAATAAGGCAACTCTTATAAAGGTAAACATTTAATTGGGGCTGGCTTACAGTTTCAGAGGCTCAGTCTATTATTGTCATGGCAGGAAGCATGTCACAGCATCCAGGTAGACTATGGTGCCGGAGGAGTCGAGAATTTTACATTTTGATCCAAAGGGAGCCAGAAGGAGATTTTCATCCATACTTGAGATGTGCGTATGAGCATTGGACCTCAAAGCCCACTCCCCTAGTGATGAACTTCCTCCAACAAGGTCACACCTCCTAATAGCATCTCACAATGAAAGGAATGCAGCAGCAGACTCATTTCTAAGGAATTTGTCTTGGCACATTTTCCTTAGAGCAGTTGGTTTATGCGCTAGTGGAATTGCCTTCTGAATTCATTTTTAATAACAGGTGAGGGATGGAGTGCTAACTCAACATGGACTAATCTTTAAACCATCAACCAGTAGTGAGTCCTTTCTTCTGTAACCAAAATACATAGGAGGAGGAATCAAGGTAGAGATGGGAGTGGGTCCCTTATTATACCTATGACCAGTCACAACAACTTTGCTTTCCTGGTTGGGGACAAGGGCAGAATGCTTAGTCAGGAGATATGACAATGGCTCAATAAAATTGGAAGTTGCGATGACATAATCTTTATTTGACTCTTCATATTTTGGACAATTGTTCCAAATGACTGAGGACAAATTGTCTCTCTCTCTCTTTTTTTTTTTTTTTGGTTTTTCGAGACAGGGTTTCTCTGTGTAGCCCTGGCTGTCCTGGAACTCACTTTGTAGACCAGGCTGGCCTCGAACTCAGAAATCCTCCTGCCTCTGCCTCCCAAGTGCTGGGACTAAAGGCGTGCGCCACCACCGCCCGACTGAGGACAAATTGGATTGCAGTAACACAGTAACAGCAGAGAACATCACATCTGAAGCCAATGGGGTTCTTTAAGGGTCTTTTTAGTAGTTTGATCTACAAAAAATACAATTTAGTGCAAAATTATAGCAATGAAAAACAAAGTCAATCCAAATAGATATGCATATATTTCGGTACAAAAAGCTTGGATCACACTTTGCAGACAGACTACCTGCTAGCACTTTGTGTCTCCTCATTTTGGAAGATGGTTAAAAAGAAAAGTCTTCATTCATACCAAGCATAATGGTATTTTAAAAAAAAATTGAATCTCACTATGTGGTCCTCTCTGGCCTACGACTGGTCTTGACTTCTGCAGGGCTGTGACTGAAGATGTGCACCACCATGTCAACCTCAGATAATAGAGTTTTGCTGGAGTTAATAGAGTTTCTCTAGTTGGTGGTGAGGCTGTGACCAAGCCAGCTCAGTCAGTCAACAGATTCTCCAACACAGGAGTGAAGATTAAAGAGAAAAAAGACAGTTAGACAACATTGTAGCATGACCCCAGCCAGTTCTGAGACTGGGGCAGGTTTATTTATTCCCAATCTGCTTTTGTACCATTTTAATTACATGCAAGTATTAAGGGTGAGCAGTACAATAGGGAACAAGCAAGGCAATAAGCAAAGTCCCGAGATTACGTTCCAGACAGTTGTTTCCAAGGGCTTGTCGGAATGACCAAAATATCTGAGCCCACTTCCTTGTCCAAGCCCAAAATCAGATCCTTGCCTGAAGCCTACTTCTTTTGTTCCACCATAAGATTCCTGCCTGAGCTTACTTCCTTGTCATTGGCCAATGTCAGATTCCTGCCAAGTGGCCCCAAAAATTCTCCACAAGGCTGGATGAGTCTAGACTGCCGGTTATTGAGCTATTATCTCTCAGCTTCAAATGTGTCACGTTGGTTCCATAGGTCACCTGGTGATGCCATTCAGGAACTTTCCAAACCATGCACCTGCCTTGCGAGCATTGTTCATGGGGTGTGCTATTAGGATGCTGCTAGAGGGAAGGAGAACAGAAGGACGTGTATCATGTTTCATTTCTGCATGTTCTTTGTGCTTTTACGCATGACTCTAGCATAGTTTCTTTTAAAAAATATTTTGTTGACACATTCATTATGCATAAGCATTTCCCTGATGACATTTTCATATATGTACACAATTCATGTTGACCATATCCACCCGCTACCCCCTTGTGTCCCATCCCACCCTCCTGATTCCTTTCCTCTTCCCAACTCACCCACCCCCATTAGCTCTCCTGTCTTTTTCTCCTAGTGAGCTTCATCAGGATTGTTCTCAGGAGCATGGATAGGGGTCCGTTGACAGGAACATGTGCATCCTACCTTCCCCCACAGTCAGCACTGCACAGGAGCATGGATAGGGGTCCGTTGACAGGAACACGTGCACCCTACATTTCTCCACACTGATTCAGCACTGCACAGGAGCATGGATAGGGGTCCGTTGACAGGAACACGTGCACCCTACATTTCTCCACACTGATTCAGCACTGCACAGGAGCATGGATAGGGGTCCGTTGACAGGAACACGTGCATCCTACATTTCTCCACACTGATTCAGCACTGCTTTTCTCCTTCGGCACAGGAGCTTGATTCAGTTTGCAGTTTTTCCTTTGTCTTCAGAACCGTCTTCAGTTTGCTCCACTTCAGAGACCAGGCTAAGCAGTGCCTCGTCTGCTCATGTCTGAATTTCAGTTCCGCAGGACTCTACAAAAGTAGACTTTGTGGTTTGTTTGTTTGTTTGTTTGTTTGTTTGTTTATGACAAAATTTTTCTATGTAGCCCTAGCTGTCCCTGGAACTCACTCTGTATACCAGGTTGCCCTAGAACTCAGAAATCCACCTGTTTCTGCCCCCCAAGTACTGGGATTAAAGGTATGCACCATTACACCAAGCTTAAAGCTTCAAAATTTAATTATTAAAATCTTACTTGTCCCATCTTCAAAGTGGTAGCTGCTTCCTGCAATTGACACTTCTGTAGTAACCTGGATTTTTGCCCCTTTGCTCTCTGTTGCATTTTCCTGTAAATTCTCCTCTTGGTCTCAGGAGGCGCTATGGGTACAGACACCCACATAGGCTCATCTTCTCTGATCCTGTTATGGTCGAGCTTGGTGTTTAAACTGATGATGTGACTGCTCCATGGACTAGTTAAGGGGAAGGTTTTATTATGGATACGAGAGGCAGTCAGTGCAGTCAGAGACACTGAGGAAGAGTTCAGAGCAGAGAAAGAAGTGAACTGAACATGGCCAGCAGATTGGACCTGACCTTGATAGAATCAGAAGCAGAGCGGAGAGAATATCTAAAATAGCAAGGTTATAAGGAGAATGAGTAGCTGCAGGAGGGAAGCTCACAAGCTGGAGGGAGTTTAGGGTAAGGGAGGAGGCGTGGGCTTTGGTGTGCTAAAAGATACCACAAGTAGCCATTTGTCCCTCCTACCAGGGAAGGGGAATGACTCTTGTTAGTAGATGGGAAACAGCTTCACAAGTTCCAGAGGAACGATGGCTTTCATTTAACCACCAGAAAGTCTCCTGTAGTCCGGGGTAAGCACATTTGTGGATATTTGGCTGCCTTTTAGAATTTGGGGAAATGGAGTTTCCTTTGGACCTGACAGTTGGAAGTTTCTCTACACTGTGATACCACTAGCCATGCCTAACACAGCTATTATACATCCCCACCAAGTAGAACACTTTGTAATGGTGTGTATGGTATTCCTGCCTTGTGTCATACTGAAAACCCAGCAGTTTAAGCACCATGTCTTAACATCACTAGTGTCTTCGTGTTTCTACTGTTGTGATGAAAGATCATGACCAAAAACAACTTGGGGAGGTGTGGTGGTTTGAATAGGAGTAGCCCCATAGATTCATGCATGTAAGTGCTTGGCCATAGGGAGTAGCACTAAGAAGTGTGGCTTTGGTTGGAGAAGGTGTGGCCTTGTTGGAGGAAGTTTGTTACTGTCAGGGGTGGGCTTTGAGGTCTCCTATGCTCAAGTTACATCCAGTGTGGCATACTCTCTCCTTCTGCAGTCTGTGGATCAAGATGTGGAACTCTTAGCTTCTCCAGCACCATGACTGCCTGCACACTGCCATGTTCCCCACCAGGACAATAATGGACAAAACCTCTGAAAGTATAGGGCAGCTACAAGTAAATGTTTTCTTTTATAAGAATTCCTGTGGTCATGGTATCTCATCACAGCCATAAAACCCTAACTAAGACAGGAAGAAAGGATTTATTTCACTTGCATTTCCATTCCATAGTTCATCTTTGAAGGCAGTCAGGGCGGGAACTCAAACAAGGCAGGAACCTAGAAGCAGGAGCTCATGCTGAAGCCATAGGGGAGTGTTTCCTACTTGCTTACTGTCCACAGTTTGCTTAGTCTGTTTTCTTATAGACCACCTGATTTTTTATCTGGGACCATCCACAATAGTCTGGGCCCTCCCCCATCAATCACTAATTAAGAAATGCCCCACAGGCTTGCCTTGAGCCAGATCTCATGGAGGCATTTCCTCAACTGAGGTTCCCTTCTCTCCGATGAGTTTACTTGTCTAAAGTTGACATAAAACTAGCCAGCACAGCTACTGAAAATGTATGTTCAGCTAAGTAGGATAAGATTATGCCTTATTAGTCATAATAAAAATAATTGTAACTCAAAAAAGGGGGCTGGAGGGTTAGCAATTGTGGCAGAAGCATAAAAAGCACAAAGACACCAGGTGTAGTACCACCTGCCTATAATCCCAGCACTTGGTAGGTAGAGGCAAGAGTCCAAGGCCAGCCTGTGTTACATGGCAAGTCTGAGGCCATCTTGAATTACACTAAACCCTGTCTTTTTTAAAAAAAAATATTATTTATTTATTTTTATTTATACAAATACACTATAGCTGCTTTCAGACACACACCAGAAGAGTGTATCAGATCCCTTTACAGATGGTTGTGAGCCACCATGTGGTTGCTGGGAATTGAACTCAGGACCTCTGGAAGAACAGTCAGTGCTCTTAACCGCTGAGCCATCTCTCCAGCCCCAAACCCTCTTTTAAAAAACAAACAAACAAGCAAAAAAAAAAAAGGAGAGAGAAAGATGCCACAAGTAGCCATAGTATAATAATGGCAGTCAAACTCTGTTCTGCTGCTGTAGCTAAAGGGGGGTGGGGGGGGATCCAAATCCTGGAATTTCCATGACAGGCCTTAGAAAGTATGGGGTTGGGCAGTGGTTGGTCTTATCAGCCTGGATCATTAGGGGGCAATTAATGTATGTGTGTGTGTGGAGGGGGCTGTTGTTGGAATGAAACTTTATCTCTATTGCATTGGGAAAAAACAACTCTTAACTAAATGAGGCCATACATTACCACCTTGGGAAAGAGCAGGCCTGGTCTATCTCTTTGTAACCAAACAAGCAATCAAGAAACAAAACACCCTCTCTGACCCTGGACAATTAGACTGAAATGTTTGGAAAAAAATCTATTTTTCACCTCTCTTTCAGTGTGCTTCTCAGAGCCTATCTTTTGTTATGCCGACTGAATTTGCGTCAACCCCCATAATAATTCCCCATAGTCTTATCCCTTCCTTACCCCTTTTACCTTCTTCTCACTCTCCTCTCCTTTCCCTGTCTTCTCTTTCCTTCCCCAGAAGGGCTTCTCTTCCCCTGTGTTAAGGATTTTATAGTCTAGTAGAATGGAACATTCCAAATAAAATAAATGCCTGCTAGACCTAATTTCTTGTTCTGGTTACTTATTTATACTTTCTTGTGCATCAGAGTCTTGAATGCTGATTTGTTTAAACATCTGGGCTCAAGCACACCTCCTGCTCCAGCCTCCTGAGCATCAGGACCATGTTAGTGTGCACCCACACATTCTTATTATTTCTTGTTGAGATCCTAACAGTAACCTTGGGCCAACTTAAGAAGTGAAGAAAGGGCACATGAAGGTACGCTCCACCTCCATCGCTGCAAATGCTCTTGGCAATAGTCTCCTGGCATGCAACACGCTGACTTCTGCTTTCATTCTAAAGGGACAGCCTTGTTTTCTAGACACTCTGTAATGCTGTCTCAGGAGTTTTCCTGTTGCAACTAATATGCTGTGCTCTTTGCAAAATAAACAATACTGCAAGCCAAAGGCAAGGCATGCAGAATCCTGGGAAGGCTGCATTTCTGTAGCATCTTCTAAATGATAAACAATTTCAGTTTTTTAATAGGTTGTAAGGGGACTATTTTAAAATGAGTTTTCAACATTTTGCAGTCTCTATCCTCTTAAAATGCAAATAGACAAGCATCTTGTAAAATCCAACTGGGCTTTTTAATAAGAACATTGGTGTTTACATTGCATTTTAATAAGTATCACCAACATTTCAACTCCCTTGTCATTTAAGGGACCATAGATCACCACAGAACTGACCCCACTTAATCTAGGTTAGTTAGTATGCTGTGAGAATCGAGATGACATCATAAATTGTTCTCTCAGATACTCCAGTTCATTCTGCCTTCCATAAAAATCTGTGCCTGGAGAATCCTAAGCTTTGACTCTCCTTAACAACCACTACCCTTATCAAAAGGCAGTATCTTTTTTTTTTGTAAAGACTTATTTATTATATGTGACTACACTGCCGCTGTCTTCAGACACACCAGAAGAGGGAGTCAGATCTCATTACAGTTGGTTGTGAGCCACCATGAGGTTGCTGGGATTTGAACTCAGGACCTTCAGAAGAGCAGTCAGTGCTCTTAACCACTGAGCCATCTCTCTAGCCCCGGTAGTGTGTCTTCATGGTCAGATTATGAACTCTAACCAGATTTTCTGACTCTAAATCCTTTAGTGAGGAGTGGGGAAAGTTGGTGTGCTTCCAATTCCTCCTCTTCAAAGGAGATGACACCACCCATCGGGCTATTGTCAACACACAGCAGTATTGCAAAGCTCCCAGAAGAGCGCCGTGCAAACAACTGAACATTGCTGTAACATTGCTTTTTTATTTTTGCCTTGTTTGTTTGGTTAGTTGCTTTGAGACAAGTTGTCATTATGATTCCCAGACCAGTCCCATCAGACCGGTCCACAAAGACAGTCACCTGCCAGAAGAAAGATACTGTGACTGACTGTGAAGTGTTATCTATCACACTGAACAGCTGATGGATGACTTCCGGGCCTGTAAAAGGGATCAGGGCTGGGCACCAATGTCTACCTCACTGTGTTTGATGATCAGTGGTGATTTTTTTTTTGACATAGAAACATTATGTGCATTCTGTGTATCCCTGGAGCTTATCAAAGTGCCAATGGCATATTTTAAATCTTGATTCGTTTATTGTCATTTGTATGGTGAGGAGGTGAATCTATGGCACGCATGAGGCTGTCAGAGAACAAGTTCATGTAGTTATCTCTCTCCTTTCACATTCACATAACCTGCAGGGATCCAACTGGGGCAGTTTGGGCTGTGTCACACACCTTTGCCAGCCAAAAAGGCCCTATGATTGGTTTTTAATACATTGCTTTATTCGTCCAGATTATAAATTAAGAGATGCTTCTTAAATCTGTAGAGCAATTTCTTCCGAGAGCAAACTAAATTAAGACTTTATTTTGAACCTTTGAAAAGTAACACTGTGTTTTCCTGTCGAGTCTTCCTCATAAGCTCAGTGCTGCATACATTTTGTGTTCTCTCTGTATCTCAGTTGTGAGAGGAAGGAAGTGTGGTCCTGTGGTTGTGCACTCGAACAGCCCTTTGAGAATCCTCAGATGTGAGCACTCTCTTTGTTTCTGGGTGACTGGGAAGCCACCAGACCCCAGAGCCTGCAGTGTTGGAAGAATAATCAATGCATGATACATCTTACTTCAGATTTACACACTTTTGATAATTTTGTTTCTAGTAGGAGGCACAGAGCCCTTGGATTCCCAGATAAGCACCAAGGGAATCAGGAATGTTAAACACACAGCGTTGTTTCTTCAACCTGCTTTCCACCCAGAAAGCGGATGTGGTTAATAGCCTGCTGGCCTTTGTGCTATCTCTGTGGCCCAGACCACACTGGATCCTCCCCAAGACCCTTATCTTGAGTTTGTTTGTCTCTGTTACTCTATAGAACTTGTCTTTATGGAAGATGTCACTTGTACTTTGCAAAGAATTTTGGTGTAGTCATGTCCTAGACTTTGTTGTGCACACAGGAATGAATTAATAATCACCAAGAGATTTTTTTTTTCACCAAACTGTGCTGTGCTTAAATGTGCATAAAATAAGCTACTCAGGGTCAGGCTCTTGAAGTTTGAACCCATACCTGCTACTGAGTCGTGCTGAACCAGCTGCCTTCATGCCTCCTGCAGGCCAACACTCCTACTGGCTGCGGTGGTTGCTGACACCTCCTTCATTATTTTATTTATAATAAATATTTGTAATAATAGTAATATTATATATTTATATATAGTATATTTAATATAGTAATATGTAATAATATAGTTAATAGTTTGTTAAATAACTTTAAATAATATATTTAATAATAAGAATTTAATAAATATAAAAATAATATAAAAATATTAAAACAATACTATATAATCACATGTGCTAGGCAACTATGTTACATCCTCCAACTCTTTAACTTTCTCTTTTAAAAAGATACTCATCTATTTATTTTGTGTATATATGTGAACACATTGTGTATGCTATGACATATGTTTGACAATCAGAGAACCACTTGCTGAAATCCTTTCTCTCTCTTCATCCTGTGCATCCTGGGAATCAAACTCTGGCCGTCAGTGTTGGAAACAAGCACCTTTATCAGATGATCTGTCTTGTTGGCACTATTTTTCTCCTATAACTTTCTTTTTATATTAAATACTGTGTGTGAAAGCTATGCAAAACACCTAATAGAGATAAGAGCCCAGAGAATGTTTCTAGGATTTTATAATCTAATGTTCTTTTATGTTTCAACAAGCCTAGCTCCAGAGAAACGGAATGGTAGGTAGCTATTGTCTCCCTGTCTGCAGTCACCAAGCATGCTCACAGAGCATGAGGCTAGGGGGCCGCATGATGCACATGAAACTATTATACTGGTGGGGTAGAGACTGGTTGCTTAAACTATTGCGGCATTAAACTGTATCTGAAGGGGTTAAATCATAAGAAAACACACACAAAAAATATTTCTGCACAGGAAATATAAGCCCCAAACCTCTAATGGAATTAATCGCCTAATTAAAACATTGCTCATAAATTGCAACTAGATTAAATGGTTAACTAATAAATGCTTTTATAACTACAAGTTATGGCAGGCATGTAACCCATGAATAATCTCCAGGCTCCACCAGAAGGTTTCACTTGAGGGAAAAAGAGGTGAAGCTTTGAAACTTCATTTAGAGAGAGAGTTTCTGAAATTGGCTTTGCGTGTGTGTGTGTGTGTGTGTGTGTGTGTGTGTGTGTGTGTGTGTCCCACAGTCAGTAAGTGAGTAGGAGGGCCTCCGGGAGGGAGGCGGAGCTGAGGGTGGGCAGCAGCGAGCAGGGACTACAGCAGCAGCAAATACATTGCAAACAAGTAGAGAAACGGTCTGAGGATAACTTTTGCCACTTCAAAACATTTCCTGGGCTCAGTAGTAAAAATGGCTGCCTGCTCTTCCAGAGGACCGGGGTTCAATTCGCAGCACCCACATGGCAGCTCACAACTGTCTGTAACTCCAAGATCTGGTGAGACATAACAGGCAGGCAAAACACCAATGCACATAAAATAAAAAATAGTTGTTTTGTTTTTTTTTTAATTTCCTATATCGGTCCCTATTTTCTTGATGACTACATAGAACTCAGATTTCCCTCATTAGAAACTGAAGCTCAGGGGTAGAGCTATAGCTGAGTGCTGGAGTATCTGTCTAACGTGTGGGCCTAGCTTCAACCCTCAGGAGAAAAGCAGGGGGAAAAAAGGCATTTCAGATTCAAAGGATAGCATGGTTGAGAAGGATGTCCATAAAAAGCGCAGCACTGTGGGAAAATAGATGCAGTATTATGGGAAATGTACGGAGATGCCTCAGAAGATAATAAAATTAGAAACAGTGTATGGTTCATCAATACCACTTCTGTGTGTATTCAAAGGTAACAAAATCACTACCTGTCTTTTAATGACTTCACTTACTCTTTGTGTATGTATGTAGGAACACGCATACAATGTTGTACATGTGTAGTCAGTGGACAGCCTTTGTAGGTCCCCAGGGATCAAAGTCAGGTTGCCAGTCTTGGTGACAGATGCCTTTACTCACTGAGCCATCTCACCACCCTTGATTCTTTGAAGCATATCAGTACTCATCTATTCATTTCAACATTGCGCACAATAGCTAAGAATTGGCACAGCCTAAATAGCCATTGACAGATAAGTGGGTAAAAGAAATGTCACACACACATAGAAAAATATTATTCATCCTTTGGAGAAAGTCTGCCGTGGTGCCTTACCCTTGCAATTTCCGATTTGGGGAGGTTGAAGGACGATTATGTTCTTAAAGGCTAGCCTGGGCTACTTATCAAGTTCCAGGATGGCTCAAAATAAATAACAAGAACAATCTGCCCTTTGCAACAACCTGGACAGCCCTGGAGGACATTCTGTTCCATGAAATAAGTGAGTCACAAAACACAAACAGTGTGTGATGTCACATGTGAAATCTGAAAAGTCAGCTTTACAGAAGCACCTCATTGCAAAACCTTTGTAGGTGGCTACAAAGTTTGGGGGCGAGGAAACAGACAGGTGAGGGCATAGAGTTTCATTCATGTGGGTGAATGAATTATGGGCTCTAATGCACAGTACAGTGACTATAACTGTTAGTAACATATACATAAATTTGCTAAGAGAACAGATCGTTAAGTGTTTTCAACACACACATACCCGATAGACAGGCATGCTAATCAGCTTGTGGTAATCATTGCAACATACACACAAGTTACACCATCGCATGATAGCCCTTCAATGCGCACAGATTGTTAACCATACCTCCGAAAAGGTGAAAGAAATTGACACTCATTAAGGAAGACAGCACCATGGCCCTCATTCGGCAGAGGCAGGGCCAGATGGAGACCTCTCCAGTGCCATCTGTCACACCTTGGCAGAGGCAGATGGCAAGTGGGTTTTGGGAAAGGACAGTGGATTTTGGCTGGCTTCTCTCTTGGCAGGAATTTTTACCTAATTCCATTCCATCAATTCCACTACCCAACCCTCCTCTCTCTGGGTCTCTAAACTGCCTCAGACAGCTCATTGCTGGAATAGCCTTCAGAATTGAGCATAGATACCCACAATCGATCTGCTGGAAGCATGGGGTCATGACTGTTGGGTGCCTGGGTGCTGGGGAGGAAGGGACATTGACATAGGGTGGTTGTTCCTAGTGTTTGTCATAGTGGCTTGCTTTCTGCTCTTCTTCTAGGACACAAATGAAGAGTCCCAACGCCTCCTTTACAGTTAAGCTGGAGCCATCTGATGAGCTCTAGCCAGGGTACTGGAAGCAGAAGTGATTTGTATCTTTTCCTAATCTATGATAGGTGGTGGTGTGTGTGTGTGTGTGTGTGTGTGTGTGTGTGTGTGTGTGTGTGTGAGAGCTTCGGACCCTTCTAAGCCTTAAATTTCACTAAAAGTAGCTCTTAAGATAAAGAAAGAAGAGAGCAAAGGAAGGAAGGAAGGAAGGAGAGGGAAGGAGGGAGGGAGGGAAAGAAGGAAGGGAAGGAAGGAAAAAAGGAAAGGAAGGAGGGAGGGAGAGAGGGAAGATAAGAATAGCCTACTAGCCAGGTGGTAATGCTGTCCACCTTTAATCCTGGCACTCAGAAGGCAGAGGCCAGTGGATCTCTTTTGAGTTAGAGGTCAGTCTGTCCCACATAGTGTGTTCTAGGACAACCAGGTCTACACAGAGAGACTTTGTCTCAAAAACTAAAACAAACCAAAAAGCCTCCCCCACATTCCTGTTTCACCAAACATGGAAGGTGAAGAGGTCCCAGTGGACAGAAGAGTCAAGGCTTCTCCCTCCTGTTTCCTCAGTCTCCTACCTCTGGATGCCGTCTTCCCAAACTGCTGACAGTTTCTTATCAGTATTTGATTGTATCTCTGAGACATATCCACACTTGGGCACAGTGAGGGCCTCGCACTGAGATTTCACTACCAGGAATTTCTTCAGAAAGCTTTGAACTCTAATTGTGGCATTGCGGGTGCTCTGATCCATTAAATAGACGTTCCGGTAGACGGAGGACCTAGGAAACAAGAAGTGTTAGCAGCTTGGCCCGAAATGTGAGGCAGAAGAACTGATCTTCACAGAACAAAAAAATCATGTTAGCAGGGTTTGGGGTGTGAAGTCTAAAACCACAGCACTCCCTTCAAACAGCATCCTGGCTCCCACACATGAAGGTCTGCAAGGGTTGGTGACTTGGGAAAGCCCCGGAAGCCCTCAACAGCAGCCCAGCTTTTTCCAAGGCCATCACAGAAAACGCTTCTTCAGTCTCCCGATCCCCTCACCCATATCCCTTTCTCAACTAGAAGGGAACACCAAGCTCCCCTCCTAGTTCCAGATTTTAATATTTCCCCTTCCCCTGCTCTGACGAACTGCAGTTTTAACCAAGGCCAGAACCAGATAGTAGCAAACTGGGATCGGCCCTCCCTTCACGCATGCGTCCTGTTTTCCTTACGAAGACACCAGTCATGCTGGATCAAGTGCACCCGATAATTTCATTTTACCTTCCTTACTGCTTTTCCAAACCTTGTCTCTAATTACAGCCACGTTCTGAGACACCGGGCGTTAGAGCTTCAGCATATGAATTCAGGGGTGGGGGTAGGGTGGGGGTAGGGCGGGGCACAATTCTGTTCACATCAGAATCTATTTCCAACAAGATGGTGATTACATATCCTGCCCAAGCCACCTGCTGAAAGCCACCAAAACTCCATTTAGAATATGCAAAACATCTTTTTAAAACGCATCACAGAACTGAGAAAAAAATATATGCGTAAGTCCCAAACCAAACTGAAATGGAGACCTAGTTAAATAACAGGCGCAATGAAATGGAGGACATTTTGCGGGCTCCTACAAATTACGAGTTAGTTTGATTTGGTTTGAGTTTAGCCAGACATGGTGGCCTATGCCTTTAATCCCTGCAGAAGCAGACAGATCTCTGTGGGTGTGGGGTGAGCCAGGTCTAAATAGTGAGTTCCAGGCCAACCAGAGCTACACAATTATTTTTTTTTAATTTATGTTTGAACATAAATTTAAAAATAATTAGTGTTTTTATTTTGCTGTTTCTAATTTTCATGAAACAGAGAATTTGTGGTTATAAATAAGTCTCAAATGGACTTATATGCCCCCCTAAACCTTCAGGCATAGAATTTAGTTTAAAGTAATCTAAGACTGTTCTTGTTCCTGGGGAGTCAAAAGCTTTCTCTGATTGCCAATTGCTCAAGGAGGAGCCCTGCACCCCTCCCCCACCCTAGCTTAGTATGGCAGAAAGATAGCCATGCATTACATTTGTAAGTCTGTGGGTCAAATATTTGAGAACTATGGAGCAGATGCAGTCTGTCTGCCCTGTGGTATCTGGTACCCATCTGAGGAAAGCATGAAGACCAGGGAGTGTGCTGGTGGAAGGAGCTGGAATCTTCGAAAGCAGATGCACTCCCTCGTGTCTAGTGGCTGATGCTGGCCATTAGCTGAGGCCACGGGTTCGAGTGCAGGCCTTTGGCTTCCTCTGTGGGCTCTATGGGCTTCCACAGCCTGGTGTCTTCTCACAAAAGCAAAGCATCCTGAGAAGCCAGGGTAAGCTGGACTGTCCTCGTTCATCTTCCAGCCTTGAAGGTCACACAGAACAAGGGTAGATTCTCAAAGGCACATCATAAGGAAGGGTGGAGTGGTAGATTCTTTTCGGGACATGTTTGGGACATCCGATGTACCACTGAGAAGAATGTTTAGGTTCTTTCTAGAAAAGTCATTTTTCTACTCAAGTCTAAGTTGTTCCCCACTCCACCCCCAGACAAAGTCTTCTAAAATATCAGCACAAGATCATAAAATACATAAAACTCATAAAGCATTTTATATAAGAGGCAGCAGGAGCAACTAATAGAATAATCCTACCGCAAAACTTCAAACTCTTTTAAGCAGAAAATAAAGTAAGGCGACTGCTGCTCTGCCCTGTAGGAGTAGCCAGGCTGTGGTTGCACACCTGGCTGGGCTGGAGGGAAGGAAGCTTAGCCTGCCAGGGTGGTGATACAATGCAGGGCCTTTGTCCTTAGTGAGTGTCTGGGTAAAGAATGTACACTTCGGGTAACAGCTTCAGAGAACTGGTTCAGTGTATTGGGGGGAGGGTAATTATGCCCCTGGGGAGGTGGCCAGGGTCTCTGGGGCAAGGTCTGTGTATGGCCCTGTGCAACTGTCAGTAACAGGGGTGTTGGACGATATTTCATCTGCATACTCAAGGAGTAGGGTGTCTGAGGAGGGAAAACCTTATAAGGTCAAACAAGGAGTGAGGCCTGATAACTGTCAGGACAGTAAACTCTTACTTGGCTTGACGGTGGGGCAGCTGACTTTGTGGTCCAGGTTGGGAGAGGGGAGAGAGCCAGTGCCTGTTGTCCTCATCTGAGGTTCCCAGGGTTGAAGCTCTCCTTAATCCTTCCCTGGGGGTCATTATGGTCGCACAGTAGGCTAATATGTTAACGTTACATGATTGGGTTCTAGAAGGACTCTAGACCACAGACTACAGACTTACTGTGTCCTTAAATGGTGGAAAGGCACTGAGAGAGCTCTAGGGTCTACAAGAGCCTCAGCTTCATGAGCTAATCACCAATGAAAGGCTACTCCTTTTTGTTTATTTGGTTGTTTGTGTTTTAAAGACAGGTTCTCTCTATGTAGTCCTAGCTGCCCTGAAACTATGTAGACCAGGCTAGCCTCAACTCAGAGATCCTCCCAACTGCTCCATTAAGGGTATGCACCACCACACCCAGCAAGGCTCACTTCCTCCTTCACTCCTTTCCTCCCTCCCTTCTTTCTTTGGTCCCCCCCCACACACACACACACCTCTCCAGACACAGTTTTCCCATGTAGCCCTGGCTGTCCTGGAACTGACTCTGTAGTCCAGGCTGGCCTTAACAAATTCACCTGCCTCTGCCTGACAAGGGCTGAGATTAAAGGAATGTGCCACCACCACCCAGCAAGGCTTCATCTCTTAACTTGATAATACCAGGTGTTAGGATCTCAAGACATGAATTTAGGAGGAACACATATATTTATTCCACAGCAACGTAAAGCAATAAAAGAAGAGTTTAAAATACAGATATAGGACCTGGAGTGATGGCTCGGCAGTTAAAACATGTTTTCTTTGAGTAATATCCATAATTTGCACTTATCTGTGGTAATGTTATCAGCAGAGAAAGCTGAAGAGAAATGTAGACAGTTTCCAGAGGAAACTAAATGCATTTTAAAAACCTAATCTTTCTTATTTATAGCAAATATGTTCTAAGTGTTTATATAAACAGTATGTCGACAATTTTAGAAATTCTAAAATGTGAACAAAGGAATAGATAAGTTCTAACCAATAAGCTAAAAATGACCTTAAGTAGAAAAATGCCCAACTTCGTAAGCCATCCAAACAGACAATTTATAAGTGAGGAGCTAAAATGGCTTGACAAACAAAGAGAAAACTACTCAGTCTCACTAGTCATTAGGGAAACAGAAAGTAATATTCCATTTCCATCAGAAATATGCTTCCTTTTTTTCAATTATTTGCTGCCTCAGCAATTCACCTATTAGACTGAGTCAGCACAATGGGCGCCCCGTGGGATGGGACGGAGGAGAAAGAAGAATGGCAACCCATCCAGGGTGGCAGTCTCCGTGTGGTGGGAAGAGGGAATCTCTGGAGGTGATAGCCTGGCACCAGCACTGATGTATGAGCCCTAGCAGGAGGAGAGGATTTATATGCATATCATAAGTGGGGCTCCGGAGCTCTGGGAGGAGGGATTTGCAAGGTGCAATGGGGGCAGCAGTTAGGAGAACTGGTTATGTGCAGGGGCGCTGATCAAATGAGCGTGGTAGCGCGAACTCCAATGGCTTTAGGACTCATTTATTACTGGAGCGTCAGATGCCATAAGGTCACAACTTCAGAAGCACCTCAAATGATTGTCTTACTCATCGGAATAGCATCTATGAAAATCATAACATGTGGCTAAGTCAACATGTGTGGGACCGCAAAAGGCAGCCTATGTTCTGGTCAAGCAAGACCAGAGACCCAGCAGGTGTTCCTGCAAGGGAGGGGAAGACCTGTTGGCCATGCTCTCAGACACTAGGCTCCTGACATGAGGCCTCAGCCCCATAATTCTGTGGCCATCAGTCGCGTAGGGCAACGCTCTAAGTCCCTGGTATTCTGTCTGGTCTCCACCCCCACAGTTACCTGGCAATAACCAGGCGGGCCTGGCCCCACTATAAAAGGGGCTGCTTGCCCCCTCCTCTCTCTCTTGACTCTCTTACTCGCTTGCCTCTCTTACTGTCTCTCCCTTGCCCTCTTGCTCACCTCTCTCCGCATTCCCTTCCTCCTCTCTCCACGTGGCCATGGCCGGCCTCTACTTTTCACTCATCACAACTCTCTGCCAACAATAAATGCTTTAAAACCATGGACAGCCTCTTCTCATCTGGACCCGCTGTGCTGGAGCAATGGAGCAGGTCTTCCTCTACAGAGCATCTAGTCTCCCCTAGGAAACCTCTCTGCGCTTCCAGACATGGTCTCCACCAAGCCAAGCTGAGCCTCCAAACAAGCCAAGGACACTCTTCCCACGGGAACCAGTCGGAACTCTCCTTTCTTTCTTTTCCCTTCGGCCCTGGGCTGAAACCGCCCCTCGGCCCCCACCCTGTTCTCAGCTTTCCGTGGCATCCAGTGGCGTCTGCAGTGCCCGAGACTGAGAACCTGTCATCCCCAGCCTCTCCTCGGCCCAGGGGACCCAGGAACCCGGCCCTGCCAGTTCCCCCAAGAACCCCAAACTGCCCTTCCCCATCCCTGGAGCGGGGTCCTGCGGCTTGTCACAGTGGCGTGGGTGGCGGGTGCACGTGGAGTTCGCGCAGTCCAACTCCCCGCATCCTCATCCGCATCACCCAACGGCCAGAGCCCTGGCCAGACGCAGGCCACCATTGTAACCCACAAACATGCCTTTATAATTTGATAGTATTATTTGCTAAGCCGTGACTTTGAAAACTCCCTAGCTTGATACCAAAGCCTTTGAAGAATTACGTCCATTGTACAGACACAGTGTTGTCTACCGCATGCCTGTGTGACTTTTCCAGACTTCCAAAATTTCACAAGAAATTCTCCATTTTCTTTCTAAAAACAGTTTTATTTAATTTTATGTGTATGAATGTTTTGCTGGAGAGTACATATGTGCACTACATGTATACCTGATACCAGTGTAGACTGAAAGAGGGCATGAGGTTCCCTAGAACTGGGGTTACAAGCTGTTGTGAGTTGCCATAGAGGTGTTGGGTTTGAACCCAAGTCCTCTGCAACCACAGCAGGAGCTCTTAACCACTGAGCCATCTTTTCAGATCTCTATATTATTTTAAAAAATATTCTTTAAGCTGGGCATGGTGTCACATACCTTTGATCCTAGCATTTGGGATGCAGAGGCAGGTGGATTTCTATAAGTTCAAGATCAGCTTGGTTTACACAGAGAATCTTAGGCCAGTCTCGCTATCTAGTGAAACTATCTCAAAAACAACAACAACAACAACAAAAAACCCCACACACAAAACCCCAAACAACCACAACAAAATCAAACAAAACCAAAACAAAGATCTGCTTTCACGTTTAAGTGTGCGTCTGCATCTGTGTCAGTGTGTGGTGAGTGTGCTTGAGGGCTCAAGGGAGCCCTTGGATTCTCTGGAGCTGAGCTACAGGCGGTCATGGGCCTTCCAACCTGAGTTCCGGAAACTGAACTCACCTGAACTCTGCAAGAGCATTATAGGCTTTTCACCACCTTTCCAGCCCCTCTTCCTCTGCCCTAACCACATCACAACAATCTAACAAATTTCCTCTTACCCTTTAGATTTGCTCAAATCCAACCTTCCCCTAGGAATTCAAATTCAAAGTTTCCTGTTTTCACTGAATACCTCCCCCCCACACACACACCTCATTTACTGTCTTCTATGCACCACTAAGAACACATAGCACACATTGAAGAATTCATAGAAAATATGTACATATACAAGTTCTTTTTTAATGGGGAGGGATATACCTACACTTGACCTTAGCTCAACACTGAGAGGTGATGGGACACTTATTTATGACATAAAAGGCACACTATAATGCAACAGTTCTGAGGGTTGTGATCCCTTAGAGCGTTAGATGGCCTTTTCACAGGGGTCACCTAAGATCATCCAAAAACACAGATATTTGCATTATTATTCATAACAGTAGCAAGATTACAGTTATGAAATAGCAACAAAATAATTTTATGGTTGGGGGTCACCACAACGTGAAGAACTATATTAAAGGGTCACAGTGTTAGGAAGGTTGAGAACCACTCTTCTAGTGACTTCATACTTTTCTGATTTTATTAAGAACCTAAATCAGAAGACAGGGTTAGTGTCTATACTACAAATGAGAGAACAGAATCTCAGGTAGGCTACATCATCCTCTGTTATTGAGGAAACATCAGAAAATACTTAGATACCAGTGACTGCAAAACTTAAGCCACATCATTATGCAATACAATTTTTCAGTATTGGCAATAATCATGGTATATTGTTAACAGTTGAGTTTGTTACTCTCTTGAGTTAAATTCTCAGTATAAAGAAGGAATCAGCTTCTTTCTTTATTTATTTATTTTCTATATATTTTTTATTTACATTCCCAATGATTTCCCCTTTCCCCGTTCCTCCCTCCCCGAAAGTCCCATAAGCCCTCTTCCCTCCTCCTATTCCCCATTCAACTTCCTCTCGCTTCTCTGTCCTGGTATTCCCCTACATCCAGTCTTTCCAGGACCAGGGGCCTCTCCTTCCATCTTCTTGGAAATCAATTGATATGTGAATTGTGTCTTAGGTATTCCAAGCTTCTGGGTTAATATCCCCTTATCAGTGACTGTATACCATGTGTGTTCTTTTGTGACTGGGTTACCTCACTAAGGATGATATTTTCCAGTTCTGACCATTTGCCTAGGAATTTCGTGAATTCATTGTTTTTAATTGCAGAGTAGTATTCCTAAGATCAAGAATTGACAAATGGGACCTCATAAAATTGCAAAGTTTCTGTAAGGCAAAGGACACTGTCAAAAGGGCAAAGCGGCAGCCAACAAACTGGGAAAAGATCTTTACCAACCCTACATCTGACAGAGGGCTAATATCCAATATATACAAAGAACTCAGGAAGTTAGACTCCAGAGAGCCAAATAACCCTATTAAAAAATGGGGTACAGAGCTAAACAAAGAGTTCTCACCTGAAGAGTATCGAATGGCTGAGAAGCACCTTAGCTTCTCTCTTATTCCTGGCACCTATACAGTATCTGGTGATAAAAGAGCCCTGTATTTTCTTCTGGGATGAATACATGACAATTGTTCAATAAAACAGTTCAATAAAACTCCAAAGTACTTTGTGATAGAACATGCAAGTGTGTGGTGGTACAGACAGGAAGGAGTTTTCCAGAGACTTGAGGATTAGAGATTCATGCTCACTATAACATTTTCTGAACATTTATTCTGGTCTGGAGCAACATCTTAACTCAAGATGAGAATTTGATCAGATGCTCGGAAAAAACCACTAGAATCAAGAAATAGAATGAACAAGGTGTGTTTACGGCCTGTTAGAGGGTTCGGCCTCAATATAATGCAGAGAGAAATAAAGCTTGGTTTTGATGTAAAAGATAGAAGCAGTTTGTGGAGCATTTTAGGAGTCACACTGAGGAGTCTGTAAAGCAGAGGGAAAAGACTAAAATCATGGCTTGTGGTTTCAAGCGAAGTATTCATCCTAGTACGACCAGTACTGAGTGAACCCAAGCGTTCACGCCTTAAGATCTTCCAACTGTAATTGTTTCTTATTGGCATTCATCTGCTTGAAGTGATTAATTCATGTGAAAAGAACTTAGCACACCATCGGCATTATAGTAAATATGCAGTAAATTTTATTTATTGATATTGTAATTATTAATTGGAGCTGTTCGTTAAAAATGCATTGTATTAGAATCGTTCTAGGAAGACTATTCATTCTATCACACTTGAGAGGCTTAGAATCTGAAGGGAAGCCGGTGTTGAAAGAATCCTGACCTATAGTTTTTAAAGGTCTTGAATAGAATCCTGTGAGTGGGAAGAAAGCACTCTGGGAAATGAGTTGAAGGCAAAAATTCTAGAATTCAGGAAGGTTCTTAAACCAGTGAGATACAGGGAATGGAGACCCTGGCTTAGGGTCGATGATGAATCCTTGGCTCTGGGCAGTTCAGATGGCTCTGACCTCACTTTCTTCCACTTGAAAACACTAAAAACAATGTCCAGAGGTCCATTTTTCCTCTATGTCTATTGGCTGCCATGTCTAGAACAGTATTGATCCCCAGGTTGCACTTAGCCTCAGTAACCACAAAGCACACGTCTCTAAGAAGGAAAACCCATGGGTGAAAGGTCTTTAATGCAATGAGCTCAACCGCCATCTCTGAAGTAAGTTTTTTGACCTGTTTGCAGATGAACTCCAGCTTGAGCCTGATGATCATCTCCAGGCTGACTCTGCGGACCAGGGAGGCAGGGCTGGACTGCAGGCATAGGTCAAACACAGCACCTGGGTTCCCCCTGCCCTGACCATTGAGTAGAGTGTCACTTTCAGAGTTGACACTTGATTTGTTCCTACTGCCTTTCCTTGTTGATGTGGAATATACTTGAAACCACTGAACTTTGTGGTGAACTTTACAAAGTGATTTTAAGTCATATTCTGACATTTTTAGTGATTAGCTATGAAATCCTGAGTCTCAAAAAATAAGTAAACAAACAAACAAAACCCTTTTTTCACCTGAGTTGGTCAATATCAGATATGCAATATGTGTTTGTATGTAGATCAGGTTTTGAGAAGGACAGTACTTTTCTTTACCTGGATGCATTTGACTCAGCAACTTAGGATGCTGGAAAATCAGTGGCCACCAAAGGTCAACCTGAGACAGTGGCTCTTCAGTTGGGTGTCTAATGCTGATGAAAACCAAAAACTGAACATGTGTGAGAGTGCACAAAGGGACGTGAAGCTTTGTTAAGAGAAATTAAAGTGAGAGAAACTCCCTAGAGTGCAGTGGTACCCGACAGGAAAATCCACTGCAGAGGTTTGTTTCTGGAGTTTTGTAGGACTCATTACAGAAACCGGGCAAAGACTAAGGTTTCTGTTGGGTTGGTTAGCTCTCTGTGCTATCATGAACTGAGCCATGGGGACCCACAAGCTCTATGCATGTTTCCCTGGCCCAACCACATGCTACTTGCACATCATCTACCCAGTCAGAGGTGCTTGAAACCCTTCTTTGACCGTCTCTGACTTATGCTTTGTTAATGGCTGACCTCCGCTGGCTACTAGCTAGCCCCGGCCATCACTGCTACCATTGACCTTGCAGGTATCTGCAAGTAACTGGCTGTTAACTAAACTGGTGTTGTCTTTGTCCTCATGGTCATGTGGTCCGTCTTTTAACTCTGCCTTGGACCTAACTCTGTCACAGCTACCAAAATGCAGCTACATTTGTTCTTTGGTTATATATCATTTAACTCCTTGGGGTGGTCTCTTACCTGGGATAGGGGGAAGCGTTCTTGTTAGAAGGCATCACCATTCAGGATTGAGTCTGTCATAACTAGCTACATTAGAAGTAAGATTACATAAAAGGGCAACTTTGCCTTGCATCTATTACCAGGAGAAGGCCTGAGGAGGCAGCTGGCCTCTGGCACTGATCAGAGCCCTGCCATTTTTATCTAGAAGCTTAGTTATCTCACCCCCACGGGCAAGCTCTTTTCTCCTTCCGTGTGTTCCTGAGTTCAGTGTTTGAACACTAATGTCGCATTTCACCAAGCATCTGTCTTCATTGTAGCATTTGTGATCAACATGTAGTTTTCACGATGAGCCATTTTTCCCTTCCATCAACAAGGGAGTAGCTCCTGCCTCCTGCTAATGTGGAATAAAAGGAAAAGGGAGGCATTAAAAAAAATAAGTTCAAGAAAGTAAAGGGATAGCTCAGTGGGTAAGTGTAAATATAACTTTTAATATAAGTTTAATCTGTAAATTAATATGGTAGCTGTTTTCCTTTACCTTAGCTAGTTCTCCAAATAATGACACAGAATAACAAAGATTTATTCTCAAACTTCACCTCAATATCTGGGCAGTCAAATGTTCTATCTTAACCCCTAAACTAATCTGGCTAACTCTGAGCCATGATCCTAAATAATACTTGCAATTAGGGTTTTCATTGTCCAGCTGAACTCTTAACTCTTTCTTCCTCCTCATGGCTGAACTGAATCTCTCTGTCTCTCTCTGTCTGTCTCTCTGTCTCTCTCTCTCTCTCTGTCTGTCTCTCTGTCTCTCTCTCTCTCTCTCTCTCTCTCTCTCTCTCTCTCTCTCTCTCTCTCTCTCCTTCCCCTGGCTGGTAGAAGTCTCACCCTGTTCTCTCTTCTGCCCAGCATTTATTGACAAGAAAGAATAAATGGTAAGAATTGTTTACACAAACTTGAGACTGCAGATTTTCTTTCTTTCTTTCTTTCTTCCTTCCTTCCTTTCTTCCTTCCTTCCTTCCTTTCTTTCCTTCTTTCTCTCTCTCTCTTATTTGTTTTGAGACAGGAGAATCTTGACCTAAAAATGTCATGTCCATATTGAAACAACATATGAGGGCAGAGAAATCAGCATTTGAATAACACAAGGATAACCTCTACACAGTGCCCAAAAGCATGCCTACAGGCAAGAGCATTGCTCAGCAAGAATTAGAATCAATATTTTAATTCCTAGCACTCATATAAAAACCTAGAATTGCCAGTATACCTGGAGACCTAAGAGCTTGTTTGCCTGGCAACCCAGCAGAAAACTGGCAAGCTTCCTGTTACAGATAGAGCCTGTCTCAAGGCAACAAGGCTAAAGGTGACAGATGTCCTGCTCAGGGAGACCTACCAGCACACTCACAGGCATGTACCATAGCACACAACCACATCATACCACAACCACAGCATACCACATCACACCACACCCTCATACCAAGCATCCAGCCTAAAAACACCTTCAAAGTCAGGTGTAGTGTATTAAGCCTGCAAACTTGTGATTTGTATGTGTCAGGCAGAAACCAGAGGATCTAGAGTTTAAGGGAATCATTGGCTACAGGAGAATCTGCCTTAAAAAGGCAAAACAACAACATGAGTTTAAGAGACTGTAGGACTCACTGGACAAAAAGCACAGATAATTGCAGAAAAATCCAGCTGGAGAGAAAAATGAGATGACAACATGAGATTAAGGGGACAGTTGGAAATCTACATAAAGCACTGAATATCAGAAAGAAGGGGGGTGGGGAAGCCTGGTGTTTAACACATTAGGGCAAGCACATTTGAAATTATCTGAATAAAAATAATAAAGCAGCAACAATTAAACAGTCTTCTTTAAAATGTTTGGTTTTTTACCACAGGATTAAAAACAAAGCTCGAGAACTTCAGAGCTGCGGAGCGGGAGAAGTCGAGTTGCTGATGAAGGAGAAACATCTCTAGAGGAAGAGCAAGGCAGGGATGCCCAGGCTGCTGCCTCCGGCATGCTACGTCATCGTCTCCTGAGAGATGGAGATGTGAGCAAGCCTCTCTACGGACCACTATCAGCACCACGGGGCTGCACAGCCAAGGGACAGCCTCACAGAGCTAGAAAGGGAGGAGGGAACATTTGCGGAGAGTGAACGTGAGGTCAGGGCCGGCTTTGTTAGGGTCCTGGCAGAGCAGACGCGGAACACAGAGTTTGAACAGCGTTTAGATGGAGTTATGAATGAGGGTGCTACGCTAGCCCGGGGGTAGCAATCTCGAGTAGCTATTATCATCCCTAGGCTTGACGGAGTAGAGAAGGAATTAATTACTGAGATGCAGAGAAAACTGTGAGGAAGGCAAGAGCTGTGGCCGTGAGGGAAAGAGAGAACGGATCCGTAGGAAACTGGTACAGAAGAGATAATCCATTTCACTCTCCTCTGGGTTTTTCCGCAGTGACTCTTGGCTGACTCCGCTTAGAAGTCTCCATGGCAGGGAGTTGTGATTTGTATGGTGCGAACTGTTTGCTCAGAGCAAAACAGATAGCGAGACAAAACATTGAGCACAAGCCCTTGCTTTAGTTTTGTTTTGTTTTATTGGATACTTTATTTCTTTTTTTTTTCTTTTTTTTTTTGAATTGCAAGCTGGTACAACCACTCTGGAAAGCAGTCTGGCGGTTCCTCAGAAAACTGGGCATGACACTCCCAGAGGATCTGGCTATACCACTCCTGGGCATATACCCTGAGGCTTTACCTGCATGCAATAAGGACACATGCTCCACTATGTTCATAGCAGCCTTATTTATAATAGCCAGAAGCTGGAAAGAACCCAGATGTCCCTCAACGGAGGAATAGATTCAGAAGATGTGGTATATCTACACAATGGAATACTACTCTGCAATTAAAAACAATGAATTCATGAAATTCCTAGGCAAATGGTCAGAACTTGAAAATATCATCCTTAGTGAGGTAACCTAATCACAAAAGAACACACATGGTATGCCGTCACTGATAAGGGGATATTAACCCAGAATCTCAGAATACCCTAGACACAATTCGCATATCAATAGATTTCTAAGAAGATGGAAGGAGAGACCCCTGGTCCTGGAAAGACTGGATGTAGGGGAACGCCAGGACAGAGTAATGAGAGGGGGTTGAATGGAGAAAAGAGGGAGGGAAGGGGGCTTATGGGACTTTCGGGGAGGGAGGAAATGGGAAAGGGGAAATGATTTTGAATGTAAATAAAAAAAACTTAGAAAATAAAATAAAATTTTTTAAAAAATATTTCTTTACATTTCAAATGTCCCCCTTCCCAGTTTCCCTTTTGCAAACCCCCTATCCCCTCCCCTCGCTTCTATGAAGGTGCTCCCCCACCCACCCACCTCACCACTCTAGCATTCCCCTACGCTGGGACATTGAGCCTCCACAGGACCAAGGGCCTCTCCTCCCATTGATGCTATACAAGGCCATCCTCTGCTGCATATGCGACTGGAGTCATGGGTCCCTCCATGTGGACTCTTTGGTTGGTGGTTTAGTCCCTGGGAGCTCTGGGGGGGGGGGTTGGTTGATACATATTGTTGTTCCTCCTATGGGGCTGCAAACCCCTTCAGCTCCTACAGTCCTTGCCCTAACTTCTCCATTAGGGTCCCCGAGCTCAGTCAGATGTTTGGCTGTTAGCATCTGCATCTGTACTGGTCAGGCTCTGGCAAAGCCTCTCAGGGGACAGCTATACCAGGGTCCCATGAGCAAGCATCAGCAATAGTGTCTGGATTTGGTGTCTGCATATGGGATGGATCCTCAGGTGGGGCAGTCTCTGGATGGCCTTTCCAAAATCTCTGCTCCACTCTTTGCCCCTGCATTTCCTTTAGATAGGAGCAATTCTGAGTTAATATTTTTGAGATGGGTGGGTTTCTCTGTGTTAGCCCTGGCTGTCCTGGATCTCGCTCTATAGACCAGGCTGGCCTCAAATCCACAGAGATCCTCCTACCTCTGACTTCTGAGTGCTGGGATTAAAGGCCTGTGCTGCCACTGTCAGGCCCAGCACAGTTCTTAACAAGAATGAAGGAGGGTTGGAAAAATAATTGTGAGAAAAGGGGTAGGGAGCCAAGAAATGACAGGGAACTGTCACACTAAATTAGAAGAACTCGTTGACACCAGTTAGTGCTTTAAAATAAGACATTTATTTTTATGTTACTGCAAGAACAATATATAGCTCTCAAATTTTAATTACCAATAATCCCCGTCTTCGGTGACAATCCCTTTCAATGAACTTTAAAAATACTTCCAGAATTTTTGTATGTTCAAATACATTTTTTATAAACAAATCATCACATATAAAAATCTGGATCACATAAAGGTCTTTAAATCCAACCAAATCACATTAAAAATTACTGTGGTATGTATTGAACACTTACAAGGTACAAGGAATTTTACACATTGAAAAGAGAAAGTTTGTCATTTCATTACATTTACATTCGAGTGGAGAGTGATGAGAAAGGAACAAGCAAACAAGTAATATATTTTAGGAGATCACAGAAATTAAAAAAAAAAACTAGATAGATGGGGATTATGGAGGAGGAAATAACGAATTTTTCCATGTGAGAAGTCATAGCTTCGACCAGGCAGGTAATGAGGGAAGCGTTAGACCCTGGATGTAGTTCAAAGCAGAGCCGACAGGTATACAGGAAGGTATCTTCTGAGGAGTTCTGAAGGGAACTCACCACAGGTTGTTTCCACAAACTCTCTGCCCTGGTCCTATACTGCCTGGAAGTCCCATCTCTACCAACTACAACACTTGAATCCCCCACACCCTCTTTGGGTTGGGTTCAAGCAAGAGAATTAGCCAGAAAGAGATAGGAGGGCAAGAATGGAAGACTTCTTTCCCTCTCATCTCTTGTTCAGCAGCTTAGCAATGGCTGCTTTCTTTGCTGACAGCTATGGCGGCTCCTTCAGGTAGCCGTGTGCTGGGGCCACAGTTCTTGCTGGTTTGACCTCACTCCCTACCCTTCCTCTTTCTGGTCTCAGGGCAGAGCTGGTTTTTATTGGTTCTTCCTCTTGCTTGTGTCATCCTTTCTTATTAGCGTTCCTCAACTTGGCCATACATTGGTAACAAACCCAGTGAACTTTCCTCAGGTAGGTACCCTTTACTATGGCGCTGTTGTTTACATTACTAGGACTCTAATTGACCCAGGATATCAGAAAAAAAAATTGGAGTCAAAGAGGACTCCAAGTTTACTGGTCTGAGCATCGGGAAGAATGGAGTTGCCATTTACAGAATTGGGGGAAGACTTCAGAAAAAAAAAATTAAATCGAAAGCAATTCATGAGGAGACAGGGTAATCCACGGAGTACAATGAAGAGTAGAAACATTTAAGGGGTGAGTTTGCCCTTGGCCTGTTTTAGAAGGTGGAAACGATCCCGCTCAATGCTCCCAAAGGGAGAATAGGATCAAAGCCTTCCAGTCAAGGACTGGCAACAGATCAGCTCACCCTTCAAAAGTAGAAATGAAACAAAGCCATTGCTAGCTGCTACCTGGGTTACAACTTATTAACTGGAAAGCTTCCTGCTTAGAGCGAAGGAGCTAAGCTAAATCCCCCCTCTGCACAGGCAACCCTGCTCTTTAAGATGCCTGCCTGCTGGGTGCTTCAGTTGCTGTGTCTCCTGGGACAAATCAGATTACTCTAGATCCAAGGCTTCCAAGCAAGCCTTAAAGCAACAGTGACAAATGTATGGGGACTGCCCAAAAGAGGCACTTTAGGGATTTATACATTTGGAAAACTTTGGTGAAGTGCCTAGAATTTTTTTCTTACAATACCATGATAAATACAAATGCATACATGAGTACAACTCCACTCAGCACAGCATAGGTCTATGAGTGGTTTAAATAACATATCCATATGTGCTTAGGCCTGCAACTAAAATTAATAAGGTGGTAAATCACACATTACAGCTTTAAAACCTTTGCAGGAGCCTTTCCAGGAAGCAGAATGCTGTGATTTTTGTCTAATGACAGGTACTGAAGTAAGCCTGTGACAGGGCGGCATTCATTCGGCACAATGGGCTTTCTGTGTCCCAAGGAGTCTCTTGGGACACAGCCACTTACCTGGAGCAAGTGGACAGACTCACCGGAGAATGCAGCCGGTAATGGAGCCTTGTGTTTGTCTTTAAGCTCAGATCAGAACTGAGAAACGGCTTGTTGGTCTAGGGCCAGGAAGGCACTGACAGCATTCTCGAGAAAGCTGGCAAGTGGGCAGCAGAGCCTCCGGCTTGGACTCAGTTGTTTCCCAACATTCTGGCAGAAAGTGACCTTTATAAAGTAAAAAAGACTTCTTTTTCTGATTAGAGCTAGAAAGTTTTATGCCTAAAATAAATATAATTTATGTCCCAAGAATTCTCAGGTCTACCAAACTCTATTCTTGGCTAGCTTACACCATCCCAACCCCTTGGAACATGACATTCCATTGAGAAACCTGCTCTTTATTTTCAAGGTCAAGGAGACCCCGACCTCAGAGGATGCTCAGGAAAGGCCAATGTCTATAATAGAAATAATGGTGCTAATGTCCCAAGAGTATGAGGCTCCAATGACCGGTGAAACTCAGTAATTCTATGACTCTCCCATAGGGTTTTGCTACTCTTGAGGTCCCCTAGATTTTTATAATGCTATTTTCCTAAAGCTGTAAAGCTAGATCCCCTCCCTAACTCAGAAATATTCATCTGCATAAATACCCGTAGAGATTTTAATTGACTATACTCTACTTCATGCTGTTACATCAGCTCAGTAGTTTAGTTCAATATATGAACTGTTTTATTCCAAAACATTTTCTATATGTAAACTTTGTATTTTTAAAGTTTTATGCATTTAGTAATTAGTATAATATGACCATTAATCTGCTAAAACAAAAAAAGCCATTCTTACCTAAGGGTAGCTAGAGTTTATATTATTTGAAAATCCTGTTTGTGTGGGTATATGCTCTGTGTGTGTGTGTGTGTGTGTGTGTGTGTGTGTGTGTGTAAAATCATTACTAGATGGTTAAGAATGTGTTTTTGTTTTAATCCCAGGTGTAGGATTTGGAGTGGCTTCAGATTGTCCACAACAGCTGACAATGATTTGTCTTGTGCTATGGCGGGGACTTGAGTTTTCCACCTGCAGCTAGTTTCTGCTATTGTGTTTGGGGTTCTGAGACCTTTTCAGAGGGTCTATAAATGCTCCAGCCCCAAGAGGCAGGGTGAGGTGTTGACTGGTTGCTGTTGGTGGTTGTTGGTCATAGTTTGTTAAACAGTCATGCACAAAGAAGAAAAAAAATTAGATGTCCTGACACTGAAGATTAAACTTGCCCCAAGGAACTTAGTACCCCTAATCAGCAGGACTTAGTCAATGATAACCTTGCCCTGTTTCCTTTCCATCCTGTTTTCTCTCCTATCTAATGTTAGGGGTTGAAAGGGTAAGAAGAGGGTGGAAGAAAGAACTCACAGAGTAGCAAAAGACAGCAACATACACGTAATTCTAGGAAGCTACAGTTTGGTACTGGGTTTGTCTATTGGACCCAGACAAGACCTAATCAGAAGAAAGCCTCCCACTTTAGGAACAACAACAAACAAGGTATTGTCAGCAAACCAACAGGAAGGCCCCGTGTGTCTGTGTCTGATGCAGTGTAAGAAGTCCCACTGTTCTATTAGGAAAACATTCTGTAATGACTAATCTGCTTCTTGTTCCTTTTTTCTTTAAGACTTTTTCTGCCTCAAAAGCCACCTTCCTCTGCTCATCTCACTGGATAACCTTTCTGTTTCTGATGAGATGATAATTAAAATCCAATTAGACAGTCAAAATTGATTTTTAAAATTTTCATTATATACGTATCATACAATTATCAGAAGCATTATAAAAAGATATAGAATTGTTATAAAACGTAATTTTTTAAAAAATTAATCTCATTATCCTTTGAACTTGCATTTAATATTCATCTTTGTTCCTTATTTGACAGGGTGGAAAAATGGTACCTAGGGGGCTTTTTATCTGCCAAACTATGAAAGCATCCTGTACCACACTGATTCTCATCACTGTCCTTTGAGGTTCCTGCTCTCCTTCTCTTTACTGGCTTTTCTTTCTGTTTTTAAAACAGCTGAATACAAATACAGCTCGATAGGGCTGGAGAGATGGCTTAGGGGTTAGAAGCACTAATGCAGAGGTCACGCTCGGTTCCCAGCACCCGAGTCTGGATGCTCACAACTTCAGGTCACTCTGGTTCCAGGAGCAATCCGATGCCTCTGACTTCGGATGGTTCCTGCGTTGCTCACATGTGGACACCCACATTCACACATAGACAGATACACAGCTTAAAATAAAAACAAATCTTTCTAAAAGGAGAAAAATACAGCTTGATGTCATATTCCACGTAAGTTTTGTATACACAATCTGGATTTTTTTTTGGGGGGGGGGTTGGTGTGTATGTGTCTTAAGACAGTTTCATATGAATTTTTAAAAAATATTAATATGTGTATAGTTGCTTTGCCTGGATGTATACATGTGCACCACATACATCCCTGCTGCCTAAGGAGATCTGAAGAAGACATTAGATTCCCTAGACCTGGGGTTACAGACAATTGTGAGCCATCAAATAGGTACTGAGACCCAAACTCTAGCCCTTCACAGGCACCATAAATACTCTTAGCCACTGAGCCACGGCTCCAGCCCCTTAATAATGTAGATTTTTAAAATACTTTTTTTTTCAATTTTATACATGTATACGATGTATCTTGATGATTTCCAACCCAAATTCCCTCTCCCACCCACTGACATCTCTAATACTTCCCTGATCCACATTCTGTATTTCTTTGTTCATAAAGTGATCATTGAAATTCCTAGAAAATATATTCCTCAAACATCAAAATATCACCACAATCTTTTTAGTTCATTATCAAGATCATATTAAACTGTGGTCGTCAGATTGCCAAGGTCTGTGACCTAGAATGGAGGCTCCAAAACTTTACCTCAAGGTCTTTTCTAGTAGGTCTGAAGTAGAGCGTATTTTAGTAATATTGTCATGCTATTTTTATTTTCTGTGAAATGGAAGAATCATATATTTGAGAGGTGTCTATTAAGTGTCTTTTCTCCTGAGTCAATTTCATAATTTTTTCTTGATAATGTTAAACTTTTAAGTTCTCTCAAATTGTTTAAGCTTTAAGACCTGGAAAACCTACTCCTGCTGTAGGTAAGTTTATACTCTATGTTTTTGTATTGCTAAAAGATACTCCTAGATCTTATAATTAGACAAAATCATAGTGGATTGCAAAAGGAAACACGGAAAGACCTGGTCTAAAAAGGAGGAATCCTGGATTCTAGAAGCCTGTCATTTCCAGGAGTTGTTACCAGAGCAGGAACAACTGCTCAAACACGAGGAGATGAAGGGAGATGGTGTCAGTCATCTGGTCATGTGAGCCACCATCTTGTAATGCCTTGAAGATCCCCTGCACCAGCAGAGGCATCTTGGTCTGGTAGTAGCTGACTGTGGTGGTTTGTATATGCTCGTCCCAGGGAGTGGCACTATTAGAAGGGGTGGCCTTGTTGGAGGAAGTGTGTCACTGTGGGGTTGGGCTTAGAGATCTTCCTCCTGGATGCCTGAGGATGCCCAGTCTGTTCCTGGTTTCCTTTGGATAAAGGTGTAGAACCCTCGGCTCCTCCTGCACCATGCCTGCCTGGATGTTGCCATGCTTCTGCCTTGATGACAATGGACTAAACCTCTGAACCTGTAAACCAGCCCCAAGTAAATGTCTTTTATAAAACTTGCACTGGTCATTGGTGTCTGTTCACAGCAGTGAAATCCAAACTAATACACTGACTTCTAACTCACATTTCAGGTCTGACTCCTCTCATTTCCAATTTGGCCTTGGGTTAAAAAATACAAAGAAGAGCTAGGCATGGTGACTGGTACCTGTAAAATACTACCATGTAGAAGGCTGTAGACGGAAGATCACAAGTTCAAGGCCATCCTGGGCTATATAGAAAGTACTGAGTCAGCCTAGGCCACATAGTGGAAACTTTTCTCAAAAACAACAAATAAGAAGAAGAAAGGAAATGAGGGAAAAGAGAAAGGTAAGAGAGAGGAGAGGAAAAGACTATGGTAGCACATATTAACACTTTCCTACCCACAATCACAGTGTTCGGGCTTACTAAAGGAAAACATCTGACTCAGGATGTCTTAGGGTTTCATTGCTGTGAACAGACACCATGACTATGACAACTCTTATAAAGGACAACATTTAGTAGGGACTGGCTTACAGGTTCTGAGGTTCAGTCCATTATCATCAAGGCTGGAGCATGCCAGCACCCAGGCAGACATGGTGCAGGAGAAGCTGAGAGTTCTACATCTTCATCTGAAGGCTGCTAGAAGACTGGCTTCCAGGCAGCTAGGAGGAGGCTCTTAAAGCCCACACCCACAGTGACACACTTCCTCCAACAAGGCCACATCTACTCCAACATGTTCACACCTCCTAATAATGCCACATATTCAAACAGAATGAGTCCATCACATGTTCTTTTAGTAGAATTTGAGCCAACAGGCAAGAGAATTGAAGGCTGTTTCTACTGTGCAGCGCTCTGAGATATAGTTGCATTGAGACAAACATTGCTACAGTGAATCAAAGTCACATGGGTGAGTGAATCCCCAAAGCCTAGAGAGGTCAAAAAGGACCAAATAAAGGGGAAAAAAAAAGTAAGTGGACAAACTGACAATAGCAGAAATGAGGACTATCTGACCCTCTGAAAGGGGAGTTGCTGTGTGAGTACATCCTATGTGAGAGCATTCTGATTTTTACATCAGCTTCTCTGACATGTACACCTATACCCTATTTCAGACAATGGTATATTTAATAGTCACAGTTTGAGAAGGTAAGGAAGGAAACACACTTCCCATATGTGGCCATGCTCAGTCTCCTGTGAATTCTGGTTGTGTTGAAGGTCAAGCCCATTGTGCTCACAGGAGGTGTTTCAGTTTAAGTCTCAAATCCAGGGCGTAGACATTCCAAAAGAGAGGGCTGAGAGGTAGATCATTGTTAGAATGCTTACCTAGTGTGCACAAGGCCCTGGGTTTGTGGAGGAGGTACCCCCCAGACAGGATAACATCCTCCTGACAGAATAAAGTATAAAATGAAGGACACTCAAAACTACTGAATTCTTGGCTACACAGGAAGGGATATATTTTTTCTTGGTCTTACTAGCAGTAATTATGACTTTAATATACTATACTGTTGATGAATATTCACTTTTTGGTAATCAGACAATCAATATATCTGAGGTCCTACTTTTTTCAGGGTCAGCAAAGGGATAGTGCTGTACAGTAGACAAAAATCAGGTCAAAAATGTCTTACTGTCTCTATCTAGCTCCACTGTATGTTCTCCATCTGGCTGTTCTCAGCAAAGAAGGAATTCTGAAGGAACTAGGATGGAAGTGCAGTGCCAGGCAGAGGCAGCAACTGCTGGCTGTGGCTTTAAAAGCTCACTTCTAAGAGATATGCATTATATCAGTAGGTGGTGGAATTTGCTAAAGTCCTCTCATATCTCTGCACTACTAATAAAGATAGACTCAAGTCTAGCTAGACTGCATAGTCAATGGAATGTGGACACAAGTGCACTGTATGTCACTTCTGAATCAAGTGCTTCTTCATTTGTTCCTTTCTCTAGTGAGCTGGAGTGAGGATGTGCTGGGGCATAACCATGAAGCCAACTCCCTTAGGATGGCAAAGCAACAAAGGTAGAAAAGGAGCTCTATTCTCTGTTATTGAGCTGCCCTCTGGAGGTCTTTGTGAGTCTTTTTTTGTTCATAAGTTATTAAGTCTAACACCTGGTTAATCAGGCCGGCATCATAGATCATAGAGAAGGTTCTCTACATATATTTTGAACCTAACACAAATTTATGAGAAGAGTACAGAACAGAGAGACTAGAGAGAGAGAGAGAGAGAGAGAGAGAGAGAGAGAGAGAGAGAGAGAGAGAGAGATAGACCAACTGACCACTGTTCATTGGACCTAGATCAGAGATAATAAAAGACTCTCAAGGAGTGTGAACCCACTAGCTTAGAGTGTGATCTTCAAAAAGGGAATGTGCTTAGGAATACTTGGGGAAGTAGAAACTTGATGTGGAAAGATGAACAGTTGTAAGCTCAATGAAAGAGGAGATGTACAAAATAGTTGACAAAAAGCGGTGTCTAAGCAGTCATTGTATTTTGGTGTGTGTGTGTGTGTGTGTGTGTGTGTGTGTGTGTGTGTGTGTAAGGAAGGGTTTCAGAAACAAACTCTATTAAAACTTAAAAGCTGAAAATTTAGTTTGTGGGGATTGGAAATCTGAGAGCCAGGTGCCAGTGCTACGGGCTCACAGCCAGTGCCTTTGGCAGGGGTTCTCCAAAGGCTGAGAGGTATCGGCTTTTCCACGGTCTCCTTAAAAAGGCACTAATTTCATTCATGATGCATCCACTCTATTGACAAAATTACCCCTCAAAGGCCACACTTCCAAATATCATCACTTTGGGGATCTGGCTTTAGAATATGAATCCAGGAGAGGCATATCCAGTCTACTCAATGCTACTAGAAAACCAGTAGAAATGCATGACTCTGGTCAGTGGTATTTCATACAAGACCTCTGGGTAATGGTCAGTTGGCCTGCGTTTGGGGGCATTTTCTTCCTTTACTGATCTGGTCAAATTCTGGAAAATATTAAGCACAAACCCAATTCAACATTGGAAAAGATTTAAATTAAAAAAGAATTCAGTGTTCTGTAACTTTGTCTAAGTCACTGTTCTATTGCTGTGAAGAGATCCCATGACCAAGGCAACTCCAACAAGAGAAAGCTTTTAACTGGGGGCTGACAGTTTCAGAGGGTAAGTCCAGCATCATCATGGCGAGGAGCTTGGTGGCACGCAAGTAGGCAGACTTACTGCTGGACAAGCAGCTGAGAGCTACATCCTGATCCACAGGCAGCAGGCAGGGGTGGGGGTGGGGGAGCACACTTATGAAACTTCAAAGCTCACCCCTAGTAACATGCTGCCTCCAACATGACCACACTCCCTAATCTTTCGCTGACAACTCATCAATTGAGGGCTAAGCCTGCAAATGAGCGTATGAGAGATGATTTCACTCAAATAACCTCAGACATCATGGGTAACTTGTATTCAAGACAAAGATTTCTAACTTAGCTACACAAAATATTTTCAGTAGTTCAAAATTTTCCCTTAAAAACTCAATCGCTGGGAGATGGCTCAGTGGTTAAGAGCACTGGTTATTCTTTCAGAGGACCCAGGTTCAATTCCCAGCACCCACATGGCAGCTCAAAACTGTTTGTAACTCATATAGACCTACATGCAGTCAAGATACCAATGCACATGAAATAAAAATTAATACTATAAAAAATATAATTACTGTGTATTTCCCCAATAAGCATATTAGTGATTATGCTGTATCACCTCTTCATGGCCCGGCATCTCATTCATTCCATGATCTCGCTCATGGCTGATGGTCAATAACTATTTGAATATTTGTTCATTGAATCACATAGAGTTAAACAGCACCAGTGTTTACTGGGAAATCTGACTTGCAAAACCGACAAACCGCTGGAAGGAACCTGAAGCCCACTGTCCCTTAATGAGAGCTTGGGGACTCTGGGTCTTGAAATTGAATGGACTTAAATTTCACTTTTAAAAGAATGCCTAATCTTGGAAGACACAGACATGAAGACTATACTGAAAAAGAAAAAGCGCATAACTTCATGAACTCGTTGGCACACACAACATAAAATGATGTTGTTCTGGCAAGGGTGCTTCATTCTGGGAAATAATCCTCCCTGCAGTTTCTCTGCAGGTCCTACTCTGGAAGGAAAC